>OX637464.1:38172158-38772158 GCA_951799995.1 Trifolium subterraneum
GAGAGAGAGAGAGAGAGAGAGATCTAAATTCGATGATTAGCAAGGTTGAGATTGATCCATTCATTGAAATTAAGTAAGAAAAAAGTGTCTCGTTGGTTAGGTGTTATCGTATGGTTTTAGATAAGCCCTATGACTCACACACAACAAGGGAAAATTCTTTAAACCTGGGGCTGTTATCATAGTAGGGATCACCAAGATGCCAACATGCCTATTTGATTTGGTAACAATTATATTATGCGCCATTTGCCAGTTAATTTTTGTATGTATATGAAATGTCGTATTTAAATAATGGCTAGTGATACGGTGGACCATCTTCATAAGTGATCCACAGTACACCATTGTTTAAAATTATTAGAAATCCTAACGTCTGTCGACAATATTCTTAAGATAAAAAATCACAACTCTCATAGTTTTTACGGCTAAAATAATGACATGATTGAAGTCAATTTAATATAGGTTACATTTTTATTTTTCGTTATTTTAGTCAAATCAGTATCGGTTAATCTTTTAAAAAAAAGTATCAATTAAGTCATTACTTTTATCGTAAAAATGTTAATGATCATTAACTTATTCTTCCAAACAACAATACATGTCATTGTTGAAATTTTAAATATTGTTGAACAACTGAGCCATGATGGACCACTTGTTGGAGTAGTCCATATTAAATTTTTTTCTCAAATAATATCTAACCAAGTATTTTTCTAAAAACAATTGTATGATCCATTTAAAAATAGATTAAAAATTCGTTTCGATCCTTAAAAAATTTCCGATGATCTAATTAATTTTTTTTAAAAATAAAACCTCTTAAATTAATCTTTGACATTTTTTTAGAGGTGTGTTATTTGAACATTAATTTGTTGACAACTTTGAGACAATTTTTATTTCCCAAATTCTTATTGGATAAAAAAATAGAGAGACAAAAAGGAAGAGAGAATAAGAATGTAATGTGAGTATGAGAGAGAATGTTGTCTAAAAGTTGATGTTCAAATAACATTTCTCTTTTTTTATCAAGTAGTCTAGTGACTAGAAATTCCACCTTATAGGCGGATAAGTGGAGTGTTTGAGGTTCGAACCCCAGCTCATGGATTTATACCACTCCAATTGAGTTAAGCTCACGAGAATATTTGACATTTTTACATCGAGTACAAACCTCATCACTATTGTTACAAGATCATTTTGCCCAGTTTGTTACTTGCTTGGGTGGGCCACGAATCCGCCACTCATTTCTACAGCTTATTTGGTTGTGTTGTACTTCGATTTTATGGCAGGAGCATAACAATAGAGTTTTCAAGGCTGCAGGAACTACAATTCAACAAATGTCAGATAAAGTTAAATTACGTACGTATGGGTGGCTGAAAGCCCACAATGTCCGTCTAGGTATAAATTCCCATGGGTGGTGGTCGAGTCTGTTGGTTTGTTTGGGTATCAACTAAACTTTTTGTTACGGTGTGAACCTGAAGGTTTTAATACTTTGCGGTTGTGTCTGACACACTTTGTGCTAGGAAGAATTATCTTTTAGTGTTAATGTATTTTATTTTTGGGTTAAATGGTGTTTACCCCCCTGCAAAGTAGGCGAGTTCTGGATTACCCCCCTGGAAAATTTTTCGTTTAGATTCCCCCCCTACAAAATATAATTTTCTGGATTCCCCCCTCAAATGACATAGTGGCAGACGGAATCTCCACGTGGCAGACAGAATCTCCACGTGGCGCTGCCACGTAGGAAATTTTTAATTAAAAAAAAAAAATGCCACGTCATTTTTTTTTAAAATTTTTTTTTTACTCAAAATTTTTTTTTTTTTTTAACTCAATTTTTTTTTTTTTTAACTCAATTTTTTTTTTTTTTAACTCAAATTTTTTTTTTACTCAAATTTTTTTTTATCCCCTTTAAAAAAAATTAACGCATTTTAAAATATTAAAATTTGAGTTAAAATTTTGTAAGATTATACTATAGATAAAAAATAAATGTTGAATACTATATATAATATATAAGTGACTCATAAAATAATGACTTCAAATTGCACCAACACTAATTGCATATGAGTATTTGTTAACATTGTAAATTCACTTTTAGATGATATTTTATGCACCCACATTCTTTAAAACAAATAAATTTTCACGCACCATTGTCAACCAACATTTTCTTCTTTTTTATTGGATGTCTCACGCTGATTCTCTTCTTTAACATGGCTGTGTTGTTTACTCTATAAAAAAGAAGAAAGTGTTGGTTGACAATGGTGCGTGAAAATTTATTTGTTTTAAAGAATGTGGGTGCATAAAATATCATCTAAAAGTGAATTTACAATATTAACAAATACTCATATGCAATTAGTGTTGGTGCAATTTGAAGTCATTATTTTATGAGTCACTTATATATTATATATAGTATTCAACATTTATTTTTTATCTATAGTATAATCTTACAAAACTTTAACTCAAATTTTAATATTTTAAAATGCGCTAATTTTTTTTAAAAGGGGATAAAAAAAAAAAATTGAGTTAAAAAAAAAAAAAAAATTTGAGTAAAAAAAAAAAATTGAATTAAAAAAAAAAAATAAATAAAAAATGACGTGGCATTTTTTTTTTTTTAATTAAAAATTTCCTACGTGGCAGCGCCACGTGGAGATTCCGTCTGCCACTGTGTCATTTGAGGGGGGAATCCAGAAAATTATATTTTGTAGGGGGGAATCTATACGAAAATTTTTCCAGGGGGGTAATCCAGAACTCGCCTACTTTGCAGGGGGTAAACACCATTTAACCCTTTATTTTTTATTGTTCAAAAAATATTTTTTCATATTTTTTTAATATTTTTTGGTCAATTAGAGATTTATTTGATTCTTTCTAACCCACCAAAAAAAGATATTTTTTATTTTAGAGATTAAATTTTATTTAATCAAAAACGTAAATTTTATTTTTGTCACAAACTAATTTGTTGCATCTTCTTCGTGACAGCGTCGGCGGCTACCAAATATCATTCTCTCTCTAAAATACGGTTTTTCTCTTTCTAGAATCAATTCGTGGCTCCTGAAAAGAAAGAGAGACACCCTTTGGGAAGAACAAGGAGAAAGAAAAACCCAAAATATTTTCTTCTTCTTCTTCTCTTCCTCAATCTTCATACACCAAATTTATGGATAACAGTTGCAAATCTGGTTCACAGCAACTTCGTTTCGTAGCAAAACAACTTCCATCGCTTTTTCAACCCTTCGATAGATCAATTCCTCGCCTTCTCTTTCTACGTTTTGGTCTTCCCAAGTAGCATTCAATCTATCTTCTTTCTTTCACCTATTATATTTTCTTAACAAAAAAGGTTAGTTTTTTTCATCTGGGTTATCTTCTTTCAGCTCAATTTTTCAATTTTGTTTCTGGGTTTTGCTTAGAATTATGTATGGTCTTGTGCCTTTGTGTTGTGCTTGCTTTGAATTCCCTATTTATGTTCAATTTGTATCTTTTTCAGGGTTTAATTTTAAAATTGAGCTAGTTTAAATGATGTTGTGTAATATAAAAATGTTTTGAGATAGTTTAAATTATCATTGTTATTATCCTGTTTGGATAAATTGGTTATTTAAGAGGATAAGTGCTTATGTATAAACTATGGGTCCATTTGGATTGACTTAATTTTGAGTTTTGCAAAACAACTTATGCAAATAAATAAGCTTTTTGTATTATTATAAGCTTGTCAAGGTGGTTTATGAAAATACAACTTATGAAGATACTATTTTCGTTAATGAGAACTTATGAATTAACATATAAGCTTATTTATTTGCATAAGCTATTTTTCATAAACTCAAAAATAAGTCAATTCAAACGGGCCTTTTAATAATAACAAATAAAATAAAGTCAAAGTATTTTCATGTAAGCTAGTATGCTATAAGCTGTTTTTATAAGTTATCCCGGAGTGCTTATTGAAAATAAGCTAAAAAAAACTTATGGACATGTCATAAGTTGTTTTCATAAGTTCTCCTCAAGAGTCTCACAACAAGTGCTTATGTTAGTAGATAAGCTCAAATTAGTTCATCCAAACAATTGTCTTCAAATAATTGTCTAATTTACTGATACGTGGCATGATGCTCAGTGCTTATTACAATTGTTGACTTGGACTTTTTGTTATGTTGGTCTCCAGATTGTGGCTTCCTTAGTTCTTCCTCTGTATATTCTGCACAAGTCTTCAGACAGAGAGATCAAGCGATTTCTGCTTAAATTATGGTGTGTGGACCACGATGACCGTTTCAGCCGGATCATCCCTTAAGAAGATGTCGTGGTCCAAGGGCAGCCAACCTTCTGGCTGGACAGCTTTTGATCTCAAGCAGAAAAATAAGAACAATTTTGAATCTGAAGTTGACAAGGACCCTTTTCCACCTATAGGCTCATCTGGTTCTATGCGACATGGTGATAAGTTTATCAAGAAGAAACATGTTCCTTCGAAGCCTTTCTCTTCAGTACTTCTACCTAATAAAATTTTCCCTCCTTTGAAAGAGGGTGGGAATGGTCAAAAGGCAGTGTCAAGTTATGATTCTGATGGAAAATCTTTCAGGACTACTGTTCAGGAAGATGCTAATTTAGCTACCAAAAAGCTCAAAGAGCAACATCCTTGGGCTGAAAATAGCTTGATTGAGGATATCTTGGCTGCCGTTAATAATAATGTTGATAAGGCCGTGGCTTTATTGGAAACAATGGCATCTGCAGTCAATTTCGACGAACGTAAAATATCAAGCGATCGAAGAGCAACTATTTCAGAGAATGGTGAAAGTCTTACTTCAGAAATGGTCAAAGATGACATTCTCTTCCATTCTAATATTGTTGGTCACTTCCAAGATAACGATAAAGACTTGGAGAATAGAAATGCTTCGTTAGGTCAGAAGTTTTCTGATGTCAGTAACCTGAAATACAAAATAGACCTCTTGAATTCTATTCCGGATGAGCCTGAATGGGAGGACGATGATATCTACATCAGCCATCGAAAGGATGCATTGAAGACAATGAGGTGTGAATGCTTACTCATGTAATCTTTCTTGTGATGGTATTGGTTAGTTCTGTCCTACTTGTATGTGTTTGTCTCGGTATGATTATTTATTTATCAGCATTTTTTCTCAAGATATGTGAGGAAATACAAGTACATCTTTATCGTTGCTACCGTTTATGACTTCTCTTGCCAATCGTTATTTTCTGGTTTGCTTGCATCCTAAATAGGCTGAGTATAGTAGCCATCTAGACTGCATTATATTATTATCGCCTTTTAATTTTATCATGCATTTGTTCTATGTTCTAGTTTTCTTCAGTGTAAGATAATAGTGGTAAAATGGCTGACTTAGTTTGGCTTTATTATAAATTCCTCAAATCAAACTTGTAATTTAATTGTTGATGTCATATTGTTATATGTTATAACCTACAATTTCTTGGTTCTCTGTCTCTGAAATCCTTGTAGTATGCATAGATAAATGTTTTCCTAAACCTTGATCAAAATAGGGAAACACAAGTTGAAGAATTTTTTTTCCTAGCATTGTTTTTAATTTTATTCCTAGCATTGATTTAATTTTATGTCAATGATTTGGTTTGGATTTGCAATTCCTTCAAAGAAGGATCTTTAGCCCATTCTGACTTTATTTAATAGAATATTCCAGTTTAGCATATTCTTTTAGATATTCTGGGAGACTCAAATGGTCTAATTAATCCGGCCTCTCAAATGAGCCGTAGAGATTGTATACTAGATTCATAACTGAAATCGTACTGATCCAGAGGGTTCTCTAATAAAATTTCAATGATTTTCTTCAATCTTTCTTCGCAATACTAGTCACGGTGTTACACTTTTCAGATCGTCACTAAGCATTAAGATTTTTTGTCCTATTAATTAAAACAGGTCAGCATCGCGACATTCTAAGGCAGCCGCAAACGCATTTCTAAAAGGGGAACACTTTTCTGCTCAACAACATTCAACGAGAGCTAGGGAGGAATGGAATAATGCCGACAAACTTAATTCTGAGGCAGCCACAAAAATTCTAAGTATCAGGAATAGTGATAATGATATATGGAGACTGGATTTGCACGGTCTTCATGCAGCCGAAGCTGTTCAAGCATTGCAAGAACATCTCCATAGAATTGAAAGTCAAGGCTTTTCAAAGAGCTCAGCCCCTTCAAATGGAGCGAAGAAGAATGGGTCTGTTAACTTCATCGACTCGGAAAATTTGGATAAGCAAGCTCCAATAAGGCTTAGATCATTAGGTCTACATGTCATAACAGGTATTTTGGTTTCTTTTTCGACCATGCATATCATGTAAATTACTATATTTATACAGCAAATTCCGCCTCTGGAGAATGTTTTTTGATTGCCTAGGCATACAACATTGACGAGGCTTTTTTATTTTTAATCTGTCTGGGAGATATTCTATACCTTCTCTTTCTTTCAACAGTTTTCTGGTCATGTCTGTTAGTTTAGCTGTTATTCTATCTATCGAAGCAAATATTCTTCAAATCTAACTTACGTATCGTTCTCTGACATCTTAAGAAGACTCCAACTTGCAACAGCTGAAATAACATAATAAATCTAAATGATGTTATTCAAAATCCTGTTTTTCCTCTTTTTCTAAATCATTTATTTCTTCACTCTCCAACTTGGTAATTCTTGAGTAATTGATGGCGCCTGAAAGACACCTTTGGTTTTTGTTCCTCTGTAGGTGTTGGAAATCACAGCCGAGGACAAGCTGCTCTTCCTACAGCTGTTAGAAGTTTCCTCGGTGAAAACAGGTGGAACATAATATCTATACTCAATACTTTCCTTCCGTTGCATTTAAGATGCACTAATTTAAAAATGGTTGCACTGGATTGGAGCACTTTAGAAAGATAGAAGTACGGTTTACCTTGGCGCTTATTATTTGTTCATTTGTATTGTTGTGCAGATACCGTTTTGAGGAGACGAGACCAGGAGTAATCACAGTGTGGCCCAAATTTCGTCAGAGTTGATGACAAATATGTTGTAATACCAATGAGTATTGTTGTAGTGTAATGGAAGTTTGTACACTTTGTAATTTTATCATATACTTTTCGTTGCTGGAGTTGCTATATCACAATAAGCATTATTTAATTCTACATGTAATAGTATTGTCAAAAGCCAAATTCTACATGTAATAGTCTTACCTGTCCATGTGTAATAAGGGATGCAAATTTTCCGCAGTTAGGGAAATCACGCATTCACACATTCAAGTGTCATTATCAGTCATTTTTTCTAGTTTTTATGAGGATACTGCATGTTCTATTTCCTTTCTCTTTCCCAGTCATTTCGCACGCTCCATCATCACAACCCACATCAAGCTCTCTATTGTTGCCTATGTTATGACATCGGACATGGGAACTCAATCACCGCTAACAAGTAACAACCGTCAAATCGCCTGGCCAATGGAAAAGTCATGCTTGATAGCCAAATTAAGGAGGAATTTGCGGGTAGTTTTTGGAGTCATAGGAGAGTTGATAAATTTGAAACCATTAGGAACTAAGCATTGTAGGAGGTAAATTGCTTCAAGCAGAAGATCAAATTGCAAGGTCTAACACCAATTTGGTGTTTCTGTAATTGAAGTGTAAAATAATTCTAACGAAAAGACGATACACTATAAAAATCATTCTCAAGAGTCAAGTCTACTACTTCAATTTTAATCATTAGTAATGAATCAAAATTACATGCACCAAAAGAATGTTAGTACTAATGAAAACCTTAATAGATGTACATTGAATATTAATAATCATCAAAGTCACATAAGTATATCCATCATTATGCAAAATCACAGGTTACGTACTTGATTTTCTTCCGCCATCTCTCATATTTTTCATTTTACGTTAATCTCAGCCGTTCATTCACCAATTAATATCATTGAGTGCATGTGGTATATCGAGAAGAATGACTGAGATTGCAACAACATCATTATGCCACCATAGAGTGGTTCGAACCATGATGATGCTAATTCATTTCACTTCACTCCGGTCTATTAATAAATATAGAGTAATTACATATGAATGAAAGACAAACGGGCTCGAAGCAGCTTTGAGGGCTGTCTATTCTACAATAAATGTCTCGGGTCTCAATCCAACACGTGGCGAAACTCCAGTCAAATACAAGTGCCTTGGAACAATCCTCTTCACTTCCACTTTGCATAGAATTTATCATCGCCCCACATCAACATTCTATTCAAAGGAATCTTAACACCTCTTTCCTTCAAATGCAAATGTCTTGGAACAATTCTCTTCTCCAAACTAAACCCAAAATACTGAGGAAATTTCTTCAACTCTTCCAAATCCCTCTCCATTTCTTTCACCAAATACACAAACTTCGGCCACAAGTTATTCTCCACATCATATCCCAATATCGCCGGCAATCTCGCACACGATTTCTTCGCTTCCTCCTCCGTAAACCCCACCACTTCCTCCATAAACCTCACCCTCAACCGCAGCTTCTCCACGCGCGTGTTCAACAAATGTGCATTCCGGTTAGTTGGTTTGTTAAGGTTGTTAATTCCGATTTCCTTGAGGAATTGGAGAGTCGGTTTTAGGAAGTGGTTAGGGTCGGAGAAGAGGAGGTTAGGACAACGGAGGATGAGGCCGCGGGAGTCTTCAACGGTGGCGAGGAGGTCGGTGGTGAGGAAAGTGAAGACAGGGGAGATGTCGGAGGAGGAGACGGCGGTGGTGAAGAGATGCGGAGAGTAGTGGACGAGACGGGGGATGTCGGCGTCGGAGAAGGAATGAGATTTGAGGAATGTGACGGTGGTGAGGATGTGGTTGACGGCGTCAGGGAGAGGGAGTTTGTTGGGTTTAGTGTTGGGGTTGATTATGGTTAACGTTTTTAGGTAACGGAGATTTTCACGGTAGTTTGTTCGGAACTTGATGTAACCGTTTCTGTTAGGATAATGGTTTGGAGTGATAATGTTTGGTGATTGGGGGTGTGAATATGAAGAAATAGTTTGGGGATGATGAAGAGAATGGATGAAGAACATTTTGTTTCTGTTTGAGTGTGTCTGTGACTCTGTAAGTTTTGTTTTTTGACGTGTAAGTTAAGAGAGAAAAGAAATGCTTTGGAGTTGGTCACACTAGAGAGATAATTTTGGAGCAAATTTTCTATATTTATTGAATTCTAACCACACAATCATTATCATGGTAACCTCATCCTTTCAAACAAGTCTTATATCTCAAATTGGCATAAAGGATATATATGTCCTTTAAGTTTTACGTTTGTATCACATAGGTCTTTTAAGTTTTTGGGTTAAATATGTTTTTGGTTCCTATAGTTTCGTAGAATTTCGTTTTTAGTCTCTAAAGATTTTTTTCACACTTTTTAGTCCCTGAAGTTTTGTCAGTCAGTGTTTTTAGTCCCTACTTTTCAATCAACTCGTGCATATCATTCGAAATTTTAAATTTTTTTCTGCAGTCATGTTTAATACATTATATGAATCTCTCTTACAAAAGTTTAAATTTTTTTAACAAGAGATGAATTAAATATGAATTTTTTAGATTTTTGCACATAAAAATTCATAAATAATTCATCTTATATTAAAAAATTCTAAATTTTTATCGGAGATATTCTTATAATATTATAAACATGAATACAAAGAATCGTTAAAAAATGTGAAAGTATAGAAGAGTTTCAATAAAAGTAGGGACTAAAAACACTGACTGACAAAACTTCAGGGACTAAAAAGTGTGGAAAAAATCTTCAGGGACTAAAAACGAAATTCTGCGAAACTATAGGGACCAAAAACATATTAAACCCTAAGTTTTTTAAGTATTAAATAGGTCCTTTAAGTTTTACGTTTGTATCAGATATGTCCTTTAACTTTTTAAAGTATCAAATATGTCCTTTAAGTTTTAAGTTTGTATCAAATAAGTCTTATTTCTTAAGGACCTATTTGATACAAACTTAAAACTTAAAGGATCTATCTGATACAAACGTAAAACTTAAAGGATCTATCTGATACTTAAAAAACTTAAAGGACCTATCTGATACTTAAAAAACTTAAATGACCTATCTGATACAAATATAAAACTTAAAGGACCTATATATGCATTTTGCCTCTCAAATTTCATTGTCAAAAACATTCAAACAAGAGTATGTGAGGGAGCTTCAGTTAATGATAATTTGTTGAGAAATTTTTCCATGGATACTCACCTAACACCTCACGCGCAACGGTATAAAATTCTTCCATTGATTGGTAGTGTTGAGTTGAAATATTAGTTGAAACATTTTTATTTTCCTCCATAAATTTTAGAGTTAAAAGAAGTATATTTTGAAAGTAACTTTTGTTTTGGTAAATACCGTACTAAGCATATAAAAAGGAAGAGTTTGCTTTTCGTTTTCTTCATTCATGGATAAAGTCTGCTTTGAATGGCTGACTACATTCATCAGACACATGTTAAAGGCGCTGGTGTACATTTCATAATTGTAAAACTATAGTTGAAAGTCAAAACATTGGACTTAAACACTTAATGAACTCTCTTTAAGTACTTAATGAGCTCTCTCTAAGACGAATCAAAACATTGGGCTACTTGTAGTAAGGATATGTACTATGGACACTAGGATGGAGCATACGGTCACACTGTTATTAATTAGCGACCGTCTAATTGATATAAGACGATTTATATTTTAGTCTTAGATTTTATATTAAATGCACATAAAAATTGTTTTAAAATCTGAACCGTCGGATCTTAATCGAACGGTAATAAAGTGTTCACTGCATGCTAATTGTATCAATTTTGACTGCATCAAATCCATTTCCCTAAGAAAACATAACCATATATACTGTATCTCTGTCTGTATCTTAATTGCAAGTAAGATAAATTTAACAGAGATACAGTATATGGCTATGTCTTACGGAGTATACTTTTCTGATCAAAATTTAACAGAGTATTATAAATTCATGAAAGTATCTTAATTGCAAGTAAGATACAGACAGACACCGAGACAGAGACTACACAATTGATTGAAATTATCTTATCGTCTTGAGAGTCAAGTGATTTTCACCAAATGTTACATGCCATAGCACAATTATTTTTCCAGTAGCCAGTGACCACTTCAAATGGTGACATCTTATTTGTATTTTCAGTATTTCCATCACGAGTATAGCTCTTACAGATATTAAAATACAACTTCTAAAGTAAGCAATGATAATTTTAATGGGTCATTAATAAAGCAACACCAAACATTGAAGCATAAAATGATCAACTGAGTTTAGATGACCTGTTGAATAAAACAGGACAAGATGGTAAAATGGGTGACAATAACTAAAGATTGAATAGCATGTATTAAATAAACAAATATACTTTTAGCAAAACCAAGTAGTCAAAATACTAGTATTCATTCATCAACTCAATGTTGTCTTTTACTCAACAAATATGCAGTATACTGTATACGAACACTTTCACAAACAAGTTCAGCAGTTGCTACCAACTTTAGTAAACCTGCTTGAATTATAATACTGCAATCTGTATTGTCCATTAACAGACATCAACGAAATACATAGGCAAACCACAATCATTACTATCTAATATTTTCGATACCAAGAAAAGCAAACCTACACATTTCAGAATCCCCTGGCAGTATGTCCGCCAACAATACATCCTCCAACCGGATTAAACCTTAACTCTTGTCTCCAGAACCTTGATGATATCATATTTGGGTCTCCTTGGTCGTAATGTTAGAAGGTTAAATGTTGAAGTTGGAAGAACGGAAATACAGTAGCATCACATCAAGTACAACAACCTTCAAGTTAAAACTAGTAGACTGACAGACTATTGATATCTATTGTGTGAGAAGTTTGTATGAGGGTAAATCTTCTAGCTGTGTAAGGTCTTCAAGCAAAAGTTCTTTCTCCAGCTGACGGCGTGTAGATTTCATCACTGTCTGTAATAACATTAAGTGATACATATATAAGCAAATATAATCACCAGCAATCTTAAGAAACTACTACACTAAAATTAAAAATGCTCGGGCATATCTTTCCCTTTAGCTACAAAATAAACTCATGACAAAGAATACATACATTAAAATCCATGTATGACGCGCGCATGGAAAGCCATTGATTATCCATCAGCTTGAATGTTATGCAATAGAGAAGATCAAAAGCTGAATCATTTTCTGTCAGACACACATAAATGAAATTAGTTACTTGAAACAAAGTTTATGTATAGTGAATAGTACCACTATATATAGTATAAGTTAGAATGTCGTAAACACAAGTATTTTCTTAAATGCAATTTGCTACAAAAGGGGATTTTGCACAAATCAAGTGAGGTCAGAAGACAGAAAAATCACAACAAATTTATGGAGTACTTCTAGTAACATTTCCCATTTTGTTAAGTTCCAACCTCCCTGTTTCCTTTCGTAATTGTAGAAAAGAACAAGTGAAATAAATAATTAACAATGCAAAATACAAGGATACCTGCAAGGAATTTTAAGAAAGTTGCTCCCACCAGTGTCCTTGGCTTAACTGTCAAAGCAAACAACATTAGTAACAGATAATTATCATAATCAAATTCAATTCAATACATTACATGGGAAGACATGTATTATAAATTCATGATATATCACATCAGAAAAAATTGTAGGGTTGGTGACAAGCAAAATTTTGGATGGATCCTTGTTTACATGAACCACAAGAAAAAACAAAATTTACTTAAACACACAGGGACCTGGCAATATTTTTAAGGAATAAACTAATAACAAGTTCTCTAATATGGAAAATTTATCACATAAATGCTTAAATGTGGGCTTTTTGTCATTTGATTGGAACCAACTTCTATTCTTTTCAAATAAGTAAACAAATGTTCCCGAACATATATACATCTCCTGTTATCCTTTTAGTTTTAGGCATGATATATGCTGAGAGGCGAGAGCACAATTATAATAAAGGGCGAAACTGATCAACCTGCTTCAAGATCTAGCATTTGAATAAGCATGAACGTTATGTTAACACCAGCAACAGCAAATGGGTACTCCCACACTGAACGATCTCCTTCCTGCTTCCGTAAAAGATCTTGAAAAGATTTCTACAAAATGAAAAGTTTAGGTTTTATTAAAGACATTTACAGAAAATTCAAAATAGATTTAAGGTTTGAACAGAAAGTTCTATAGGGATTCAACCAAAACTATACTAATAAAGACAACCGAAGAAAACAGGGGTCCAACAAAAATGCAAACATCTGTCCAGAAAAAACTGAAAAAGCAAGGTTATTTTAAATATTAGGGGTTCGTTTGACCCGACTTTTTTAGCTCTCAGAAGCTAACCGAAAGCTAAAAGTGAAAATAAGAACTTTCAAAAACAAAGCAAAAGTTGTTTGGTAATTGTTGTTTTTTTTTAACTTCAAAGTTATCTTTAATCTAAAATTTGTTTAGTAAAATATTTTTTTTAAAAAAAAAGATTTGTACCAAAAATAAAAAATAAAAAAAAAGATAATAACAACTAATAATATTTAAATGAAAACAACCTAAAAAATGAAAAAAAAATAATAAAAAGAGCCTTCAGTGGGATTCGAAGCGGGATCATTGCAAAAAAAGCTCCGGATTTTTTTTCAAAAGTAGGTTTCAACCTCTTTTTCTAGAAGCTCATTTAATCCAGTTTTGCACATTGACAAAAATCTGCTTTTTACGGTTAAGAGCTTTGTTAAAAATGTGTTTGGCCCAACTTTTGATTAAAAAGAGAATTTAAAGCTAAAAAAAGCCGGGCCAAACGGAGCCTAGAAACAAAGTGGCCCTTTCTTTTGGATGAAATATACTAATATGGATGCTCTGTAACCTCTCTAGGCACTCAAATGGGGTTTATTCATTACTTCTAAATCTAAACTTTGATTTTGGCTAACTGAAGCAAAAAATAAGGCTCCGAAATATCAATTACAACATACAAAAGACGGAACAGCAATAAAATATGACATACTGGGAAATTCTTGGCAAAAAACAGCAAATTCTCCAATGATATGTAACCACCACCCCTGTCAATGATATGTAGAAATAGAAATCATTAGTGACATGACAAGAAATTAGAATGAAAACAAAAAGTGAATTCAACAAGAATAATATCTACCTAAAATCTGTTGATGGATCCTTCCCTTGCCATCCCATGTCTTTCCACTGCTCTGAAATCAAGCCACGGAGTTCTTCTTCAGGAAATGCAGCATTCCATAAAGCCCTTAGGGATTCCTAAGATAATGCATAAAAAATGAATGTAATCAGTAAACTACATTCTGAAGGCTCCAAGAGATATAAGTCTGCATATGTGATAATAAGCCATAAGTCGCACCTAAAGCTATAGAAACACGGCTTTAAGTCTTTGATGGACTTCACAGTTATTGTCACATCGCAGCTCACATCACTTAGACTAGAATTTTTTAATAGAAAGGATACCTGGTGCTCGACGATAGAACTATCATATGGAACATCTATACGACTCTGAAGCCTCTGCAAGCATTCTTCCTGAAAATGGAAAATTCAGCATTGCGAATTTATTGTGCTATATATATTAAAAAAAAGTAGAGAGCTGCATATTATTTTGATCTCAGACTTCATCTGAGACGGCCCCAAGACAAGCAAGCACTTCAGGATGTGAAACATTAATGTCATGATCAAAGCTATATTGAACATTCAGAGCACACTATAAATAGCCCAAATTACAATTGAAAAACATTTGTTGTTACATTCAAATGTATACTCAATAAGATGCTTAAAAAATCATATATAACATAATAATTTCAGTTTGCTGTCTATATGAAGACCGAAGAGTCACAAAATATATTACCTGGGTTGGAGTTAAATCAAAAGAGGGTCGAGCATCGCTCTCTCTTCTTTGTGCACAAACACAAGACAAACCTCGACCAAGCCATGCCGTTGATCCTGTCACAAACTCAGCTGCAACAAAACAAAATTGCCCATAAATGAAGATCGAGTTTCCAAATTTTCTGATACAAACTTTTAGCAAGGTGATCAGCAGAAATCATCTATTAGTCATTATTAATTATCCTCAGCACATAGTAGATTTTATACACTTCAGTTTCTTAAAGTTTTCAGTTTGCATGAACAGTTTAATTTCCTTCTCAATTACTTTCTAACTGATGTAGGTATTACTTGATAAACAGTTTTACGAGTATAATCACTAATTAATCATATTATTTTCAATCATTAACACATCCACTGGTTTGATTTCAATCATAACGCTAGTCACTGACTTCATCACTAGCTTTGCTTTATTCACAATTTTTCCACTATTTTTATACTAAATTAGTTGACCTCTGTTTCAAACAAAACGTAAAAGATTCACAATAGTATCTGCATTTTCCAACACAAATAAATATACTAGATCTACGCTATAACCTCATCACATAAAGTACTTATATAGTTTAAAGCTTTTAAACTAAGATTAGCATCATCTTCATAGTTAAACTGAGCTCAACATAGATCTCAATTAAGCTCAATACTATTCAATCAAAACTTTATAAATATAATAATAATACAATAAGGAATAAACATTCAAGTGAAGGAAAAGCAAAAGGAATAAACATTGACGGAGAGAGAAAATCGAGAAAATCACGAGAAAATTTAAACAGGAAAATTCGAAAAAACGAAATACCAGAAGTTGAATGGCACGTGTTGCCTCGATCAAGACCTTGTGAAATTCTCCTAACAGCGACGAATGAACCACCTCTATCATCCATTTTTTGTTCTCCAATTCTTCTCTATATTATTATTACTAAAATAACAACAACAACGAAAACTGCACCGTCATCATCATCATCATCATCACCGCCGCCGAGAACTGAGAATCCACCACTATAACGGAAAACCGCAGTGTCATCCAATCGGAAGAAAGCGAAAATGTACAGAATCGAATGAGCGAAAGAAACGGTTAGAAGGAGCGAGAAAGATCTGGATAGAGATTTTCCCGGGAAAGAAACGGAAAAGAAAAGGATTAGATGGAAAAAGAAGAGAAAGAATCTTGAAGAAAATCTAAAATGATAAGTGTGAGTATATAGGGGGGGTTTATGCAAGATCTATTCAGTTACGAATTACGAATTTGATTGTTTGTTTAAAAGAATAAAACGCTTAACGCATCATTCGCCTTTTTCTTTGCCGTTAAGGCGTTTTGTTTTTTCATGACAGACAGACAGACTTAACTATACACTCTCGCTCGCCTGCGCTCTTTCACGCATACCACATTCCATTAATTAATTTCATCAAATCATACTACCAACAATATGAAAAGATTGCCAAAAAATAAATATATTTAAAATCTTTATCATAAAGTCCACAAATTCTTTTCTTTTTTGGGTACAAAAAGTCCAAAAATTCTTTTTTTGTTGGTTAAGTAACCTAACCGCTAAAAATTCCATCTTAAAGTGAACAAGTGAAATGATCGGAATTCAAACTGTGACCCCTGCATATATAATACGATGTTAGACCAATTGAGCCAAGTTCATGGAACAAAGTCGAAAAATTCTTGTTCAATAGATAAAAATCTCGGTTCATTAATTTGTGTGTGAATTTTCAATAATTTATTATTTTATCTATTTACCAAAAAAAATATCATAAATAAAAATTTAACTTCACTTTTTTTTGTCTTTAACTTCATTTTTTTTATTCCGAAAAAAAAATATATTTAACTTCATTTTAATGTTACTTATGGTCCAACAAAAAATGTTAATCCAAAATGTTTTTTTTAATATATTGTTAGCTCTCAACTCTTTGGTAAGCTACTCATTTTTTGTTCAAGTTAGTAGTATTTAGTAGCTTTCAATCATATTATTAATTTTCTGCCTCTTAATAGTAGGGATTGGTTCTTCAAAAACCTTAGCAATAAGGAGTATGACTATTAGCTAGCAAAAAGAAGGGTGAAAACTATTTTTATGGTGGCGTGTTGGTACATGTGGATGCGGCGAAACAAAACAATCTTTGACGAAGACTTTCGTTGTTTTGCGGATCATATTCGTGTGATCTTAAAAATGGTGAAGGATATCAACATATGTGAGCACTATAATTTACTATAAGACATCAGCGTATGGACACCGTTTTCATTGGCTAGAAATATTCCCAAGAAGGTTGGATCAAACTTAATTGTGATGGAGCTCATAAGAAATCAGTAGATATGGCTGGTGTGGTGGTTTGCTGCGTGATTCAAATGGTCGATGAATTCAAGGTTACACTCAAAATATTGGTACTTATGACGTTTTGCATGCCGAAATGTGGATCATGTAAGAGGGATTGAATTTTACTCGAAGTCAAGGAATTACTCTCCTTATTGTGGAAAGTAACTCCAAATTATTAATCAACATGGTTAAAGGGAGATGCAACCTTAGTGGGGTCACGTCACCCCTATTCTGATTCGCCAAATACAAAATCTTATCAACATGGACTGATAGATTCAGTTTTAGCACATGTGAGAGGAAGACAACAAAAGCGCAAATTATCTAGGCAATTGTATTCTTATGCAAAATTCTTTCAACCAGGGACGGAGCTAGTAGGGGGACCAGCAGAGGCCACGGTCCCCCCTAAATTTTTTATAAATTTTTTTATACTAGTATTTTGTTATACTATTGTTTCAATTTCAGGTTTAGTCTCACTTATTTTATTAAACTTATGCATATGGTCCTTCTTTATTAATCCAATATTTTGAGCACTATTATAAATTTGTTGTAAATTTGATCTTAGTGACTGTTTTCCCCTAAAAAAAATGCCTTATTGCCTTAATATTGAATTTAATGACTAAATATCTCTTTTTAGACTAAAATTCACATTTTTTTTACACAAAAAATCTCAATTCTTATGGTAAAACACATGAGTTGAGACTAAAATTATAATAAATGTGAAAATAAAAGGGCCTAAAAGTTTGACTTAAAAAAAGTGCCTATAAAATGAATATTCACTATAATAACTTTTGATTTATTTTATAATTTCTTGTATATGTTATACTTTTAAATTTTAAATTTTTCTTTAGTGAATTGGACTTTCAAATTCGGCCCCCCCTAAATTAATTTTCTGGCTCCGTCCCTGCTTTCAACGTTTTGCCTTTGGAGACACGTCATACATATCTTCAGAGCATTAGCTTTGAAGACATATCTGAATCTTGCATGCCTAGAAATGTGTGCATAATTTCTTACTTTTTTCCATCTTGAGATTTGCCCTCTTCCTGTAAAAAAATAATAATAATTGAATAATATAGTAGATAATTGATAAGTTATCTATCCGTAAAAAATATACTAACTTTTAATTCAATATCCAAAGACACTCTAAAAATCTCTTTTTATCCCCACGATTGAATTAATTAAAAATCTCTAAATCGGTAAGCCTCAAATTTTGAATCAAATTGTTACTTAATTATATATGTTCATTATTTTAGAAAAACATGAATACTTTCTGTTTATCTGTTTATGTAGAAAAGTGGTAAACAACCGCTAGTTTAAGTATTTTACACTCGCAAGATCAACTAGAAATCTTAGAACAATTTTATGCTTATTATTTTCAGAAACGTTGAATGTTCATCAAGATTCAATAAACATTTGGGTTTTTGTTTTGCATGAAAAAGGTAAAATAAACTTGTGATCCGGAATCGTCTCGAAACAACAAGATTTGCGCAAGAAATTAAATGCAGGAATAATAAATTTGCGGAAAAGTAAATTGCATTGAAATTTAAAAGCAATTACAACGTAAATGGTTCATAAAACATACATTTTCTCTTCTAAATCCCTTTCTTTCGATCGCTTGAGTACTTGGAATTTTTCAAAGAAACTTCTGTAAAATGAGTTTGTGACCCCTATTTTCTAAAAAAAATGCTACTTATACTTTGGTGATCAAGTAACCGCCTCTGATCATCTGGACGCTCCAGAGCTCTTCTCCATGTCTCCCATGATCTCCACGATCTTCTCTTTTGCCTCTTTCACACGCTAGCTTTCGAAACCTTGGACTTGGGCTTGAACTTTGGGCCAAACTATCAGGCCCAATTTATCACTTCAATGATAACTTTCGAACCATCTTCCCACAAACACACTGCAGAAAACTCCTTTCGACACATCGAAACGTTGTACATTGAAAACTTTAATAATTAACCGTTAACTTAATAATTTGCAGTTAAATTACTAGTCTTGGTATTTAAACATCAGTTGGACCAACTAACCAAATAAAATAAATAAATACCAAATTTATGACCGACACTTTCATTTGGATTTTCTTTCTGAAAAGAATATATTACAATGTGAAAATTAAATTTCAAGACAGTGAGGTAATTCTGACTTCAATAATTATAAAATTAATTTTAAAAAATATTAACAAGTTAAATTAACAACAAAATAACAATGGTTTAAGTTTTATTAATCCACATTTAGTACTAAAACCTTAGTTACAAAAAAATAATAATAAACAAAAACCGAGTGTGTTTGAATGAGAGAATGATTTGAGGTAAAATAATTTTTTGAGGGAATCTAAATTCTTCTATCTAACAAAGTCTCTTGTTTGGATAATTTTTAAAATGGAAAGAAATTTGTAGAGTACTTTGTCTAAGATAAATTTAAGAAATTTCAAATGACACCTAAAAGCTAGAAATATGAAATTATTTCCTCCAATATATTTCAAAATTTTCAAATAAACCCCTATAAATTTTTTAAAATTGCAAATTCACCCTTTTTTTCCAAATATTGCAAATTGGTCCCTAGTTTTAAAATTTAAAATTTGATCCATTCAAATTTATAAAAGTGGTCCAAAAAAGCTGAAAATGGATTTTTTTATTACTCCATCCAAGCACACAAATGTTAAAATTAAGGTAATTTAAATAGAATCATTTGAATTACTTAAAATTTTAAATCTCTAAATTTTTTAATTAATTCATCCAAACATACTCTAAAAAGAGAAAAAAGAATATGCACCGACAGTGTAAAATAATTTTATACTGTCAATCAATACCAACCATGTTTTTCGGCACATCACTCCACTTCACCTCACTTTCTTTATATGACACGACAAAATAGTAGTTGTTTATTAGACGATCATGTGAAACTATTTTACACCGTCGGTACATATCCATTAAAAATATCTTTTTATCCCCACAAAACAATCATTCTTCAATTTCTTCATCAATACCTAAAAATGTTTGTAAGGGTGAATTCCATGGCAAACCAAATGAGCCAAACAATGAATTAAAAGCCATTAAATAAACTAATAAAGTCTCATCTCAATAAAAAGATATACACAATGTACCAACAAAAAAAATTCTTGCTAAACAGTGTTCCCGTGCACTCTTTAAGCATTCTATTTAAGGAAATAATTTATTCAAAAAGTAAAACATTTCAATTTCTAATGCGTTGATTTCACACATTTCCATACAAAATTCAAAAAAACTTACTAATTAAGGTGTTTAAAGAGTGTCCCGAGGGTACTTTGTTTAGCATTTTCCAAAAAAAAAAAATATACACAAGTACTTTATCAATTGAATCAAACGTTTAATATACGCACAATCAACCTGCAATAAAATGAATAAGCAAGTTATGTATAGTAAGAAATAATATAAAACCATTGACGTGATTTTATCCTAAGTGGTCTAAAGTTCGATCTCCGCTCCTCTCACTTTCAAAAAAAAAGTGGAATTTAAGCATATGGTAGGTGAACCTATATATGCATTATCCACGCTTCAAGGCCAAGTAGACTTTTGCGTGAGGGGGCATGTTAGAAATAATATAAAATCATTGATGCGACTCTATTCTAACCTCTTAAACTTTTGAGATAACCCATCATATGCAAGATTCATGAATGGGAATTAAAATGATATGTCCTTTACCACTAGATGGGCAAGATTCATGCAAGATTCAATATTTTATCACTTATACCAATTATACCAATGGGAAAATTCGCACTAAGCCGTAAATTAGGGATGATCATATCCAAACCAATTGAAAAGTAAAATTGCAAACCGAACCAATCCAAATTGAAATCCACATTTAGTTTGAATCGCACTGATCATTTTTCTTCTAAACCGCGCAATTTGATTTGCAGTTTTCGTTTTAGTAAATCGAACCAAACCAAACTAAACCAAATCAAACCAAACTGCACTGCCAACACTCCTATGATATGATAAACAATCTACAAAGTTGCACAAAGCCCTTAACTAATGCACAAAGCCCTAACCAACACACAAATTTCTATCATACATTCTCCATGACGGATGACATGAATGATATACATGCACAACAAACACATCCGCACAATCTCACTAAGATGCTTTACTCAATTAAAATTCTTTCACCATACATATCAATTTATTCAACAACCACTAAGATCATTTTTATATTGACGAAACAACCACTAAGATCATGAAAACCACGAAGATGACATTTTCATAATGGATCAATACTCATATATTTATACCAACACAGTAAAAATCACAACTTTACATCACACACATCTAAGTAATCATGTATAACTCAATATCATAGACAACATTTTTTTGAACAATATCATAGACAACATTGAATCTATAACAATATAAAACTTCCACAAATCACATATTAACATAAAAATTGTTAAACAACAACACAAATTGCCACACGAATTAAAATTTAAAATCAAATTATTAAATTAAAAATTGTTTACTTCCTTCTAAAACATCAATAAATTAATCAACTAAAACCTTATAACAATTAACCAAAAGTCTAGCCCTAATTCTCTTTTGTTCCTACGTTAATAAAACCATTTTCATAAGGTACACAAAATTTGACTATAAGTATATATGTTCAAATAATGGTTTTAAGGTCTTTAAGTTGAGGCTTCACCCGAGTTATATTTGAAAGTGATTCAAAAGTAGTGGTTGATGCAATTCATTCTAGGAATGTTGGAGTCTCTTAATTTTGCTCTATAATTTCTAGTATTCAATCCTTGTTATTACTATATCCTAACTTTGAGGTTAAGTTTGTTAAGCGACAAACGAATAGAGTTGCTCATACCTTAGCAAGAGAAACATATTCTAAGACTAGTCGTTATATCTATGATTTGATACCTCCTTGTATTTACAATATTTTGAATAATGAAATGCATTAAGGTTCTCTTGGTCAAAAAAAAAAAAAAGTCCTTTAAGTTGAGTTTGTTAAGAAATTTGTGACAATTTTTATTTTATTTTATAATAATTTGTGTCAAATTTAAAACTCAATAAAGTAAATACTATAATGATTAATATAATCAATCATCAAATGTTTAAAATAATTATAAGTCATTATGTTTTGTATAGTGATGAAGGGTTTATGTAGTACGCGAAAGGTTTTGAGTTTGATCATGAGCTTCATTGTAAAAAAAAATAATATTAAAAACAATTATTAAATTATTAGAATAAAAATAAGGGAAATAATGTATGGTGCGAATTGGTATTTAATGAAAAAAAACAAAGGCAAAATATTTTAACCATGATTCGATGTTATCACCCCATGAATTCCACAACAAACGGAAATATCACTTTGACCAACCAATACAAACATGTAAGCATTTGTTTTTTTTTCGTTAGTTTTTTTTTTTTTATCTTAAATGAAGTGGTAATCCATTGAAATTAAACTCACATATAATTCTGAGATTCCGGATTCGAACCCGAGTCACGACGTCTGACCTAACAATTTCAACATTTTTGCTAGTTGAGATAGGACTTTCCATTAGGTTGTACTAAATAGCAATTCCCTAAAAATAAATAAGCCACGATGATCTTCCTATCATATTCGCAATAAATTGTTCCCTATTGAAATAAATAATTAAAATAAATAAAAAACTAAGGGTTCCAATGAATTAAAAGTAGAAATACATAGTTATAGTTTTCATAAATTCTTTACACGTAAAATAAGTTGTCAAATAAATAATAGATCAAGAAAATTATTAAATAAAAACAGTTGTTCTGCTGAACAAATAAGGGGTATGAATAGTAAGTAAATTGGACCGTCGATAAAACAAGATAATCAATTTATTATCCAAATTCCTTCGTTGTTCGACTCTTTTTCATCAATGTTACAAGTATTTATAGGGTACAGAGGGAGAGAGTTCCTTCTATACATTTGATCACATGCCTATTTGCAAGGTGATAATGGGGAACGTGGTTTGAATATAATAGTTTCTTCTAAATCATGCTCCTAGTCGTACGGAAGATGGAGGTAAATGGGATAAATAGTGGAGAAAATAACAGTTATAGTGAAGGATCATGGGATCGTGGATATATCGCCCTTTCGATCGTGTCTCGCCATAAGGGGTGGATGTCTCGCCCCCTATGTCTTGCCTTTATGCGAAGTTGGGCTTGACTATTTGCATATGCATTGGGCCGTTATAATTGGGCCGTTATATGGATCATCAAATAATATTTGGACTTTTGCTAAATAGACCCTTTACATTTACTCTCGGTCCAACAGTCAAATGTACATAAAATATTGGGATGTCCCAAAATTTTAGTGTTTAATACTTTATCAAAAAAATAAAAATAAATAGTTCTCGGCTCCCTCACTTATGTGTGTGAGTATATAATAGCTCTGTCATTTCGTTTACTTAAAAAACAAAATTTGTAGTTAAATTTGGATTGTTTTGTAATTTTTATTTGAAGCACGGGTTAATGTAAGCATTTCATTATCAAATAAGGTAGTCCATCAAAGGATGCTAGCTAGTTTATCAAAACGTCACAAATCAAAGTTTCAATTTTTTAATTGGTTTCCAATATCAAAAGGATATCTAACATACTACTAAAACTATCATTATTAGATTAAATCTAATGAAATCATGTTTATGTACAAGAACATATATTGATAAAAGATGAGTTACAAAACAAAGGAGTCGTATATAAGTGGAACACTAATATAAATACCAAAATAAATACCACCTAAAATAGGTCCACTTCTAATCCCATTCTTTTTTTTGAACAAGCCAAAATGAAATATATTAATAAAAAATAGTCTCCTCGGTACAAGGTGTACCAAGGTAGACTACAAAGGTTTACAAAGAGTCAAAAAAAGAGAACCATAAGCAAATCATACAAGGCCCAAACAAAGCAAAAGACTAGACCACCGGCTATGGTAGTTTGAAGGTAAAGTAGCACTCGTCGTCTTCAACCACCTAAAAGAAAAAAGATTGATCTTGTCCAACAATTGATGGGAACTATTTGCTGAGCCTCCAAACAATCTATGATTTATTTCCGTCCACACAACCCAAATGCAAGCAAGGCAAATGAGTTGCAAAAAGGAACGATGCGCCCGAGATCCACCAGCTAAATTTGTAAACTGAACAAAGTGATCACGTAAAGCAGTCGAATTCACCGATGTGATACCAATCCACGAACACACTAATGCCCAAAGAGAACCAAAAGCACTGCAGGAGATGAATAAGTGATATGCCGACTCGGCCGCTCCACAACGAGATACGCAAAAGTGAGTTGCAGGAGATAAGATGCCTCGAGTGACGGTAACTTGTCAAGCAGTAAACGCCACGCGAAGATGGATACCTTCAAGGGAAGTTGAGAATACCAAATGAGTTTTTCCGCATCAACCGTAGTCGCCGAAACCTGAGAAGTCAAGAGCTGATATGCTCCCTGGACAGTGTAACCTGTATCAGGGTCAGGCTGCCACTACCACATATTTGAAGACTGAGCCTGTAAGGAGATGTTAAGAAGTAAAGACTGACACTCCCCCAACATCTCCTCCTCCCACACCCTCAACTGTCTCTACCACTCCCACGTCTCCCCATCCGCCCCACCCTCGTGAAAACATCCCAGGCACTATCCGCAATTTGGTCTCCGCCAAATAAAGACACTCTTCAGCTTACAGACCACAAGAGAAGACATCAATTCGACCCATAAAAATGCCACTATACACTAACTCACGGTATCAAATCAAAAGTGATCGACCCATCAAAATCCAAAAAACAGCCCCTTGAGTCAAAAGTTGATGGGGCAATTGTAGAATGAGAACCTAGACAGATAAGTCTCAGCTCGCAGACCGGCGCCAAACAGTTAACACCAACGCGATAGAGGTCTACCAGATACAAAAAAACCTGCAAATCTTAATATATTTGGAAACCATCATAGACTAAAAAGAGTCCTGCAAATCTCAACAGATTTGAAAACAGTCAAAAAATCAAGTATCTTAGAAAACCAATCACACGCGACATCAACCACACACCAGCGACGCCAGATCCTAACACCACCACATCAGCATCTGAGTACCTCACCGCCACAACACCACCTCATCATCTCTAACCACCACCACCACCACCAATCTCAACCACCGTCAGATCTGCCACAAGCAAATAACAACCACCAATCCTGAAACAACAAAAACTGGCACACAACCACACCAGATCCGCCCAAAACCAGAACCTTGTGTGTTAGCGGCGCCACCAACAACTTGAACATAACCTAAACCGAACACTCCCAACCTTTTGAAACAAAAATCAGCGGCAACGCCGCCACCTTCCAAAATCGCCATCAAACCTCCAGCGAGTAGTTAAACGTTAAAAAACGTGTAGCTCCAAGAAGAGGAAACATAACACAACATAGGAGAGTAAAATAGAACACAACAGATCGCGAACCAGAGGAAAATATATCGCAAATTAGAAGAAAAATGCAACAGCTGCCGCACCGGAGAAGAAGAAGAACCAAACAAAGATACCACAACCACACCTGACATTGATATGACACACGGTGGTGCGAAGGGATGACCATCTTGTTGCACGACCACCACCGCCTTCTCTACATAGTGAAAGAAAGGTTTGGATTTGAGAGAGGATCATAGATCTGAGATTTCATAGAGAGAAGTCAGAGAGAGAAGGTTAGAGAGAGAAGTTTCTAAATAATCTTTGTAATTATTTAAATGAAATGACAATAACTATTAAAACTTCACACATATAAATGGAAGATTCAAGTTTCAAACTCCAATCACACATGATTTCCAACCCTATCATACATTTTAATCTTAATGGAGGTAACCTATAAAAGTTTGGTTTCATTAATATTTTTTGGTATCCATCTTTTAAAATATTATGATATACCCCACTCTTTCAATTGAACACACCAAAATACGCACCCTTTACGTACTAAATTAGCAATGTGCACATTTTCTATTATGACTAAAAATATCCTTCTTCCACTATTTCAAATAAGTTCAAAATAAAGTGCAATTTTGGGCTTATAAAAAAAGAAGAAGGCAATTTTGGAGTTTTATAAAAAAACAGCAAAACATGTTTTATCCTTCCTTAAAAATTCTCAAACAACATTTTCCTAATAAAAAAACATAAAATTGTTTTATAAAAGTGTGTGTAAATTTGCAAATGGGTGCACAACATTTAATAAAATTTATCTAACTAACCCTCAATTTTTTAGTGTAAAATAATTGAATGTCAAGATCTTTTTGTCCAAAGTGAAAAGGTCCACCTTGCTAATTTAGACCTTCATGTTTTTAAGTCGGTATAAATTAGCAAACCCCATAAATAAATTAAAACAAATCTATGTCATTAGATCGCATGCCATATCATTTAAAATATATATTAGATAACAATTCTTAAATATAAAATTTAGTGGTGGAACAAAAATTGAGTGATTTTAAAATAGAAAGAATCAATTTAGTGACTAAGCCAAAATAGGGGAATCAAATCTGCTACTAAGCCTCAGTTTACTTTCCGCTCTTCCGTTATGTGATGTGAAGATTGGTGAAACTCTCGGTTTACTTTCCGCTCTTAATTTGGTGCACGAGTTGAATTTGGGTCCCGTTGAATTTGAACTCGATTGGAAGGTTGTGGTGGATAAATTTCATTCCAACAATAGTGATGATACTGAGCTGGAAGATATTATTTTACATTGTAGACGTCTCTTTTCTAAATTTTATAATAACTCTAATGTTGAGTTTATTACGCGACAAACAAATAAGGTGACTCATATATTAGCTAAGAGACCTCATATATAGCTAGTCTCCAAATTATGGTTGACATACCTTATTGTATTGAACACCTCTTAATTAATGATATGCTATAAGTGCATTTTCTATAAAAATAAATAAATCTGGTACTAAGCCTATACATTTTAGAAAAACAAACTTCAAACACAATCAAATTTTCATTACCTAGAATCAGTTTTCATTAGGCAGCATCATGTGTGTGTAAGTTGGGGCCGACCACATTGCTCTCAAATTTTTTGAGAACAAAAATTACGGTCACATGGGGTGTTACCAAACATGGCCCAGCCATGATTTATGTGGTGCGTTGCTTTGAAAAAGTGTGCGTGTAGAAAGCTTTCAGCTTCACTAACAATTATTTTTCGCTTTTCTATTATTTTTAAAAAGTTTTTTTTTTGTTGAAAGGTTATCTTTAAAAAGTTAAGAAGCTTTAGTCCTTATAAAATGAGATAATTTATTTTTAAAAAGATTATTTTTTCTGGTTAAGTAGTACAGTAACGGCCAATATATTGAATTTAAGTAATTAATAAATTCTTTTTAGGATAAATCAGCTGAGAAAATAAATAAAGAGTTTACAAAAAATGGTAGCTAAAAATGTCTCTACCAACTCTAATATATGTTCACTAAAAAAAGTTATTTTTCACGGAAGAAATAAATAAGTGGCTAAACATACAATAAAAATAATTAAATAAATTATCTAAGTTAGAAAGAAGACATATATCTTTGCTTATCGAAATTCATTGTATCACTTAACGAATAGCAATTTACGCAATCTCTCTTTTCACATACATTAGACACAAGTTGACTCAAATAATTTCAAAAATACTTTTAGACAAATATTTTTTTTTTGTTTTGAGAAATGTTAAGGACAAACTCTCTAACACACTCCATTGAACACTCCCTTTATCATTGGTCCACGTCACCACCTTTTGAAAACCACTTAACTAGAAATCGGCTCCACTAGTATAGAAAACAGAAAACGCACACCGAGAGTTTTCCTTCAAACAACACGCATAATCTTATTTTCTTTGGAACAACACCCATATATTTTTCTTCTACTTATTTTCTCCGCCATTCCTTTTTAACCCAACATCATTTTTTTATCCTTATTTCTTTACATCTTATCTGAACAAAAAATATAGATTTGTGATCCCTTTGTGATTTTATTGGTTATAGATTTAAACAAGAAAGAGAAAATATTCAATTTATGGTTTTGCCTTTGTTAAAGTATTTGGATATTAGGGAGTTGCTTTTGGTAATACCCTGTTACTAACCAGGAGTAGCAATGAAAGAATACCACTCGTTGCTGTAGAAACAAGAACAATTCAGATTATTAGAGAGAAGTTTTGGTATAATATTTTTGATTTCTTATTACTCTGAGCCGCAAAGGCTATAAGAAGGCAAGATGGTTACAACCCAACCAATCATTGCAAGGCAACAAGTAACAAATTCTAACACGTCAGCCCTACTAGAACAGAGTACTACTTGCCAAAATATATAACAGACAAAAAGAAATATTATTTGCTAAATAAGATAAGCTATTATTCTATCACAATACCCTCCCCTTCAACAACACCTATGTCCTCATGGGTGAAAATTTGGAAACTTCTTAAGCAAGTTATGATAGAATTCCCAAGTGGCATGAGAAGGAGGGATATCCTTCCATTAGACCAGAACCTTGGTAGCAGCTTGATGACCTCTTTTCACCATCTTCCTATCAAGTATAGCAACGGGAACTTTTCCAACATCAGACACAGGAGCAGGTAAATGCTGCACAGGATGAGCTTGAGGGTTAGGACATAACTTGAGTTGTGAAACAAGGAAAATGTTGTGAATAGCAACAGATGGAGGTAACTCAAGTTGATGTGCTACAACACCTATACGATCCAAAACCAGAAAAGGACCATAAAACTTGGGTAACAACTTGTGAATTCCATGAGATTTTATTGATAATTGTCTGTATGGATGAAGTTTGAGATAAACATAATTCCCAATAGCAAATACACGATCACTTCGATGTTTATCAGCATGTTATGACATTCGATTTTGGGCATGCATCAGATGGAACTTAAGAAGTTTAATAGCTTCTTCCCGAGCCATAAACGACCTGTCAACACTAAGAGAACCTGAGGAGCCTGGAAGATAAGGAAGATGAATAGGGGTTGGTTGACCATACACCACTTCAAAAGGAGTAGAGTGAATGGAAGAGTGATAATTGGTGTTATACCACCATTCAGCTAAAGAGAACCATTTACTCCATTGAGCAGGTCTGTCAGAACACATACAACGCAAATAAGTTTCTAAGCACTTGTTGACAATATCAGTTTGTCCGTCCGATTGTGGATGATAAGCAGTGGACTTATTTAAGGCAACACCCTGCAACTTAAGAAATTCATTCCAGAAAGTGCTTAGAAAAATTGGATCCCTGTCACTAGTAATTGATTCTGGCAATCCGTGCAATTTGAAAACATTATCCAATAACAACTGAGCTACATCCAATGCTGTATAAGGATGGGCTAAAGCCATGAAGTGTGCATATTTGCTTAAACGATTAAAAACTACAAATATGACTTGTTTGCCCAAAGATGGAGGTAAACCCTCTATGAAATCCATACTGATAGCAATCCAAATGTGACTAGGAATATGTAACGGTTGCAAAAGTCCCGAGGATGCCGCTAAATCTGGTTTATTCTTCTGGCACACACCGCAATTTTTGACATAGCAAAGAATATCTTTAGATATACCTTTCCAATAGAATAAGGATTTAATTCTACTAGCAGTGACATCTCTCTCGGAATGTCCGCCAATTGCCGAATCATGTAATCATTTAAAAATGGAAAGCTTGACATCAGAATTTGGACCGACCACCAATTTTCCTTTCATTCTCAGTTCACCGCGAACCCAAAAAAATTTGGGGCGCGACTTAGGATCTCTTTGTAAGTCCAAAATGATAGCATTAAGAGAGGAATCTTGTTGCCATGACAACTTGATGGATTCTAAAAGATCAGGGCATGCATTGCTTAAAACTAGAGGCATTATTTCAACACTTGTTTTCCTTGACAACGCATCAACAACTAAATTAGAAGATCCTTCCTTATAGTGGATTTCAAAATCAAACCCCAATAGCTTGGCTACCCAAACTTGTTGGAAAGGAGTATTCAACTTTTGATCTAACATGTGCCTGATGTTCTTTTGATCAGTTCTAATGATGAAAGGAGCATGAGATAAGTATGAACCCCATTTTTGTACTGCATATACAATGGCTAACATATCTCTTTCATAGACGGACATGGCCTGCTGCTTAGTGTTGGAACAAAATATGTGTTAATACACACCCTTAAGTTTTGATGATAACAAAGTATTAAATGGACAATTGATGGTACTAATGTTTAAATTAAGTGCAGGAGAATTCAACGTTTAATCAAGAGCACACTTAATTTAAACTCTGATGAAACCAATGGAAGTCTGAATATTTAGACTCTGAAAGAGTTCAGATGCTACAACGTGGTCAGAAGCTATACAAAGTTCAGAAGCTCAAAGTAGATCAGAACGTCTGAAGCTGTTCAGGGACTCAGAGGAGTTTAGAAGCTCAAGGATGTTCAGAGGCCTACAAGAGTTCAGAGGCTGTCTGATAGTCATGAGTCATTCAGAGGATGAAGTTGTTCAGAAGCTGAATTGCGAAGGACTATCAGAGGCCAACCATTCAAAGACCAATCAGACTCCAAGTTATCAAAGGTTCATCAGAGGCAAAGGAATTCCCAGTCATCAGAGGGCTACATCAACTGCAACTTATCAAGCCTGATGATTTGTTATAAGGACAACTAAATTGCAACGGTTACAAAGGATGTGATCTCTCTCTCTAGGAGCTAGTTGTACCTTATAACTGTACTATTGGACAGACAGCAAAGGTGAAGCTTCTCTGCAAAGGAAGACGTGGCTTTACTCAACGGATCTTCAATGTCTACAGCTGTCCAAGTTACAACGGGAATTTCTCCAACGTCTCAATGTCTTTCTCAACTCATATAAATATGCCAAAGAAAGAATTGATGACTAGCGCTCACCATTAGATAAAATCTCTCAGAATAAAGTGAGAATTCGTATTGTAATAGAAAACATCTCTCAAATGAAGTGAGCATAGAAACTAGCTTAGAGCCTCTGAAGTTATTATGTTTGTAATAAGTTTTAAGCTCTTAAGTTAGTAGTAAGTCTTCTGCTTAGTGTAGAAGCAAGTAAGTCTTCTGCTTAGTGTAGAAGCAAGAAAGTCTTCTGCTTAGTGTAGAAGCACGTAAGTCTCAATCTTAGTGATTAGAGCAGTGAAGTCTTGAGCCTGAGTGCTTGAGCAAGGAAGCCTCTGATCCTGTGTGATCAGAGCAAGGAAGTCTCTCTGTCTTGTGTGACTTAGAGCAGGAAGTCTCAAGCTTGTGTGCTTGAGCAAGGAAGTCTTTGATCTTGTGTGATCAGAGCAAGGAAGTCTCTATATGTATTGTGTGACTAAGAGTAGGAAATCTTGAGCTTGTGTGCTTGAGCATCTATTGTAATCCTCGTGATTATAGTGAAACTCTCTTGGAAACAAGGGGACTGGAGTACTCTCAATTTGTGAGGGGAACCAGTATAAATTGTTGTGTGTTCTTCTCTCTCTCACTCTTTCATTTACTCCTTCATCATTTATAACGCCATACGTTAATTGTGTGAATAACCCGCTGTGTTTTAAAGACATTGAAAAGGTTTAAATATCTTGGAAAGTTTTTAAATATCCAAAACACAATTCAACCCCTCCTTCTTGTGTTTTCTCCACGCACCTTCACTTAGGACCTAAAGATTTGCTGATTTAAGCTATAAGGTGTGTTCTTGCATGAGGACATCTCCAATACCTTTTCCAGAGGCATCAGTCTCAACGACAAATTGTTTAGAAAAATCAGGGAGACATAAAACAGGTGCAGAAACCAGTGCTTGTTTGAGAGCCATGAAGGCTTGGGTAGCACTATCAGACCAAACAAAACTGTCTTTTTTGAGTAAATCAGTAAGGGGTTTAGCTAATTTCCCAAAATCTCGAACAAATCGACAATAATAGCCAGCTAGACCCCAAGAAACCCCGCAACTGCTTAAGGTTCTGAGGTGTAGGCTAAGTACTGACATCATGATTTTTGACTGGATCAGTGGAAACTCCATTTTTGGTAATGAAATGACCAAGGTATTCAACTTTAGGTAAAGAAAATGAACATTTGGATCTATTAAAGAAAAGCTGATGATCTTTAATAGTTTGAAAAGTAAGTTGCAATTGAATGATATGATCCTCCATGGATTTACTATAAATAAGTAAATCATCAAAGAATATAACAAGAAACTTTCGGAGAAAAAGATGAAAAACCTGATTCATGAGAGCATGGAAAGAAGCTGGCGCATTAGTGAGCCCAAAGGTCATTACAAGATATTCAAAATGTCCACTGTGAGTTTTGAATGCAGTCTTAGGCTCTTCCCCAGGTGCCATGTGTAACTGATGATAGCCAGCCTTCATATCGAGCTTGGAAAAAACCACTGAGCCGCTAAGTTCATCCATCAAGTCCTCGATCAAAGGAACAGGGAAACGATCCTTAATAGTTAAGCCATTCAAATGTCTGAAATCAACACATAAGCGCCATGATCCATCTTTCTTCCTAACAAGGATAATGGGAGAAGAATAATGGCTATTGCTATGTTGTACTATGCCTTGGTCAAGCATATCATGCACCAACTTATCAATGATGTTCTTCTATATTATAGAAAAACGGTATGGGCGAAGGTTGAATGGTTCAACACCCTCTTTCAATGGTATTTTATAGTCAAAACCAGGGCGGGATGAAGGTAGTTGCATAGGGGTCTAAAAGATATCATCAAATTGCAAGAGCAATGCAACAATAGCAAGGTGTAATAAGGAAATAACATTGGTTTGTTGTAATACATAACAAGTGGGTAGAGTTAAACATGGAACATCATTAGAGAGACAAGAAACACAATTCTGCCCCCTTTGAAACAACTTGTGCAAATGCCTTATTATTAATTGTTTTGAACCCAAGAATCTTAGCACCTTGTAACACAAACTTCCTACCACTAATGTTGAATTCCATCTGCAATTTATCAAAGTCCCACAAAATAGGACCGAGAGATTTCAACCATTGGATGCCCAATATCAAATCACAACACATCAAAGGTAATACAATCACATCAGCAGTAAATTGGGCTTGTTGCAACTGCCATTTAAAACCACGACAAATGTAAGCAGCTTGAAGCTTATGACCTCCACCACCAGTCACTGATAAGGGGGAAATGGCTTCCAATTTGCAACCCAAAGACTTTGCAGTCTCTAAATCCAGAAAATTATGAGTGCTACCACTATCCAACAAAATTTGTAGCATCTTTTTTTCATGTAAGCCAGTAACACGCATAGTGTGATAATTGGCAATACCAGTCAAAGCCTGTAACGATAGCTGAGCGTTTTCAAAAGCAGAGAGAGGTTCAATTTCCACAACACTGGCCTCAGAATTTGGCGCCTCACCATTACAGTCATCATCATTAATTTCCAAAACATTAATCTGATAACACTTGTGTTTAAATTGATGTCCAGGTGTTAATTGTTCATCACAAGACCATAATAGGTACGAGATGGACGAGGAGGAGTTGATTTCTAGAGTAAGGTAGAATTAGGGGTAAGTGAAGCAGTACCATTAGGAGTAAGTGAGTTTGTAGATGGTGAATTTGACGTGGTGGGTTTGCTAAGGAGACCCTGATTTTTGGGAAAGAAGCCATATTTAGAAGTGTTTCGATGTTGAAGGGAGGTGGAAGCTTCATGTAACTTAGCTAAATTTGCAGCATGACTGATTGAAGAAGGGTTGAACATACGAACATGCATCTGAGTGTTATGTTCAAGACCAGCTAGAAAAATATTGAGGGAGTGTTCTGGGATTAGGGTTACCTGTGTTAAAGCCAACTCAAATTGATCGATGTAGTCTTGGATTTTGCCAGTGTGTTTGATTTGCAATAAAGAAGACATATGATCTTCATAAGCATCACCAAAATGAGCAGTAACGTCGGCGATGTATTGTTGCCAAGACGGGTAGACATCAAATGTTTGACGCATATAGTTGAGATGCCATTGTAAAGCCAACCCATCAAGATGAATTGAAGCGAGACGCACCATCGAGGTCGCCAGAGTTTCGTCAAGGGAGAAAAACTGGTCACACTTGTTGAGCCAGTCACAGACGTTTTTGCCGTCGAAACGAGGAAAGTCTACTTTAGAGATACGGGTGGCGTAAACGTTTTGAGTACCTGTGGAGCGAAAACCGTTAGAGTCGTGCCAACCGGTAGGAGTTGGAGATCCGTGATCTGCTAGAGCATGCACAGAAGATTACGAAGCTCATCCATATCAGTGATCTGCTTGAGCACGCACAGAAGACTACTTGCCAAAATACATAACAGACAAAAAGAAATATTATTTGCTAATTAAGATAAGATCGATTTTAGGGATTTTGGCCGAAATTTTGGGTTTTCGACCGATTTTTTGGTTTTCGGCCAATTTTACGTTTTTCTGTCGATTTTAAGGTTTTTGCCTGATTTTAGGTTTTTCGGTCGATTTTAGGATTTTTGGGTTTTTAGCCAATTTTAGGTTTTTCGACCGATTTTTTTTGGTTTTCCGCCGATTTTAGCGTTTTCGGCATATTTTATGGTTTATAGTCGATTTTAGGACTTTTGTCTGATTTTAGATTTTTCGGCCAATTTTTTGTGTTTAAGGTCGATTTTAGGGTTTTTGGCCGAGTTTAGGTTTTTCGGCCGATTTTGTGGTTTTCTGTTGATTTTTTGGGTTTATGGTCGATTTTATTATGATAAATAAAATTATATGAAGGAAATTGAATTACATTACCCAAACAAAGAATTTTACAATTTATGGAATTTCATAACTTTATCCAAACAATGGAATTTGAAAATCAGGGAATTCAGTTGAATCAATTGAATTGGCTAGTATTTAAAATTCCTTGAATTTCTAGAATTCCCCATCCAAACACACTCTTAAGGTTTTGGGTTGAGATGTGGTGTTTTTCTCTCTTGTGGTCCCAAAATATTGATCCCATTATTTCTCCCTGAACTCCTTTAAACTCAGTGATCAATTAATCTAATGCCCAACGACAGCGAATTAATTAAAATTGCATAAAAATAAAAATAAATGTAGGGAGAACCCGAGGCATTCAAATTTTAACAAAAGTTTTACCCATTAAAACTGGACTTACATGACAATCAACTAATTTTTTTAGGTTAAATATGTTTTTGGTCCCTTTAGTTTCCTCGAATTTTGTTTTTAGTCCCTAAAGATTTTTTTCACATTTTTTAATCCCTAATATTTTATCCGTTAGTATTTTTAGTCCATACTTTTTCTACGGTCATGTTTAGTATATTATATGAATATCTCTTACAAAACTTTAATTTTTTTTAACAAGAGATGAATTAAATATGAATTTTTTAGTTTTTTGCATAAAAAAATTCATAAATAATTCATCTTATGTTAAAAAATTCTAAATTTTTATCAGAGATGTTCTTATAATATTATAAACATGAATACAAGAAATTATTAAAAAATGTAAAAATATACAAGATATACAAAAGTTTGATTAAAAGTAGGACTAAGAACACTAAGGAAAAAAATTTCAGCAACTAAAAAAGGCTAAAAAAATCTTCCGGAATCAAAACCATATTTCATCGGATCAAGAGGGAATATATATAACATAATGAGTGACCATATAGGTATTTGAAGAACATGATGCGCATGCATTTCCGAGAGTCCAACAAAATGGCAACCACTTTTTTTTTTTATGTTCAATTCAACCACTTTACGTGCGGGTGAATTTAACTTCAAAAGCACTTGCTTTTTTGGACCATGTATTCAATCTTATTTTGGTTTCTTTCTTATAATTTTTCTAAGCAAAATTAGTAATTTTATATGCCATCCACCGTTTCATGTCAATTTTTGTATGAGGTTGGGATTCGAAACCCAATAATGTAACTTAACCACTTTATTGGTAGAATTTCTAGTCATCGAACTATTTAAAGAAAAAAAAAACTCATGATTAATAATATATACACATTGACAATTCCATATGAAAATGATGCTATTTTTTTAAGGGTTAATTATATTTGGTCAAATTTGGATAGTAATCTTTTCTTTAAAAATCATTTTATAGATAGCTTTAATACGTAGTTTAAGATTTAATTTAAAAATGACAAAATAACTCCTGTCAAAAAATGACAAAATTAACGAAATTTGGAAAGGTATAGATTTGGTAACCAAAAATAGATTATGGTACTGATTTTTTTTCATGCTTGTACTCTACGTGAGCGATGACCACAATTTTCTTATTATGGTATGTCTTGCCAAGACGTATAATGTAAAATAAAATAAATCTAGATTCTCAACAAATTAATAAAAGAATATATAAGACTAGGCCCACTACTATATATAATTGCAGAACATCAAGATAGAGACACGAACGATATGAAATATAATATGTAAATGCGTAGGCCTTCATTCCAAAAATAAAAAAAATTGTGTAGGACGCACGCATATAATATAGAGTCACGATCAAATGACACCAAAATATCAAATTTTACAATATAACACATCCGATAATTCTTTACCGGATAATGTTTTACAAAACCAACCATTCGATTTAAAATACTATAACATAGATCATATATATAAAATATAATATTAATCGAAAATAATTTGATACGTCAATGAAATACATCAAAATTAACGTCTTATGAACATTAAAAAATGAGTTAATTTTGATGTATCTCATTGATGTATCAAATGATTTCTGATTAATGTTATATTTTATATATATGATCTATGTTATAGTATCTTTCAATCCAACAGTTGATTTTATAACACGATTATTCGGTAAATACATTGTAATGCAATTTTACACTTGTTTATTTTAAGAGATGAAATTCATACTAAATTACAGTATTTAATAAAAATAAAATAGTTGAACGAAAATACAAGTCAAAGTTATGTTGTAAAACGAGTTTTAAACAAAACTTTCATGCATAGCTGTAAAAGTTGAATGACAAGAACTGAGATTGGTCAAAAAAAGAACTGAGATTGGTGTTGTTGTTCAAATGAATTGAGGCGCTTTACTTCTAAGAAGTGATGGAGATTCTAAAGAATTGACATTTTTTTTAATAGCAAATATGTTACAGCATATATTAATATAAAAAAAAGTAAAAGATATATGTAAAAAAAATCATTAGTTGATTTAGTGGTGACCGGTGAAATCACAAAAGAAAAAGTATCAGAAATACACTATATCAGAACGCAATAATCTATAAGGTAAGACATGGAAACAAATTGTGGGAATAAACAACTAATGCGCTGTGGAAATATACGAAGAAAATGAGAATAAAGTTTTAAAGCTTTATTTTTAATGCATCAAAATGTAGATGATGCATACTTTGATAAAATATTATTCAATGTAATTAAGTGTCTTGTCTTTTTAAAATAGTAATACCAAATTAAGAAAATATATTTTTGCACATTATCTTCATATTATACCCAATGTAATTAAAACCGGACCATATATTAAACCGGTATAAATAAGGGTTCAAAGTTTAAATGTCTAACCGGAGTTGAATGAGGACCGGACCGGTAATAATTAAAAAATGTTTATTTATTAAGTTTTTTTTTTGGTAAATTTTTATTTATTAAGTTTTATTATGTATAAGAACTAGTTTTTAATCCGTGCGATGCATGGATGATTAATTTTTTATTCTTTACTTGCATTCCTATTATATATATATATTGAAAGTGAATAAAATAAGTTTGTGTAATTTGAAATAACTCAAAATATAAACATTGATATTGTTTAAATTACAACATAACTACCCATCATTCAATTTATTATAAAGTGATACATACATACTATATAGAAACATATCTAATAATCTTATAATTATATTTTTTGAAAAACCTCAGGATACACAATATTTATAGTGCAAGTCTTTGATTTTTCATCACCATCGGTAATAAGAATTTTCAATCCAGATCGACATCTAACTCTTGAAACAACTACATATAACTGACCATGCGTAAAAACTGGTCTAGGGAGATACAATCCAACATGATCCAAAGTTTGTCCTTGACTTTTATTAACACTCATTGCAAAACAAACAAAAATTGGAAATTGTCGCCGTTGAAAATGAATAGGAACATTAGCACCCGATGGCAACAATCTCATTCGTGGAATATACACAACATCACCCCTATGTGGTCCATACACAATCTGCATACCAATAGCACTAAATCCAAGATAAGTTATAGTGAGTCGTGTACCATTGCAAAGACCAGATGAAACATCAAGGTTCCTTAATAACATGACGGGAGCACCAATTTTAAGAATAAGTCTATGATTAGGTAAACCAGAACATTTGATTTCATTCAAGAGTTCTGTTGTGATCCAACGATGATCAATAGTAGAATCATCATCACATTTTGTTATTGAATCACAACTCAAATATTCTTTACCATCATCAGGAATAAAAGATAATATATAATCATTAACCCGATCAACCACATCTAGAGTTGGTGAAAGAATGACTCAATCTTAATTTTTTTTTGAAACAAACATATTTTTCAAAACACCAGGATAAACTGAATTAACAATGTCACCAATTGGATTAGTAACTGTTGGTGTTTTGTATGTTGGCCTCATTTTGCAAAAACAAGTTCAAGCAAGATGTTGGACCAGATGCCGTAGCATGTGGGTACAACATGTGTCATGCCAGTAATTAATGTTCTATTTGCGCGCCATATCTTTGAAGATTCTCTGAAGCACTATTTTCGCCTTACTTGCTCATCAAGACGCACGTTCTAAACAAGGGTTTACAAGGCGGCTGCTCCAAGAAATAATTTCCAGAATATGCTACGCCATTTATGGAAACATGTGATTCTTTCCATTTTATGAATGCTGGAGATTAAAGCCCAAGATGAAGACCTAGCCCATGCTAACTCAGGTCATATAAATATGTGAAGACTAAAACCTAAATGGTTACTGAAGCCGTATTTGAAGAATATAGTTTTAGGGTTTGAGTCTTGTTTTATTGTAAGCCTTTCTTGTGGATTCTATAACACAAGCTTAGGCCTGTTTGGTTTGTATTCCGTGTAACTTCTCCCAAGCTTTTAAGCACGGAGATTGTTTGTTTGTTTGGTTAGTGAAACCACACTATTTGTAGTACTGTCATAATCACGAGGTTCGTGATAGAAAGGAAGTGAGACGGGGTCTCAAACTTAGGAGTTCCTAGGTTGAGTTAGCACGGGTAGAGTCTAGGTGATAAGTCGTAAACTTGTATGTTTGCTGTGGGCTTAGAACTAGATCTATTATAGTGGATTCCTTCCTGGCTTGGTAGCCCCCAGAGTAGGTCGTTGTGTACGCCGAACTGGGTCAATAATTCTCTGTGTTATTTACTTCATTGTTTGTTGTTTTTACTTGTTGATTATAATCTACTGTGGACATACGCTAGAGCATTTGTCTTAGCATTCAAACTGGTTACGTACGACAATTGCTATAGCTTCTGTGTTAACATCTGTCCTCAGTAGGTGCCAGAATTTCAATTGGCATCAGAGCAGGCACCTTGTTCTGCGTGGGTGAGGACCAGGGAAGTTACTTTCTGGCATAATGAACAAGGATGGTGGCTACGTCAACAGACCTCCACTTCTGGATGGATCAAACTATGATTACTGGAAAGCCAAAATGGTGGCGTTTATCAAATCACTTGATAGCAAATCTTGGAAGGCTATCCTAACGGCATGGGAACATCCAGTGATACGAGACAAAGATGGTAAAACTACAGGTGAACTAAAACCAGAAGCGGAGTGGACCAAGGAAGAGGATGAGCTTGCACACTACTAGAAACTTGCCATTTAGTGACCGATTTAGTGACCAAAAAATATTAGTCACTATAGTGACCGATTTAGTGACCAATATTTTACAATAATTGATCAAATATTAAATGGTCTCTAAATCGGTCACAAACATATTTAGTGACCGATTTGGAGACTGATTTTTTGTAACTGAAACAACGGTCACTATTAGTGACCGAATTAGAGACCGATTTTCTAAACTTTTATTTGTGTCGCTAAAACGGTCGCTAAGTTTTTTTGTGACCGATTTCGAGACCGATTATGCGTGACCGAAAAAACAGTCGCAATTAGCGACCGAATTAGAGACTAATATTTTGTGACTGATTTGGAGACCAAATTTTTGTGACCGAAACATCGGTCACTAGTAGATTTTATATTCCAATGTTTTTTTATAGTGTCTATTTGGTAATACACAAGCTTATTATATGGTTAAATATGTTTTTGGTCCCTATAGTTTCGCAAAATTTCATTTTTAGACCCTGGAGATTTTTTTCACACTTTTTATTCCCTAAAGTTTTTCAAGTCATTGTTTTTAGTCCCTACTTTTCATTCAACTCGTGCATATCATTCAAAATTTTAAATTATTTTATGTGGTCGTGTTTAGTATATTATATGAATCTTTCTTACAAAAGTTTAATTTTTTTAGTCCCTACTTTTTAGTTTTTTGCATATAAAAATTCATAAATAATTCATCGTATGTTAAAAAATTCTAAATTTTTATCAGAGATGTTCTTATAATATTATAAACATGAATACAAAAAATCATTGGAAAAATGTGAAAGTATATAAGAGTTTCATTAAAAGTAGGGACTAAAAACACTGACGGCAAAAACTTCAGGGACTAAAAAGTGGGAAAAAAATCTTCAAGGACTAAAAATGAAATTCTAGAAAACTATAGGGACCAAAAACATATTAAACCCTTTATTATATTACGGAGTCACTTATAAGCTTGATTGATAAAATAAAATGCATTCGATAACACTTTTATTAACTTAAGCTTAGCTCAGTTGGTAGGGATATCGACTATATATGCAGGAGCCCGAGTTCGAACCTGGGACACTCCACTTATTCACTTTTAAGGTGGATAGCCACTAGACTACAAAAAAAATTGTTTTATGACAACGGCTATATATAAGTAGTTGAAGAATTTGACGGTTTTGGAAGCATAAAATCATTCCTTGTTGAAAGATCAGTGATGCAACATTGTTTGTATTATGATCGTGTTGTTCTTTCTTTTGCTTTTCACAATCAACGGTCACATATTCATTCACTACGTCAAAAAGAGCTAATTATGGCCGTTGATTTTGCTAATTGCAGTGGGTAAAACCGCCTCAAAATACTATTTGCATTGGGTGCGCAGCTGCTGCAGTTTTTAGCACCGTGAGAGGATTAAAATCAGAAGCTTTCAAGGATTTAAATTATAATAATAGAAGTTAGTATATATTTGTTTCAAATCAAAGTGAACACGGGTACCTTCACATAGGGCAAAAAATCCATATGACAGCACAAGTATTGGAATTTTGATTGTTCATGACTTCCTAACCAAAATACCAGTTTGCAGGTATGCTATTGAATTCTAACACAGGACTTCAAAAGGGGAATGGTTACACAAGGCGTTACAGCAAATCACATAGAAATCCAAATCAAACCTTGAAACCAGAGGTGTTAAATCAAAATAAAAACCAGAGGTGTTAAATCAAAACTTGAAACCAGAGGTGTTCAATCAAAATCACACGCAGAGCTGGTGGTGTCTAATGGCGGCGGAACTGTAGAACAGAGATGGATCGTTAGAATCGCGGCGGCAAGAACGCCGGACTGGGTTCGAATCCCTAACAGGACTCGCAGCGGCGAGTTCCCGTTCAACAGCTCTGTTGCAGCGGCAGCGAGTTGTCCTTCGACGGAAATTGGAATCGCAGTGTGTTGCCGTTCGTTGCATACAATTCTCCCAAAACCAAATCATCTTTTCTTTTCTTTTTTTTTTTTGTTAAAAGAGAGAAATATTCTATTTGATTTGATTTTTAATTTAATTTTTTATTTTAGTTTCTTTCTTGAAAAGAAAAAACTAGAAAAGAGAAAGAGCGCTAGAAAAAAGCCAAAGAGATAAACAAAACAATTTTTATTTATTTATTTTTGTTTACATAGTCGTTGTAATTAGTGGTTCAACCATCATAGTTAGTTGTTAAAACTGCCGCAGTTATTTAATTTATTGTAGCATTTCCTATAACCCATCACAGTTAACTCTACAACTGCCGCAATTAGTCAATTTATGCCGGTAGTTCAAATAACCGCTGCAATTATCTATTTTAGTGGTGGATCTGTGTCAACTTCCTCAATACGTCTGCCATCATTAGACAAGTTCCTAATTCACTAGTTCATTGGTCAAACTACTGAGTCACTGGTCGAAACCGCATGATATAATTGGATAAAATCAGTTGAATAAATCGATCTCTATAACAAAACTATATAAGTATTAAATCGGGCAAATCGGATGACTCGGCCTCTAAATAAATCATTGCAGTTAAATTGCAAAATATTAATAAGTTCATTCTTATTGTAAAAAAAAAAAAGTTCATTCTTTAAATTTTTGTGGGTTTAAGAAATGGGAGTGCCACTATAAATAGTGATTCAGAATTTCCTAAACAAAACTATGTTCTTCCTAGTTTATGTGTCCAACTACCCAAATATATAATCATAAGTTCTGTGGAATAGAAAAAAAATCTGGTTTCAATTTTTTTGTTAATAAAATTATCATTAAATTTTTATTTAAGAAAATATAAACTGTGATTTAAAAAATTTGACGCGGCTGCAAAATAGTCAATATGCATAGTATCACGTCATATAATGAAATGACATGTCACTAAAATTTAAAATAAGGAGACCAAAATTGTGTAAATAAGATAGGAGATCAAATTTGCGAAATTAGTAAGATAGGGTAATCAAATTTTCATTTAAACCTTGAAAATAAAAATTAAATAAATTTAAAATAAAATTTCAGCATATAAAAAGTATTTAATAATAATAATAATAGTATACAAAAGATATATTATATTAATATATTTAAATTATTATCTTAAAAATATATTTGATATAAATTTTATTATTAATTAAGAATGTCCTTTAATGTCATTATACACTTATCAGCTCGTTGAACCGCTAATTTTATTAAACACTTCAATTAGTTTATTAGCTATAAGTTATAAGCTATCAACCGACAGTCACCAGCTATAAACTATATATATGCTATCTTATCAGTCATCCGCTAATTTTACCAAAAAATGAGCCTAAGAAGGTAAGAGGAAAAGAAGAGGATGCATTCACCAAGTAGGACAACAGCGACGTACACGGAGGGCGAAGAGGCAGACGACAACGAACATAGACTAGGGTTCTGTTTGTCAATCTCAAGTCTCAACCCAACATAACAGTCAAATCAAATTTTATGAATTTTGTTTCTATCTCATCTATTTCAATATTTTTTTAAAATATCAAAACGACTTCGTTTTGACTTAGCAAAATGAAAAGAAAAAAAAACGTAGCCACTTAAACCCGTCGGTTTTCTAAAATTGGTGGTTCTCCAAATTTTACTAGTTTTGGCCAGTTCTCGCATGTTCCTACTGGTCCAATACATATCTGATCGAACAACCTGACAAATTGGATACCCTCGATTCTCGTTTCACCCGGTCAGTCCGGTCTAGTTTTTAAAACACTGAAACAAAGAATTCACACACTCAATGACGTTAGTGCCTCTTGTATATACAATATTTTTTTGTCGAGTGGTGTATTGATTATAATTCCACAATTACAGTGAATTAGTAGTGTCTGTGACCAACAATTAACTGATTCAAATGGTTAGTGTCTTGGTCACTTTAAAACATGCGGTTAGGAGTTCGATTCATGGCTTATGCGTTTGGATAAAATTCGATTCGGATGTAAGAACCCACCTTATGACCCCATAGTTTTTCTTACATATTTTATTTTTATATAATATACTAAATATTGTTTAATGGATTTTTTATTTTGCTTTACAAAGCCGAGGATCGAACCGTAGATCTATAATATATTACCCAAACACCTCACCACATGACCAAAACCATTTTTAATGGATTGAAATCATTCTTACATTATTTATTCTTACATGATTGTTTTTGTTGTATATTCATAAATCATATTTTACACACACACACATATATAGAATTTTTCACTAAAATTTAAAAAAGATAGTTAAGCATAAAAAAATCTCAATTGAATTTATATATAACATTTATCAGATGAATAGTATTTTTGAAATAAATTATAATAATATTAGTTAAAAATATTTATAAATATAAATGTACTTTTATATCTTTTATACTTATCAACTACTTTAAAAACTAATTTTACCTAAATATTTGCATTCCAAAAAAAAAAATACAAGAAATAAAGAAAGAAATTCCTTCTAAAATCCTCAATTACTTTTTCACCACTCACTTTTCACCCCTAAATTCTTTCTCACTATCAGTTCAACAATTACCTAAATTTCCTCTCACAATGACGTTTCCAATTTCTACAAAGCTCATTCATATTTCTACAGAGCCTCTTCCTAAAGCCTCCCTCTCATGGCAAAACCTTCCCATATTTCAATTTCTACAAACCTTTGAAGTTCTTTTACGATCTTTTTGATTGAAAGAGCAAGCTAGAATCCCTAGCTCGCATTCTTGTTCTGTTCTTGATCAAAATCCATAACCTTTTCCGCATCATCAACCATCTCTAAAATCGCACTCAGTCATCACGATTCAGCGTCCGCTCATAACGATTCAGCACTCTCGTGCATAAAATATTCAAGGTAGCAACGTTTTATAGTTGTTTTCAATCGTTTATATCATCACAAATCCCCAGGTTCTAAATCTGTGATTGTGTAGATTTTATGATAAATTTGTTGCTTTTCTTATGTTTCTACAAACCCTCACTGTTGACTCTTTCTTAGCCTTTTGAATGCCTTTTTTTATAACCATGGTATTAATCTGCTTCAAAATGTGACTCTTTATTAGCTCTTTGTGTTTTATTATTGAGTTTAAGTATTGTGTTTAATTACAATTATTGGTTTGGGATGACTCAATTGTGCTTATAGTTTCTATTACTGGTTTAGGATGATTTAATTATTCCCGATTTTTAATTTAAATTGCTTGATTATGTTGATGAATCTTTATTTGGTCTTTGACTCACATTATATGAGCTAAGTTAGACAATTTTTTTCCCCTGTAATTGCTACTACTATAATTTTGTTATTGTTTTCTACAATTCAGTTGATGAATTTGTACTTAGTTATTGCACCGTAATAGACTAGTCGTCTAATATTGACAACGAGGTTATTTTCTATTTGTGTGCTTCATATTTTATGCTCCCATCTACTTTTTACTTCCACTTTTTAGTTTTTTTTTTGTCATATCTGTTTGTCATTTATGATTTATGTAATTCAGTTCTGAATTGATTTCTTTGTTATTTTTATTTTACATTAAATTTTGATGTGCTTTCATTTTTGTAATCAAATTAAGAAATCTTGACACTAAAAGGGGATAGATGAAGACGATAGAAAACTTGGTTATGAAAAATTTATAACAGTTCGGTTTATAGTTCAATGCATTGTTTATGTAAGACAGTTGGGTTCACTAACTATGTATTGATATGCAGTTCAATCTGCTAATTAGTATTAACACTTTAGTTTTTAAAGTGTAAGTTCGGTTTGGTTCTAGGTTCAGTTTAGTTCTTGTTGGTTTTGTGAACAGGTCTACCTATTGTTATAGGGAGGTCAATAATGGTTGTGACCTTAAACCTTCTCAAGGTGCCAAGCAACCTAATGTAAGTGTTGGTGGAAATGGTCTCAGAAACTTCTACATACTAGTAATTTACTTAGATTTTTTGTTTGTTGAAATACATTAGATAGTTTCTCTGTTTTCAACAGTAATATTTTTCATTTTGTGAAGGTGATAAATTTTGTTACTATATTTTATTTTGTTTTTATGGTATAAAAAATTGTAATTCATTTTTTTATTTATTTACAAATTGCAGATGGAATGTAAAGATAAAAGTAAAAAGAAAGCTTCTAAGACTCATCAATCAAAACAACATCCCAAATGTTCAAATATAAATCCTCCTTTTGTACAACCTTCTAGGATATCTCATGATACACCTCCTCTTGAGACATTACATATTGTACCTCCTACTAGGATGTCTCAAGTTGTACCTCCTCTTAATAGTAATACATCTCATGTTGTTCCTTCTAGCACCTCTCGTGGCTCACCTTCTAAGACATTTAATGGTGCACCGCCTTCTAGCAAATCTCATGTTGCACCTTCTTCTAGGACAAATCATATTGCACCTTCTAGGATATCTAAAGTCACGCGTCCATATATTACATCTGCTACTACCCCATTACCTAGTACATCTCATGTCACTACTCTACCTTCGACAAGAGGGGTAGTATCACCATCTAATTCACAACCATCTCATTTTGAAGGAGCGCATACCCCAAAATCTAATGAAGCTGTAGTTGCATCTGAGACACAAAGCAATGGTGGCCAGCGAACTTTATACCTTAACGGACAAGGGTATATATACATACATATATATTTTTAGTTATTTTAGTGTTAACATATAAACTTCATAACTATTATTATGTATTGTTTGTAGATTTTTGCCTTCACATCCTACGGCTAGTGGGATCGGAGATATCATGAAGAGTAATTTAAGTAATGCATGGCTCTCATGGAAAAAGATACCCATTACTACTAGAGATTTGTGGTTTATAGAGTTCAAGGTATGTTTGTATTTTGGATGTTGCTTCTGATTGTTTTAGACACAGTTCACAGTTAGCATGTGATAATATTAAGACTATTGTTTAGAAATGTATGTTTCTAATTGTATATGTTTGTTTGGATCACATGCTTTTCTATATATTGTGCCTAATTATCATCACATGTTAGCCCACTGTTTGTTTGTTTGTTTATATATTTACAAAAAAAATTGTTTTTTGTCCACCAGATGATGTGTGGGCTAGAAAGAACTTTGAAATACGAGGTGCAGCAGTAATGAAAAACAATCTAAACAAGGTTCGCGTCTCAAAGAACACAATGGATTGATATGCCTTTGTGGAATACACTATGTGATAAATGGGGAACTCAAAAATTTAAGAATAAGAGCATACAAGGAAAAATAAATAAAGCATCTGATTGTGGAGGTTTTGGAGTTTCCCTTCATACTTGTGGCTCTATCACCACATCCCAACATAGAGCTTATATGGTAAAGTTTTCTATCATTTTATTTATTTTGACTTTTAACTGTTTTGCTATTTAAATGTGTTGTATAAATTTCGGTGTTAGAAAACCAACTTTGTTAGGTTGAAGTTTAAAAAATTCATTGACATTCAATAATGAAAGACACATTTACAACTGAAATGTGTGAGGATCATACAATAGAGAGATCATACACATCTTTGGTAGTATGTAATTGTGGCTAGTAAATTAAATTCTGCACTAAAAGAATGTGGCTGGTAAATTCCGCACTGTAAAATTCTACCCCTCTATATTCTGCTCTGTGAAATTCTGAACTGTGGAATTCTGCCCAGCACTATAAAATTTTGCAGCGTGAAAAACAGGCCGTAAATTCTTAATTTTGCTTTAGTTGAGTAGTGCATCTATTGGGCATGCTTGTACAGGAAAATAGATAAACAAGAATGTAAACTTGAAGACAAACTAAGAACGCATATCATTAAGCTAATTATTTGACGTTCCATAATATATATACAAGTTACATGTTTTCCTTTATATGCATATACAAATTACAGGTTTTACTTTCCATTGCGCATAATATATATTCAAGTTACATGCTTTACTTTCCATATGATGCATTATCATTAGGCCAAAATATTTCACTTTCCAGAAGCAATATTTCATGTTAACAAGTTTTTGATTTATATTCTTTATTTTCTTAGATTGAACAAAATGGCACTCCTCCAAATCCTTCAGAGTTGTTTATTCACACACACCAGCATCGCAAAAATGGCACTTGGGTTGATAGAAGATCAGAACATGTTCATGTATGAGTTCTGAACTTTAAATTGTGTATGTTTATTTTTATTGTTTTCTTTTTATGTTAGTGTATTTTAAAATATTAATTAAATTAGCCTATATCAATTGTGTTAATAGGAAAAATATAAACTTAGATCGGAACAATTGACCCAAGAAGCATCTTTGCAAGGAAATTCTCCACCAAAAGATTTAGATGTTTGGTGTGAGGTTGCTGGAATAAGAAAATGAAGAGTATATGTTCTCGGTATGGAATCTAATGTAATAGCATGGAGGCCATATTATCGTGGCTCATGTTCCTCATCAATTGAGTGGGTACAAAGGCATGAATTTGAGGAAATGAGAAATGAAAGGGATCAACAAAAACATGAATTTGAAGAAATGAGAAAAGAAAGGGATCAACTCATAGAAAAGTTGGCTAATACAATTTAATAGAGAAGTTGAGTACAATAGTCAAATGATAAACCAATTGATGTTATGGTTGGTGTAATTTAGATTACTTGGCTTTTGATTATGCTTAGAAATATTTGCTATTGGTGTTATGCTTGGAGTTACATGACTTTTGGTCTAAATGACAAAAATATATTACATTTTGGTATGGGAACAAATTTTGGTTATATGTTGTGTATTGCCTAACTTTTGCTTTTAGCTAGGATCTATGCTCTGTTGAAGTTTTTCCTTTTGGTGTAATTTAGGTTACTTGACTTTTAATTATGCTTAGAAATATTTGCTACTGGTGTTATGCTTGGAGTTACTTGACTTTTAGGTATCCTTAGAAATATTTAGTATGAGTTTCTTCTCTTGTTATATTTTTTTCTTCAAGTGGTGCATAAATTAGTGACCGAATTAGTGACTATTTTTTTAATTTTTGTATCACTAAAATCAGTCTCTAAATCGGTCACTAAAATCGGTCACTAAAATCGGTCTCTAATCTGTCAAAAAATCGGTGCCTGAATCGGTCTTTAAATCAGTCTCAAAAATCGGTCTCGGAAATCGGTTTCTGAATTGGTTTCTAAAATCGGTCTCTAGAACTGGTCTCTAGATCGGTCTCTCAGATCGGTTGCCAAAATGGTCTCTAAATCGGTCTCTACACTGGTCGCCAAAACAGTCTCTAAAATTGGTTTCTAAATCGGTCTCTAAGACTGGTCGCCAAAATGGTCTCTAAAAGTGGTCTCTAAATCGATCTCTAAGACTGGTCGCCAAAACGGTCTCTAAATCAGTCACTAAATCGGTCTCTAAGATCGGTCGCCAAAACGGTCTTTAAAAATCGGTCGCCAATTTGGTTTCTATGGGTAGCGACCAACAGTTAAGCAACTGATTTGAAGTGGTAGTTAAATCGGTCGCTACTTGATTTAGTGACCAATTTTCATCAAAATTGGTCACTAAATCGGTCACTATAGGCGAGGTTTCTAGTAGTGGCACATGGAAATTCCAAGGCGCTAAATGCCTTATTCAATGCTGTGGATAATAACATTTTCAGGATGATCAAACAGTGCTCAGTGGCGAAGGAAGCATGGGATATTCTAATGACTACACATGAAGGCACCGCCAAGGTGAAGAATTCAAGGCTACAGCTTCTGACCGTAAAGTTTGAGAATTTAATGATGGTTGAAGACCAATCTGTTCATGACTTTCACATGACCATTCTAGACTTTGCAAACAACTTTGATGCTCTAGGTGAAAAGCTAAGCGAGGAAAGAATGGTAAGAAAAATGCTTAGATCTCTTCCTAAGATGTTTGATATGAAAGTCACTACCATAGAAGAAGTACATGATATAGGAGTGATGAAGCTTGAAAATTTGGTGGGTTCATTACTAACCTATGAGCTGGCTGCTAAAGAGAAAACCGAGAAGAGGAAGAAGAGTATAGCTCTTGTTACCAACACCACTGAAAGTGGGGAAGTAGAAAATAGTTTTGAAACTGATGAAAATTTATCTGAAACTATAGCACATCTAGGCAGGCAGTTCAACAGAATACTAAAGAAGATGGATGGAAGAGGCAGGACAAATGCTAAAGGCAATTTTTCTGATAATAACAGAAAGTTTAATGGTGTAAGAAAATACAAACCTGAAGAAAAGGCCAGTACTGGAAAAGGCGTGCTGTGTCATGAATGTGAAGGCCATGGACATATTAGAGCTGAATGTCCAACATTCCTGAAGAAACAGAAGAAGGGTATGGCTGTTACTTGGTCTGATGAAGATGACTCTGAAGATGATGACTACTCTGAGTCTGCAAACCACATTACCGCACTCACTGGAATTGTTGAATCAGAATCAGATGATGAAGAATTGACCTTTGATGAGCTAGCTGCATCTTATAAAGCACTGAGTCAGAAGAGTGAGAAGGTGTGTCAGCAGCAACAATACACTATAAGTAAATTGCAAGCTGAGAAGCTGAAGCATCAGACTGAAATATCTCAACTCACAAAGCAGTTACAATCTGAGAAGGCAAAACATCTGTCTGAGACTTCTGTTCTTTGAGATGAGGTAAGCACATTGAACTATCAGCTGACTAGTTTGAATAAACAGCTTAGACTGCTAAATAATGGAACTGAAAGATTAGATATACTGGTTGAGGGTCAAGTTGCTGGAAAACCTAAGGGTATTGGAGTAGAATATAATTACCCCAAACAGAAAAATGCTACTTCCACTAGTACATTTGTTCCTGCTAAAGACACTTATGATCCTACTGAAACCAGACATATGCCACAACATGTTCAACAACATCTGCCTACCAAAATCATTCCTAAACCTAAGGGATGGATCTGTCATTACTGTGGTAGAAGAGGTCACATCAGACCTTTCTGTTTTAGACTGTATGGGTTTCCAAGATGGTATAATAATCCCAGGTATGAATATGACTCAAGCAATACAAAGAAAGAATGGAAACCAAAGGCAAATGATGTTGCTCACATAGCTCATACATCTCTGAGAGTTTCATCCAGAAATGATTGGTACTTTGATAGTGGTTGCTCAAGACATATGACTGGCGTTGAAAGTTATCTAACCAATGTTAAAGCCTACGCTACTAGTTATGTTACTTTTGGTGATGGGGCCAAAGGTCAGATCAAAGGAATTGGAAGCCTCATTGCAAATGGGTTGCCTAAGCTTGAGAATGTTCTTTTAGTGGAAGGATTGACTGCAAATCTCATAAGCATAAGTCAATTGTGTGATCAAGGAATGAAGGTGAACTTCACGAAGTCTGAATGCATCGTCTCAACTGAAGATGGTGAATCTGTTATGAAAGGAGTCAGGTCTAAAGATAACTGTTATTTGTGGATTTCTGAAGAAAGTGCTCAAATTTCCTCCTGTCTCATCACTAGAGAAGATGAAGTCAAGTTATGGCATCAAAAGATGGGTCATCTTAATCTAAGGAGTATGAAAAAAGTCATAGCTGAAGATGCAGTAAAAGGAGTACCTAAACTGAAGATAGAAGAAGGAAGCATATGTAGTGAATGTCAAATTGGGAAGCAGACAAAGATGCCACACCCGAAGCTGCAGCATCTGACTACATCTAAGGTGCTTGAATTACTTCATATGGACTTGATGGGGCCTATGCAGGTTGAAAGTTTAGGAGGAAAGAGATATGCGTTTGTTGTTGTAGATGACTACTCAAGATTCACTTGGATCAACTTCCTCAGAGAAAAGTCAGACACCTTTAGCTCTTTCAAGGACTTGTGTAAACAACTTCAGAGAGAAAAAGATAGTGTCATTGTCAGAATAAGGAGTGACCATGGTAGAGAGTTTGAAAACTCAAGATTCTCTGAGTTTTGTGCTGCTGAAGGAATAGGACATGAATTTTCTTCTCCTATTACACCTCAACAAAATGGTGTAGTTGAAAGAAAGAACAGAACTATACAAGAATGTGCTCGTGTCATGTTACACTCAAAGAAACTACCTCAACACTTTTGGGCTGAAGCTATGAATACAGCATGTTACATTCTCAATCGTGTCACCTTAAGAGCTGGAACCACTAAAACCTTATATGAATTGTGGAAAGGTAGAAAACCTACTATCAAGTATTTTCATGTATTTGGGAGTAAGTGTTATATTCTGATAGATAGAGAACAAAGGAGGAAGATGGATCCAAAGAGTGATGAAGGTATATTCTTGGGATACTCAACTAACAGCAGAGCCTACAGAGTGTATAACTCCAGAACTCAAGTGATGATGGAATCAATGAATGTTGTGATAGATGATGTACCATCTGACGTTAAGACAGATGAAAGTCCAGATGCTGAAGCATTTGAATTCCAGCCTGAAGAAACTGCTAATATAGAGGATTTTGAGGTAACGCCTGATAGTCCTACCACTGATGATACTACTGCTCCAGTTAGTAAAGGACCATCTATCAGAGTCCAGAAAAATCATCCCAAGGATCAGATCATAGGCAATCCAGATGAAGGTATCACCACGAGAAGAAATCAAGATATAATCTCTAATTCTTGCTTTGTGTCAAAAATAGAACCAAAGAATGTCAAAGAGGCTCTCACGGACAATTATTGGATCACTGCCATGCAAGAAGAGTTGAACCAGTTTGAAAGAAGTGAGGTTTGGGATCTAGTTCCTAGACCAAAAGGGTTGAATGTAATAGGCACTAAATGGGTTTATAAAAATAAATCTGATGAAAATGGAACTATTACAAGGAACAAAGCAAGGCTTGTGGCACAGGGATACACTCAAGTGGAAGGATTAGACTTTGATGAGACCTTTGCACCAGTTGCTAGATTAGAGTCTATACGGCTGTTGCTTGGTGTTGCATGCATTCTAAAATTTAAGCTTTTCCAAATGGATGTTAAGAGTGCCTTTCTCAATGGGTACTTAAATGAAGAGGTGTATGTGGAACAACCAAAAGGCTTTGTGAATCCAGATCTTCCTGATCATGTCTACAAATTGAAGAAGGCTTTATATGGGTTGAAACAAGCTCCCAGGGCTTGGTATGAGAGATTGACTGAATTTCTTGTCAATCATGGATATAGGAAAGGAGGACATGATAAAACTCTGTTTGTAAAAGAAGAACATGGTAAACTAATGATAGCACAAATTTATGTTGATGACATAGTGTTTGGCGGGATGTCAAGTCAGATGGTGGAGCATTTTATCAAACAGATGCAGTCAGAGTTTGAGATGAGCTTAGTTGGGGAATTAACATTTTTTCTTGGACTACAAGTGAAGCAAATGGAGGAGACAATATTTATCTCTCAGAGTAAGTATGCAAAAAATATTGTCAAGAAGTTTGGAATGGATACCGCTACTCACAAAAGGACTCCAGCACCTACTCATTTGAAGTTGACAAAAGATGAGAAGGGTGTTAGTGTTGATCAGAGTCTCTATAGAAGCATGATAGGGAGTCTCTTATACCTTACAGCTAGTAGACCTAATATTAGTTTTGCAGTGGGTGTATGTGCAAGATACCAAGCTGATCCTAAGATGAGTCACTTAACACAAGTGAAACGAATCCTCAAGTATGTTAATGGCACATGTGACTACGGCATGATGTACTCACATAGTGACAACTCTCAACTCATTGGATTTTGTGATGCAGATTGGGCTGGCAGTGCTGATGACAGAAAGAGCACTTCTGGTGGTTGTTTCTTCTTAGGAGAAAATTGATATCTTGGTTCAGTAAGAAACAGAACTGTGTGTCTCTCTCAACTGCAGAGGCTGAATACATTGCAGCTGGAAGTAGTTGTTCACAACTTGTCTGGATGAGACAGATGCTAAGGGAGTATAATGTTGAGCAAGAAGCTATGGCTTTGTACTGTGATAATCTGAGTGCAATCAATATCTCTAAAAATCCTATACAACACAGTAGGACCAAGCACATAGATATTCGTCATCATTTTATCAGAGATTTAGTAGAAGAGAATGTGGTGGTCTTGAAACATGTTGCTACTGAAGAACAGCTCGCTGATATATTTACAAAAGCACTTGATGCTAATCAATTTGAGAAGCTAAGGGGAAAATTGGGAATTTGCCTGCATGAAGAATTGTAGCAGTTAATGTGTCTGAAGCGTGCAGCAGTTATTTTCTCTCTCTCCATATATGTTGTGCACGCTAATTTAGGAGAAGAATTATTTGTTTTCCAAAACTGCTTTCCCACACTCAATCAACGTCCACCCTTCCATATTCAAAACTTTTGTAACCCCTACTCTGCCTCAACACCCTCTGCTGCAAACCTCTCCACACTTAAACCTCTCGTCTTCTCCAAAAACACAAAAATCACCAAACCTCTCAACAATCGTCCTCCAATCATGTCGCAATCAACCGAAACCTCCTTGAACAAAAATGTCAGTGACGAAACTCCTACTCCATCAAGGTCTACTCGCTCGAAGGTCAAGGAGCAATCAACTGCTGTAATGGTTCAAGCTGCTCCTGTAGATTCCGTGCATGCATCGGAAGTAGAATCACGCTTGACACGATCGAAAAGTGTTGTCAAGAAAGAGAAAGTTTCCAAATCTCCTGCTGTGTCAAAGAAGAGTTCAAAATCAAAGCCAAGGAAGAAGCGAGGTGAATCAACGGCAACAATCGGTCTCTCGATGTCAGACCTCTATCATTCTGACAATCTTTTCAAATCGCGCGATGTCGCGACTGATGTTGGCGCTTCTGGCCATGACTTAAAAGGTAATAATGCTATACCCTCTGCTCCTGCTGTTGATGAATCAAATAGTGTTGAAAAAGCTGTTGAATCGGAAGATCTAGGAAAAACTCAACAAACTGAAACCCTAGGTACTTTTGATTTAGAAAAGGAAAAGGATATTGATAATGTTAGTAAGGCTGATGCTGGTGTTCTTGAGGAAAACCCTAGTGATAAGACTGAGAAGAATAGGAATTATGGTGAAATGGAGAGTTTAGAGAAATCTAGTCCAGTGAAGACTCTAGAAACAACTGATGTGATGACTGTGTTGAATTCGGAAGTTATTCCTGTGCTTGATGAAACCAGGAAACTTGTTGAAGAAGTGGTGACATGTGTTAATGAATCTGACCCTGTCGTCCAGTCTGATGTTGTGCCAGAAGCTGAAGCTTCTTTGGACCAACAGGTTCCAAATCCTGATAATTCTGCAGACGCTAATTCTGACTCTGGCTCTGGTAGTGGTAAGTCTGATGAAACAGGTACTGATGGTAAGAAAAGTGATCAGGATAGTGAGGTTAACAAAGATGTTCAAACATCTAAGTCTGACAAGAGTAAAGAAATAAGAAGTGATGAGGATGGTGAAGGTGTTGCTGGATCTGGTGATAAAGGGAAGTCTGTTAGTGAGCAAAAAGACTCCTCTACTGAGTCCTCAGCAGAAGAGAGTGGTTCAACTGAAGAAGTTGAGTCTGATGTGAATAAGGTGATTGATGTTGATGAAGAGAGATCTACGTCTCCTCCTCTGGTGAAAACTTTTGGTACTGGTGTAGCTAAAAGGCTAAGGAGCAATGCTGGTAAAGCTGTACCATCTGTCTCCAAGTCCCCTGCTGTAGAACCTGTCAAGAAACCTGCTAAGAAACCGATGTATGGACCTCCTAGACCTAGGAGTAAATTTGAAACGCCTATTGTCCAGAAGAAACCACTAAAGAGGAAAGCTGTTGATAATGATTCTGATTATGAAGTTGAAAAGTCTGTGACCAAAGGTGAAGCATCTGGTGGCGCTTCTGTTGGCAGAAAAAGTGTAGGTGGTAGGAAGGTTCCTGCTAATGTTCCTGAGGTCCCTATTGATAATATCTCTTTTCATCTTGCTAGCTGTGTGGGGAAATGGAAGTATGTTGTTCAGAGAAGGGTTGCCTTAGAGAGAGAACTTGGGAAAGAAGCTCTTGAGTGTTCTGATATTGTGAGTTTGATTGAGGAAGCTGGATTGATAAAGACTGTGTGGGGAATGGGAGAGTCTTATGAACAGCTGGTCAGAGAGTTCATTGTGAACGTTCCTGAGGACTGTGATAACCCCCAAAGTCCTGAATATCATAAGGTGTTTGTGCGTGGTCTGCTGGTGAATTTTTCTCCTTCCATTATTAATGAGTTTCTGGGAAGGGATGATGCTAGAACCCCTGAGGCGGAGTTGACTGATGGTGACTTGGCCAAGGCAATTACAAATGGGCATGTGAAGCAATGGCCCAAAGGCAAGAAGGTGTCTTCCAGCAAACTATCTGTGAAGTTTGCATGTTTGAACAAGATTGGCACTGTCAATTGGGTGCCCACTGTGCACACCTCTGATATTTCTACTGACTTGGCACGTTTGATCTATACCATTGGGTCCAAGGTGAAATATGATTATGGTTCCTATATTTTTAATCAAACCTTGAAGCATGCTGACAGTATGGCTATCAAAAAGCCCATTGCTTTTCCATCCTTGCTATGTGGTATTATTCTGAGTCAACAACCAGGCATTCTGAGGAGTTCTGATTTCCCAATGAAGAGGAAAGCTCCCTTGATTCTGCACAGCAAGCTGTTTGAAGGGACACATGCTCCAGACATTGCTACAACATCTGTCCGGAGGTCTTCTGCTGCACTGACTAGGAAGGATATGATTGCAGAGCTGAAAGCTACCTGCAAAGGATTAGAGGACCAGAAGTTGAAGCTGGAAGCTGTTATCCAGGCCCTGGAGCTTGAAGAAGCTGGTGCTGGAATTAATGCTGTTGATGATGGTGGTGAACCTGTGATAGAGGGCTCTGATGAAAGCCTCTCTGAATGATGTTGTTGCTCCTGTGTTTTTTCTGCTATTATTGTTTTTCTGCTTTTCTGTCTGTACTTTGAGGGCTATGCCCAGGATGTTTTGTGCACTTGTATGTGCTGCTACTCTGATGGTCTGTAATAATGCACCTCTGACATGTTGCTACTTCTATTTTCTTGATCTATGCATGAAGTATTATGTTTGTCAAAATTATGGCTAAAAAGGGGGAGTAGTAGTAAGTATCTGTTCTGTTAGTGATAATGCTGTGACATATGCTACAACATCTGTCTGTCTTTGTGTGTGCTATGATTGAGGGGGAGCAAGTATGAAAGTATGATATATCTGTAGATGTATGTATGTTCTGTTGAGGGGGAGTAGTCTCTACTGTGATATATGCGTGAACTCAGGGGGAGTAATCTAATTTTGTTGTGATGCATGTTGTCTATTTCAAAGGAATCCACTTTTACTTGTTACCGGAGAATTTATTTTTCTCAGTGGTGTAGGAATTTATTTTTCCTATGGTGATTCATATTTGTGGGAATTTATTTTTCCCTGGTTTAACTGTATGGCGCTCGTGTGTGAGAGTTTATTTCTCTCATATCTTGTATCCTATGAGGCTAAGTTGTGTATTTCCGCTGTTGCATGCCTCTGGTGCTGCCTGTTCATTATTTCTCACTTGAAGATCTCTTTTGAAAATAATGTGACAACGTATTATCTTCTTTCTTAGCTGTGTGTTTGCGTTGACTTGAAGGATGGTATGTACTGCATCTCTTCATAACTGGTCTTAGTTTGTTTTAGCCAAAATTTGCCAAAGGGGGAGATTGTTGGTGTTTTGTATGTTGGTCTCATTTTGCAAAAACAAGTTCAAGCAAGATGTTGGACCAGATGCCGTAGCATGTGGGTACAACATGTGTCATGCCAGTAATTAATGTTCTATTTGCGCGCCATATCTTTGAAGATTCTCTGAAGCACTATTTTCGCCTTACATGCTCATCAAGACGCACGTTCTAAACAAGGGTTTACAAGGCGGCTGCTCCAAGAAATAATTTCCAAAATATGCTACGCCATTTATGGAAACATGTGATTCTTTCCATTTTATGAATGCTGGAGATTAAAGCCCAAGATGAAGACCTAGCCCATGCTAACTCAGGTCATATAAATATGTGAAGACTAAAACCTAAATGGTTACTGAAGCCGTATTTGAAGAATATAGTTTTAGGGTTTGAGTCTTGTTTTATTGTAAGCCTTTCTTGTGGATTCTATAACACAAGCTTAGGCCTGTTTGGTTTGTATTCCGTGTAACTTCTCCCAAGCTTTTAAGCACGGAGATTGTTTGTTTGTTTGGTTAGTGAAACCACACTATTTGTAGTACTGCCATAATCACGAGGTTCGTGATAGAAAGGAAGTGAGACGGGGTCTCAAACTTAGGAGTTCCTAGGTTGAGTTAGCACGGGTAGAGTCTAGGTGATAAGTCGTAAACTTGTATGTTTGCTGTGGGCTTAGAACTAGATCTATTATAGTGGATTCCTTCCTGGCTTGGTAGCCCCCAGAGTAGGTCGTTGTGTACGCCGAACTGGGTCAACAATTCTCTGTGTTATTTACTTCATTGTCTGTTGTTTTTACTTGTTGATTATAATCTACTGTGGACATACGCTAGAGCATTTGTCTTAGCATTCAAACTGGTTACGTACGACAATTGCTATAGCTTCTGTGTTAACATCTGTCCTCAATAAGTGCCAGAATTTCAGTAACATTTTTAACTAATAAATCAGATGGAATTTCAACAATTGCTTCACCGTCCTCAATATCACCAATTTTTCCACTACCAATGTCGAGAATCCATTTAGCAAAAAGAACAACACTATCATTTTCAGCATTATCAGTTGAATATTGTAACCTCATATTTTTTTAGTAAGCCTTAAAACTCCACAAATACGAAGAATTGATCGTAGCATTAACAATATCAGCGGGAGTACCCTTAGGAGCCACATGCAATATTTGTCGAAAATCTCCACCAAATACAACAGTTTTTCCACCAAACAATAAATCTGCATTCTTAACATCAACTTCACACATGATATCTTGGAGAGTTATTTGAAAAGCTTCAAATGCAAATTTATAAATCATTGGAGCTTCGTCCCAAATGATTAAACTGGCCATAATTAATAGCTCAGCTTTCTTACTTTTTTTTTCTATCTTACAACAGGATTCTTTGGACAAAACTAAAGGCAATTCAAATTGCGAATGAGCAGTTTTACCACCAGGAAGAAGAATGAAAGCAATACCACTAGAAGCTACATTCAAGACAATTTTACCTTCAGAGCGAAGTTTATATGATATTGTCTTCCACAAATATGTTTTACCAGTGCCACCATAACCATCAACAAAAAACATAGATCCAACACCATTATCAACAACACTCATAATTTCTTCATATGCACGTAGCTGATCAAAATTTAAATTACAAATATGATCTTCAAATAACATTTTCATTTCACTACAGTCATATTTGAATTCATTCTCTATCAAAATATTATTGAAACGATCACCATTTGATATATATAGTTGAGGCATGAATTTATAATTTTCAAGGGATTTTCCATCTTCCCGAAGAAAAATATCAATATCCAAAAGACAAAGCTGTTGTAAGTCTTCAGGAGATATCACACGATCTATAGAAAAAAAAATAAGGGAAATTTTTTTTAGTTAAATTAAAAAGATAATAAAACAAACACTAAAAAAAAAAAAATACACTAACCAGGATTATTTAGTAATCTACGTCTTTCAAATAAAATACCATCGGCTAACATCTCCCATAGCTTCTCCCACACATTTAAAGGATCACTCATAGAATTTGACATGAGCAAGTTAGCAAACATTTTACGAATAGAAAATCCTGAACCAAGCTCAGCAACCTCAGTTATAGCTTCATAAATTCAGGATCATCCTCTAACAAATGTAAAGCAGCACAAACTTCTCTAAATGAATCATGAACATAACCACCAACAGTTCTTAAATCTTCATAACTTGTACAACCAACCTGAACATTCAAGAGTAACCTCAAATAAAATAAATCCTTACAACTATGAGGTATAAATGTCAAGCGACCAACAAAACCAGCTCTTTTTCGAGGCTTCCAAAAATGCCCATCAGAATCATATCTAAATACCGATGGGAATTGACCATATGTAAGGTGCCGACCCTGAGGATATTTCTTATTAGCCTTCATCCATGCCAAAAACATTGTACATTTATTTTTATTATTCCTCAAAACCGAATTTAGATCGGAAGAATCCCTGAAGATAATAGTTTGCCTCCCTTCCTCATGAAAAGTTAGTCTAGTAATGGACCGATGTCTATTATGAATTTTAAAACCAAATATTCTCCATATAGATTCTGATGGACTGAGAAATCGACAATCATAATACTACTGTATCTCATGAACACATTCATCATCATGTGATTGTAATGCAGCTGTGACACCACCTTTATTAATATATTTAAATAAATATTTAATTCAATTTGACTTATTGCAATACTCAATATTAACATGGGCGTGATATTTCATGAGAAGTTTAGGATTATAAGGTACAACACTTCGATTATCCAATATTATATCCTTTTTTGTTACAGTTTGACCGAAATCTCTTCGCCTATAGATCGGATATCCACTTGAATCAAATGAGGTTCTAGAGACAAATTTCTTGAAGGGGTAAAAAACACAAGAAGGGGGGTTGAATTGTGTTTTGGTAAGTTAAAACTTTTTTAGCTTTCAGAGTTAGATTTGCAGCGGATAAATGAATGCTAGATAAACACAACACAAGTAAAAGCAGAGAGAGAGAGAGAGAGAGAGAGAGAGAGAGAGAGAGAGAGAGAGAGAGAGAGAGAGAGAGAGAGAGAGAGAGAGAGAGAGAGAGAGAGAGAGAGAGAGAGAGAGAGAGAGAGAGAGAGAGAGAGAGAGAGAGAGAGAGAGAGAGAGAGAGAGAGAGAGAGAGATGAACACACAGAGATTTATACTGGTTCCTCTCACAAATCGAGAGTAGTCCAGTCCCCTTGCACTTCCAAGATATTTCACTATAATCACTAAAGATTACAAACACAAATGCTCAAGCACACAAGCAAGAGACTTCACAAACTTATACAAATAATTCAACACAAATACACTTGTTAAGAACATAGGTGTTGTAAAAATCTAAGGTTAACTAGACTCTCTAACTTAATCACTTAAGAACGAATACAAATAGAGTCTATGAAAATATCAAAAGATATTGAAGCTTAGTGTGTTGTCTTCTTATGCTCTGTAAGCTCAGTAGTATTAGAATAAACAGTTGTAGTAGTTCTCATCAGTAGTCCTTTCTCAAGATGATCTTCTATATATAGGCAAGTGAATTGTAGACGTTTGAGATAAGACCGTTGTAGAAGGATGACATCTATTGATTGAAGGTGTGAAAAACACAAGAAGGGGGGTTGAATTGTGTTTTGACAATTTAAAAATTCTTCTAGATTCAAGAATCTATCAGAGTCTATTTTGCAGCGGAGGAGTCAAAACAACAATCAATAAATCAGTGAGAGTAAGGAAGAGATGAACACACAGAATTTATACTAGTTCCCCTCACAAAACGAGAGTACTCCAGTCCCCTTGTACTTACAAGAGAGTTCACTATAATCACACAAGATTACACAATTGCTCAAGCACACAAGCAAGAGACTTCCAATGCTCAAGCACACAATCAAGAGACTTCCAAATACTCAAGCACACAAGCAAGAGACTTCCAAATGCTCAAGCACACAAGCAAGAGACTTCCAAATGCTCCAGATCACACAGCAGGAGACTTCACAATGCTCAAGCACACAAGCAAGAGACTTTCAATTTGCTCAAGCACGCAGACAAGAGACTTCCAATTTGCTCAATCAATAAAGTAAGAGGCTAGCTTAATTTGCACCTAATGAGTAAAATCTATTACAAATGTAATCAAAACTTCAGAGTCTTGATTTTGGAATTCAAGCAATTCAGAGTTGTAGTCTTGTGCAGATATCTTCTTTTAAGCTCTTGGTGAGAACACTTCTTTGTGCAGTTGATAGGAGCTTTTGTGTTTAACGAAATTTTCCATCTTTCTTCGTTTTTTGCACTGGTTCGTTATTCTCAACGACACTTTGTCCATTCAAAGAGGTCTTCAATTTATAGATGGTTTAAATAGAGACGTTTGAAATGTGACCGTTGAAAGTATAGCAGTTTGCCTGGAAAGTTATTCTTGTCTTTTTCCCAAAATAGGCAAACAACTTCTGCTCCTTTGTTCCTCGAAAGTAGATGCTTGCACAGAAGAGGTAATATTGTACCGTTGTCTTCAACTCCCTTTTTGACTGATTTAGACGACATGAATTTGCCTTTGCATTGGTCATCTCGTCATGTCTTTAAACCTAACGGGAATGATGCGACCGTAACGTGACTGCAAGTATACAGCCTTGTCGCGTGTAGTTATAAAAGATTATCGATCCCACAGAGAATCTAAGGCTAAATAGTAAAATGGAGGGTTTTGGAAATTATAAAATATTTTTGGATTTTTAAATAAAATAAGAGAAAGTATTTTTGGGTTTTAAGATTAATAAAGCGTATTACTAGGATGAGCTCTTAGTTGCTTCGTAGGGATCAATGCTTAATTCGCGTTTTGATAAAAAGAATAGTTTTCGAAACTATATTGATTTAAAAACACCAATCTCAGCTCTCACAAATCTTGACTAGTGTTGTAGATTATAAAGGTGATGCTTAACTCTCGTCCTCACATCCGCTAATAAAGTACTTTTTGAAAACCAAATATAATTTAATTAACTCTAATCCTAAGTGGTGTGCTTCTGAATCGGAATCAATGTTCAGTTTTTACTATCTAGTAGAAATCTCATGCTCTCGCCGTATTGATTTTACTTTAATTAATTCCCACTCTCGTGACAAATTATAGTCGTTAAAATAAAAACTGCTTTTGGAAAACTCGTTAAAAAGCGGGCGCGCGAACTAACTACCGAACTTCTACTAGCTCCTAATTACGCATCCTAGCAATATTAAATTAGCTAGACATAACTAAAACTAAAACTAAAGACAAAATAAATAAATAAACAGGAAATAAAAACACAAAGCAAATAAATAAATAAAGCATAAATAAATAAAAGCAATAAAGAAAATAAAACAAGAAAATAATAAAACAAGAACCTGAATAAACTCCAAGTATAATGCCGGTACAAAAGCAAATAAAATTCAACTTTAGAGAAAGAGTTCCCACACTAAGGCCTGAGTACTCTTTCCCCAACCGACTATACGAGTGGTGTACTCGTTTGACAAGTTAATTGTTCAAAGTTGTCCGTTTTGAATGTGGAGGAAAGGGACCTATTTATACTAAAATATGAAAAACCATGTTTTGTTTTGCCCGATGTGGGACTTGGAACCGGTACAATTTTCCACCGTTAGATCCTGGCGTGCGCCAGGATCTTTTCTTCCTCTCCAAGCTTGGTGGCGTACGCCACAACCTATTCTATGTGGGCTGGCGGGCGCTAGGCTTGCTATGGCGGGCGCTAGGTTGCTTTGTCATGTAGTGGGCTGCTATTTGCAGCCCCTTTTTGTGTATTTTTGGTCCGTTTTTGCTCCTTTCTTCAATTCTATAAATTTTCATCTGTGTTTATAAAATAAGAGCATTTAGTAACGATTCATAATATAAAAGTTCGAAATAAAAATAAAAATAATTGAAATATAACAGTAATTTAACTAAATAAATAGCACATTTTTAGGTGTATCAGGGAATATCTTGAGACGTGGCCTTATCAGAATTGTTGATGTTAAGATCATCGTAGCTTCTGAGTGCATACAGTATGGCTTCTGATAGGCTCTTCAGGCTTCTGAGAGTCTTTGTCCTCTGAAAGGTTGTAAAGCGCTTCTTGGTGAACTCAGACCTTCTGAGTCATTCAGATGCTTATATTCTGTTCTTGACTTACTCAGATTCTATCTTCTTTCTATCTGCACACTTCAAGTAAATTATTAGTGTTCTTCATCTTAGCAATAATACTTTGTTATCATCAAAACCTCATTAGGTTTATAGGGTTTATTTGGGAAACCTTTCTTGTTTCAACAATCTCCCCCTTTTTGATGATGACAAACATAAATATTAATTGCTAATTTGTTGTTGTAATAATTTATCATGTTCTCCTCAGATTTGGAGTTTTGCAAGCTCCCACTGATTCAGATGCACTATAGGGTTAGGTTTGTAAGCTCCCCCCACGTTTATCCATGATTAATTAAAACAGTTTAAGAGCTAATCTTTATATCTTTAGATCAAATCTTCATACTTTGACACTCAGAGGCTAGGTTTGCAAGCTCTCCCACTATGTCATGTAAGACTAAGACAAGTTCGCAAGTTGTCTTAAGTTTTACGTATGATTTTCCAGTCATAAGATTACAATTAGATCTCCTTCAGTTCATAGCTCAATTTTAATCAACAGAAAACGACTTAACATATACTGAAACATAAATGCTGAATTTAAATAGAATTCAATTACTTGTTAAGCAGTTTCAGTTACTTGGAATTCATTTAATCGTGAGCACAAAAACTTTCCCTTTATTTGAAAATGAATGCTAAAACATATGCAGTTTTTAAGTTTTTCTCCCTTCTTGAACTTCTTACCCTTTAAGAAATATTTGCTCACCAATTCTCTCCCTTTCTCAAAAGAGAAATAAGAATTTATGCTTTCTGCTACTCTGGCAATTAATTATCCAACAGTTTTCAAGTTTCTCTAAACTTAACTTATACTTTGCCACTTAATTACTCCAATTAGCAATTAGTTACCCCTATGTTTTTCTCCCCCTTTTGTCATCAGTCAAAAAGGATGGTACGAGCATAGATGGTAAGCGTGCAAACCAATGTGGTCAAGTTGAAACAGCTGTGGACAACCATAAAGTAATAAATGGGAGAACAAATATCTAGTATGACTTAACTAGGGTTAGAAGGCTATAAAAAGGCATTATTCTTTGTCATTTCATTCATACTAAACAATCCAAAGAACAAAGTTTTTAGAGAGAAAAACATTTGAGGTACAATGAGAAGATCATCACGTAGAATAACAGAATTTCAAAAGAAAGGTCAATCAGAAGCTACTAAGGAGAAACATCCAAAGCCTGATTCTAAGCCTGAAATCATTGAGATTTCATCTGATTCTGAGAAAACAGATTCAGATTATGCACAATACTTAGAGACATATACTGAAGAAACTAGTACTAGGAGTTTGACTACTAGTGAGGAAGAATCTCAAATGACTGTAGAGTCCAAGGTTGAGAGTTCTAATACGCCAGAGGCAGAATCTAAGACGAGTTCAACACAGACAAAATCTGGTTCTGCTTAGTTTATCAGTGTTATGTATCCAAGCATGTTAGGCTCTTAATAAAATTTCTTTCTTTTGATTTTCATTGCCATCTTACATTATATGTTTTCCTCATTGTCCTTTTAGAAGATATGGTAAACATTTTAAATATGCCAAAGGATATAATCATAAAGATCAAACATATTTAAGCAGAAACATATTATCATAACCAAAATATTTAAGAACAGCAAAACATGGTTGAAAGAAAGAAACACTATAGAAATTTCAAAAAGATCCTACGGTAAAGAATCTATTTTGTTTGAAAGATTGCCAATCGCAGAAATGATCCTTTGCATAGAAACTTCAAGATTAGCATTCTTTTCTCTGATAATCTGTGAATCTTCCTCTTGAGCACTCATTCTTTCTACAAGCTGAAGCAATTCATCTCTTGGAATGGAATCCTTCGCTTCTCTTGCAGACATCCCCTATATGCTGTCCTGAACTGCCACAAGATCCTTTCTTAATCCATCGGTTTCATCCTCCTTCTGATGGAGTGCTTCCTTTAAATGCAGTAGTTCTTCTTCTCTAATCTCCAGTAGCTGCCCTTGAGTACCACTGCTTTCTCCAACCACCAGTTCCATTTCAACAAACTCTTCAATCACTTCTGGTGTTGGATAAGTCAGTCTTGGAAGATTTGCCTTCTGAATGGCTTCCATTAAGTGATTAAGGTCTTCCTTCGCCTTCTGAGATACTTCCTCCTTAATGTGCTTTATGTAGCAGTCCAAAGCATATCCAAATCTTGCTTTGATTTCACTTGCTTCAGCTTCTAGATCAGAAGGAAAGACCATGAATTCCTCACTTCTTTTGAAAAAGCCCTGAAGATTATAATGCAGTTCATTCTCCAATTTGGTAAGGTTTAGGCCATGTTTGAGAATGAAGTCAATGGGTTTGTTGCAGGTTAAGATGGTTTTAACTCTCCTCTGTGCGTACAATTTTCTTTGTTGAAGAAGTTCATACAGCTTGATTTGAGGTAGAGAGTTTATGGCTTTTACTAGATGGATGAGATCCTCAGAAAATTCTAATGACTGTTGAAAGGAAGTTTCAAACTTGTTTTCTAGAAAGTCATGGGTAATTTGATCCATGGTTATTTGAAGTGGAAGGTTTAGGTTGAGAGGAGTGGTTAGGATATCATCAAAGTCTGATTCATCATCCACAGTAATTGGGAATTCAGATTCCGATGAATGAAGATGAGAGGTTGAGGGAATATCTTAATGTGGAGAGTTTGTAGAGGGTTGGTTAATTTTTGATTGGCTGAAAGATCTTGGTGATGCTGGTAGAGGTCTTGTAGAGGGTCTTGAAAGGATGGTTCGTTGTGGTCAGTTGAAGAGTTTTGGGTGTGAGAGATTGGTTCAACTAGGAAGTCAAGATTCCTAGTGGCATCTGATTCTGAGAACATTATGTTAGCCATATGCTCAGCTGATGGAGTGCCAGGATTTGGTGCGGGATTGGATTTTGAAGAAATTGGTTTAGGAGAGGGAAGATTGAATAAATGAACATCATCAGAAGCAGAAGCTTTACCTTTATCAGAGGCAGATATTCGTTGAGGAGCTTTTGTCTTCTCTTCTTCTTGGAAAGGAACATCTTCTGATCCATCAACTTTTGCCTTTTTAGCAGCTTTGGAGCTTTCTCCAGTAGACTCCAAATCTCTTTTCCTTGAAGCTTTTCTTTCTGCCAAGGCTGTCTGACATTTTAATAGGGTTGGAGAAATCTCTCTCTCTGTTACCAGGGGAAAGTGATCAAGATGTTTTGAGTCTTCTGTGAATAACGGCATAGGTGGCTTGGGAGAGACAAAACTTTTTACAAACAAGAGTTGTTCCAGAAAGTATCCGTTCAGACAACTGGGAGGATAGGTGTTTTCAACCAGTACTGGTGCATAAACTCTTAGTCCTTCTATAATCCCACTTTGATAAAGAATTTCTGACAGGAGTCTTGGATGTTTGACACCCGTTCTATTATAAGTTATGCCTCCAGTGATGTTTTTGCAGAGATCTTCAAAGATGAAGTCAGCTACATTGACTAGTCTGTTCTTCATAGCAAAGTACATAAACATCCTGTGCTCCCAGGATAATTTCTCAGATACTTTCCTTGCAGGAATTATTGAAGCTTGAAGAATTTCAAGGTGAGTTCTTCCAGCGGCATTCAACTTGCTTGTTTCTCTATTACACATATGTCGACTGAAACGTTTCTTGAACTCATGATTTATATCAAATTCTCTGAGTTTGATTCCGGTTTGTTTAAGTTCACATACTCTAGCGATGTGATCAATGGTGAAAGAGATTTCCAAGCCAACAATGTTTGATCTATCTTCTTTTAACACAAATTCTCTGAGGCCAAGTTCCGTTCTTGATCGTCCAGCCAATTCTGGTTTCTTTGAAATAATCTCCTGTTCTTCTATTGCAGCATCTTCTTCATCGTAGAAATGAGCTCTCAACCAAAAGTGATTTACCAGATCTGGATAAGTTGGTCCATTTAGCATTTCGAAGTAATGAAACATTCCCAAAGTATGCCAGTAGTTTTGTGACCAATTTTGCCCATTTGTTCTTAAATTTGTGAAGTCAATCACTTTTTCTTGAAGCAACTCTATATCTTTTCTCTTGAACCTCATTGTTTGTAGAAAAACTCTTTGAATATTTTCTCCAACAACAATAGAAGAAAGGCTTTTGAGTTGTCTAGCTGATGAGGATGATGCCATTGAAGAGGATTTTGATTATCAGAGATTTTGAGAAATTAAGAAAATAATTTGGGGAAGAAAGGTTTAATCTTGATCTTGGAAACCGAAATTAGAACTAGGTGCAGGTAGTGAGAGAGTGTATGATGTGACTATTTATTGAAAAAATATAATGCATACGGTTTTGATAAAGAAAATTGCGGGAAAGCTTAAATGATTAGAATTCAGAAGTTTTTCATCATTAATTGCATTATCATCCAATTAAAATTAAGACACGTGGTGAATCACGTATTTAGTAACTGTCACTTAGGCGAAGAATAGTCAATTTTTTTTTTAAAAAAAAACTTAACCTTTTCCGTATCTGTGTCAGAGCCACTTATAGCATTGGAATACTAAACATCTCAGAGTCTGATTGCTTCTCATAGACACATATGTGTATATCAGAGGATCTTAGACATCTGCTTCTGATATCATTCAGAGGCTGAGATTGTTCTAGGTGGCAGCAACAAAATTGCTTACATAAGTACTGTGATCACACGTCTTAACTTCTTTCGGCGATTGATTGAATTCTCACATACCTGTTATTCTAGATCTTGAGGACACTGAGGCTCCTTTGAATTTTTGACATTTAGGATTATGCCTCTTGGTTGATTTCCATTCAGATTTTTGATGAATTTCTTTGTCTTGATGATTCTGAATGGTTGTGTCCTCCATTCCGCGTCCTTTCTACCAATCAGGGTTGAATTCATCCCACCAAGATGTGTCACAGTCTCTTGAGTGTAGTAAGACAAGTATTCATCATTCCTTGAGTCACTTTGATATGTGTTTTCTAAGAAATCTTTAGACTCTTACTCATCTTCAAGCTCTTCATCATCTTCTATATAGTCTATGCACTCTTCATAGTCAATGAATTCTTTTGAGATGATAGCTTTTTGTCCTCTACACGTGATATGTCTCCAGGAGCTAGGAATTTTATGATCTCTATATGACTGCCCTGAAATAAACACAATCTTCTTCTTTGGTCCCCATTTTCTGATGGGTTCTTTTGGGTTAGTTTTAGAGCCTTCCGCCTCTTGAGAGACTTCTGAGATATTCAGTTGCTTGAGACAGACGTGAGGCTTACACAAGCATTGACATATATACTTAAAACTAGTAGAGTTCATGACTTCAGAAGTTGAAGGTTCTGAGAGATTCAGGTTGGATGAGTTATCATCATTAAGTTCTGATTCTTTCCAACCTAAACCTCTGGAGTCACGATTTATCTCAAGAGGTATTACAACAAGATTGGTTCTTTCAGGAGTGAAAGTAGAGTAGAGATGAGGAAATTTGAAAGACGTTGTTCTTTGCTCAGTGTTCTCGTTATGAATCCTTTTAGAGACATTCACATGTTCTTCAAAGGATTCATTACAATATCTACAATCATTCTTGCAACTCTTTGATTTGCTTAACGAATCTTTATACAAAGATTCAAGTCTTTTTGATTGTTCACTGAGTTGATTAAACTCATCTTTTAAATTTTTATAATTCAGTGAAATTGCAAGCAGTTTGGACAGAATTCTAAAACAGACTCCACGAAGTTGATTTGGGGATAAATAATTAATTACCTGTCCAAGCTCTTCTACCTCTAGTTCTGATTCATCTCCAGAGTTTGAATGTTCGTCATTTGCCATAAATGCACACTCATCTTCTTCTGGTTCTTCTTGAGCTTGAGAGGATGTGCTTAAGGATTGCGAGGATTCTGACTTGAAGCTTTCCACTTTGTTTCTTGTGTTCCTTTTGATCATTCTCGCCACACGATCTATGACTTCATCTTCTTCATATTTGTTGAATAGAGGAATCAACTTTGAGTTGTTGATCATGTTGATTGCCTTTGACATTTGTGTTGGAACAAAATGAGTTTTATTTATAAAACACCCTAAGTTTTGATGATAACAAAGTATTAAATGGACAATTGGAATTACTAATTATTGATCTAGTGTGCAGGAACAAAGTAAAAATTTAAACACTAAGATCATCATTTTGAGCTTCTGAAGACCACATTCTGAACGTTGAAACTCTCAGAGTCTCTGAACGAAGTCCTTTAGACACCAAAAGTGTACATGTCCTGAAGCTTGCGTATTTCAGTCAGAAGATAACAAAACGTCATTACAAGCTTTCAGTGACATTCTATGAAGATTGACAGCTCATGGCTAATGAAATAGTACATCAACCTTATCCTCAAATGGAGCGTGTGGTACTCTGTACTATTGATTACTCAAAATGCTTAAGCGCCATTTGAAAAAGGACGAAGTAGTGGAATTGGTTTACTCCTTTTGGAAACCACGATCAATTCCATATCAGTAAATGCAAGTGTACTAACAACGGTCTTATCTCAACGTCTCAATCTACTGAAGTATTTATAGAAGACTCAACTCTTGAGAGAAGACCAACTGGACGATTGAACAATTAAACATTGAGAGCAATTTGAATTTCAAGCCATAGAACTGTTCATTCTTTGTACTCTAAGCAACAATATCTTTTGATATTATTTTAGACTCTGAGCCTAATTCTTTGTATTCACTTAGGATTAAGTTTAAGTGTTAGTGAGTCTAGTTTAGAAACTTTCAGTCACTACTTAATTTGTATTAAGTTAGTTTTGAAGTCTCTTGTCTTGTGTGACTTGAGCAAGTGTGAAGTCTCCTGTTGTGTGTTCTGGAGCAAGTGTATAATCTTGTGTGATTATAGTGAAATCCCTTGGAAGTGCAAGGGGACTGGACTACTCTCGTTTTGTGGGAGGAACCAGTATAAATATTTGTGTGCACTCTCTCTTCTCTCTCTCTCTCTCTCTCTCTCTCTCTCTCTCTCTCTCTCTCTCTCTCTCTGTTTATTTATGCATTGTGTTTATCTAGCTTTCTCTTATCCGCTGCATTTACTCTTACAAAGCTAGAAAAAGTTTTAACTTCTAAAAATACAATTCAACCACCCTTCTTGTGTTTTTCACACCTTCAATTTGTCCACACGGAATCATAGATTCCTTTGACTTGACTGATCATTCCATTGATAAAGCTTTTTTCGTTGCTAGATGAGCTTTCTTCAATAAGTTCTTCCTCCTTTCTGTCTGAACAATTATCTTCTCTCTCTCTTGTTCATTGTTACCATAGAAATTTTGCTTCCACCAACTCAGGTTGGTAAAATAATTCAACACAAATTTTGCTTCTCAAATGCTCAAGCACACAAGCAAGAGACTTCACAAACTTATACAAATAACTCAACACAAATACACTTGTTAAGAACATAGGTGTTGTAAAAATCTAAGGTTAGCTAGACTCTCTAACTTAATCACTTAAGAATGAATACAAATAGAGTCTATGAAAATATCAAAAGATATTGAAGCTTAGTGTGTTGTCTTCTTATGCTCTGTAAGCTTAGTAGTATTAGAATAAACAGTTGTAGCAGTTCTCATCAGTAGTCCTTTCTCAAGATGATCTTCTATATATAGGCAAGTGAATTGTAGACGTTTGAGATAAGACCGTTGTAGAAGGATGACATCTATTGATTGAAGGTGTGAAAAACACAAGAAGGGGGGGTTGAATTGTGTTTTGACAATTTAAAAATTTCTTCTAGATTCAAGAATCTATCAGAGTCTATTTTGCAGCGGAGGAGTCAAAACAACAATCAATAAATCAGAGAGAGTAAGGAAGAGATGAACAAACAAAATTTATACTGGTTCCCCTCACAAAACGAGAGTACTCCAGTCCCCTTGTACTTACAAGAGAGTTCACTATAATCACACAAGATTACACAATTGCTCAAGCACACAAGCAAGAGACTTCCAATGCTCAAGCACACAAGCAAGAGACTTCCAAATGCTCAAGCACATAAGCAAGAGACTTCCAAATGCTCAAGAACACAAGCAAGAGACTTCCAAATGCTCCAGATCACACAGCAGGAGACTTCACAATGCTCAAGCACACAAGCAAGAGATTTTCAATTTGCTCAAGCACGCATGCAAGAGACTTCCAATTTGCTCAAGCAATAAAGCAAAAGGCTAGCTTAATTTGCACCTAATGACTAAACTCTATTACAAATGTAATCAAAACTTCAGAGTCTTGATTTTGGAATTCAAGCAATTCAGAGTTGTAGTCTTGTGCAGATATCTTCTTTTAAGCTCTTGGTGAGAACACTTCTTTGTGCAGTTGATAGGAGCTTTTGTGTTTAACGAAATCTTCTATCTTTCTTCGTTTTTTGCACTGGTTCGTTCTTCTCAACGACACTTTGTCCATTCAAAGAGGTCTTCAATTTATAGATGGTTTGAATAGAGACGTTTGAAATGTGACCGTTGAAAGTATAGCAGTTTGCCTGGAAAGTTATTCTTGTCTTTTTCCCAAAATAGGCAAACAACTTCTGCTCCTTTGTTCCTCGAAAGTAGATGCTTGCACAGAAGAGGTAATATTGTACCGTTGTCTTCAACTCCCTTTTTGACTAATTTAGACGACATGAATTTATCTTTGCATTGGTCATCTCATCATGTCTTTAAACGTAACGGGAATATCTTTAGACGTGGCCTTATCAGAATTGTTGATGTTAAGATCGTCGTAGCTTCTGAGTGCATACAGTATGGCTTCTGATAGGCTCTTCTGGCTTCTGAGAGTCTTTGTCCTCTGAAAGGTTGTAAACCGCTTCTTGGTGAACTCAGACCTTCTGAGTCATTCAGATGCTTATATTCTGTTCTTGACTTACTCATATTCTATCTTCTTTCTATATGCACACTTCAAGTAAATTATTCGTGTTCTCCATCTTAGCAATAATACTTTGTTATCATCAAAACCTCATTAGGTTCATAGGGTTTGTTTGGGAAACCTTTCTTGTTCCAACATTGATATTAGTGGATATGAATTTGATTATCTTTTACCAAAAGAAGTAAATCAATTCCACTACTCTTTCGTTGTTGAAATGCTCCACCAATTTGAGAAAGAATACTACAGGTTTGTACTATACGCTCCATTTGATGATAAGGTTGAGGATAACGATGTTGTACTATATGATTATTCCTTTGTTGGAACAAAATGAGTCTTATTTATAAAACACCCTAAGTTTTGATGATAACAAAGTATTAAATGGACAATTGGTATTACTAATGTTTTAAATTAAGTGTGCAGAACAAACTTATATTTATGGAAGAACACATTTGATTTATGCTCTGAAGAAACTTTGTTAGAGTCTGAACTTTTACACTCTGAAGACGTTCAGAAGCCTACAACGCTCAGAAGCTACATGGATCAGAAGCTACTTGGTATTGAATCTCAGAAGCTACGTAGTCAAGTGTCATTCAGTAGACGAAGACGTTCAAAAGCTGAATTGCAAAAGACTATCAGAAGCCAAAGATTCAAAGACCATCAGACTCCAAGGAATCAAAGTTTATCAGAAGCCAAGAATTCCAACACTCATCAGAAGGCTATGTCACTCTGCTATGGAATATACTAAGCCTGATGACTATATAAAGGACAACACCACTGCTACGTTCAAATGGATTTTGATCTTATCATCAAGGAGCGTGCTGTACCTTTATTTATGCATTTGGACAAGCAGAAAAACATGGACGAAGTTGTGGAGCAGAATTACCTCTTCTAGGAAGAAATTCAAACTCCACGTTTCAAGCAATTGGAAATCAACAGCTGTCCATCGCAACGGAATTCTACAACGTCTCAAATTCTCTCTTCTCTCATTTATATATGTGGAGTTAGAAGAATTTGATAAGAAGTGACAAGGACATATACTGAATTTATCTCTCAAACTAAGTGAGAAGCAAAAATTGTCTGAGCCTCTGAAAGTTATTTTGTGTAATAGTTTTTAAGCTTAGAAGTTTAGGATTTACTCTTGTGTGAGTAATTTGGAAAAGTCTCTCGTTCTTAGAAACTTGAGCATTTGTAAGAAGTCTCTTGTCTTGTGTGACTTGAGCAATTGTGAAGTCTCCTGTTGTGTGTTCTGGAGCAATAGAGAAGTCTCTTGCTTGTGGGCTTGAGCACTAGGATTGTAATCTTTAGTGATTATAGTGAAATCCCTTGGAAGTGCAAGGGGACTGGCGTATTCTCGATTTGTGAGGGGAACCAGTATAAAATCCTTGTGTCTCTCTCTCCCTCTCTCTCTCGCTTTTGATTTTCTGTTTTGCCATTGTTTGTGATTGTGTTCTTATTTCCGCTGCTAAAAGACTCTGATAGATACTATTATCTTGAAAAGTTTTTTAAACTCTAAAAACACAATTCAACCCCCCTTCTTGTGTTTTTCCTTTCCCCCCTTTCAATTGGTATCTAAAGCTCCGGTTCTGTTGTTAATCACTTCACAGTGAGATAGTAAACGATCTAAAGGAAAACACTATGACTGGAATGAACCTGCTAGAAGACTTCAACAGATGGAAAAAGAGAGTGAGTTCTCAAATTACTGATCTTATGGATAAAATAGAAAAATGCATCAACTTTCAGTGTAAAGATTTAGAACAAGATCAAGAAAAAGTCTCATCTACTCCTGCTACAAATGATAATGATAATATTGAAGAAATTATCAAAATCAATGATCAATGCTCCACAAGTGATGATTATGGAAACATTCAGAGAGCAAAATGATTTGGTAAAGGCAAAAGAAAAAGGCAAAGGCAAAACAAGTATTGTGGATGTTGAAGACTACATCTTAGAAACATCAGAACAAGATTACTTTGATGAGTTTATCAAGAAATTCCAAAGGTGGACTGGACTCAAGAAATTAGAACCTGGTAATCAAGGACAAATGATTGCTTGGGAAGATCTGGACAAGGTTGTTGAAAGAGAAGATGAAATCAAATCTACATCAACTATCAACAAAGAGAAGAATTATAACTCTGAAGCAAGAATGATATCAGAAGCTGACTTACGTTCTGAAGAAGGTTCAGAAGCAGAAGATGATGAATCAGACTCTGATATTGAAAAGCTTGTAAAGGTATGTTCTCAATTTTCTAAAGCCAAATTAATAAAAGTACTTGAGAAAACCTTTTACAAATTGAATCTTAACTCACATAATTATAACATGTTAAAAATTGATTTTGAGCATGCATCAGAAAAAGCAAACAGTTTTGAAGATCTCTATAACAAAGCTTTAAACAAAATAGAGAATCTTGGAAAAGGTTGTGCTACTTGTTACAAACCTCTTGATGAGCATGAAATTGCACTTCAAGAGTTCTGTAACAAAAATATTGATAAGAGTAGAATTTTATCTATGCTTTGTAAAACTGGAAGCAACTGCAAAAATGGAATTGGGTATTCATATGATAACACATGTGAAGAATCAAGTTCATTAAGCAGTACTGAAGGTTTTGTACCTACAAATCTTGACTCTACTTTTGTTGCTGATAGTACTGATCAGTGCATTTTAATGCACATTCTTCTACTATTGTACTACTGTATTCATATGGTTTAATTTAGTATTTTCACTATTTTGGTGTGTTTTTATATTTTAGTTTATCTCTAGCTTTATTTTATTTTCGCACTTAATTTATGAATAAATAACACTTTGACACCCTTTCAGTCCGCAGGTCATAACTGGAGCTAGGAATATCGGATTGAGGCACGGGAAGATGCGTTGGAAAGCTGAGATCAAGAGCTACAACTTTCATGTTGAGGCCAGAATCCAATTCGGAGCGCAAATATGTCAAATAATCGTGTTAATGTTCAGACTGATGAACTTAATTATTTTCGTCTCAAACTTATGTTTTCGGCCCGTACCTTTTGGAGCCCATAATATATAAATTCGAAAATACAGCTAGGGCAGAGACATTCTGTCATTTTCTCGAAATCAGACCTTGACGGCTGCCATTGCTATGGAGAACTAAACTTTGTATTGATCTATCGGTGTAAGAAACTTTGTTCTTGATTCTTGAGGTTCGGTTTTAATATCAATTCCTATGTTTATGTTTATCATATATCAATTTTCGTGTCTCCCTTTTGTGTATGATTTTGATACAATTGATACTTAATTATTTTGTTTCATATTCATACCATTGAGACCATTCGAATTAATTCATCGCTTGTTTAAATTAATTTGAATAGAAAATTGTTATATGCTTTTTCGCTTGCAAAAGGGCTGCCAAATTATTGTTAGGATGTTAACTGTGTTATTGGTGACGCTTGATCATCGCCATAGTTAATTGAACACGTTGATGCTTAATCAACGAATTCCTTATAAAACTGATTTTCGCTTGTTAAATTAGTTATATAATCAGCCGGAGCATAAACTGAATGAACACTTTTATGAGAAACTGTGATAGATGCTAAACAAAGTTTCGTAAACCGATAGCTAAGAGAACAGAGAGATTGAAGTGAAATTTTGCGTTTTGAATTTCAAAAGATTGGTTTTCCCGGTTGTCTCTGCAGAAAGAAAATGATAAAAGCCATGAAAGGCGCTGCCCACTGTAAAGGTTGGGGAAAAGTTTTGGCTTGCAATGGAAGCTGACTCATTATATTTTGAGAGGTACAAAAATAATAAAATATGTATGTAAAAAAAATCCGTTTGGGCTTCTTGGACTAGGCTTAACAGTTCAAACACAACAGAAGTGGCCCTTTCAAGCTTTTCTTCACAACAATTTTCCTCTCTTTTCAAATTTGAAAACCTTGCCTAAAAGAAGCAAAGTTTTTGGAATTTATTGCTACCAACAATCCTAGTTGTACAACCTCATTGATTGACACATGTCAAATTTTGCTATTTGTTGGTTTTCATTTATGTAGTTTTAAAGATATCTTAGATCCTGGATAAACATTATAGATTGTTTAAGACAAGACAAAATGTAAGTATAAGACAAAATAATACATGACAGACGTTTAAGACATTGAACAAATTTTGTATGCAGAGGAAAAAAAGTTGTCCCGTGGCTCTCAGTTTGTCTAATATCATAAACAGTTTTAAAATCAAACACAGTACAACTAGAGTTGTCTTATCCGGTCCTTATTTTTTACCAGATCAAACGCGCCCTTAAAGATTTTTACAAAGATATGATTATGATCCTTTTGTAATTTGAGAATGAGTATTTTATTCTGACCTGAGTACTTGAGAATGAGGCAATATCTTTTTTTTCTCCTAAATATTCTCATGTGATATTTTACATTTGAATGATGACATATATAGCAAGTCAAGTGATCGTTGCAATGACATGGGGAGCAACACATTTGCTCAATTATTAAGTTTCGTTTGTTTTTAGTAAGATCGAAGAATGGATATTTTTGAATTCACAAGGATGATAAAATGGATAAAATGGAGTGCAGTTTTGCTCCATTTGCAAATGATCATTTTATTCCTGTTAATTGTGTGGATGGATAACAAGTGGAAAAAATAAATCAGATGACTGAGATTAAAACTAATAATTAAGTATTTGTTTTAATAAAAAACAAAAAATAAATAAGAACAGACAAAGAAACACGCGCGTGTACGTCTTCTTCCTTGTTTCACCAATACAACCAGAGGCGGAGCCAGGGGTGGCTCAGCCGGGCCACGGCCCTCTCCGGAAAATTGGAAATTACTTGAGTACCCTTCTATATATAAAAATTATACGAGTATAATACATATATTATTTCATGCGTTAATATTTCATAAGGATGTAACTGCCGCAGTGGTTGTATTGTGTTACATTTACATTGGCAATTGTAGGTTCGAACGCTGCAAGTTAGCATTTTTGAATTTTTTTTTTCTTCACAATTGTCCTTTTAGTGTGTGGGTGTGTATATATATATATATATATAAAATAAAAAATATAATTTTTTTATGATCAATTTTGTTCAAGTATTTGTTCAAAGTTAATTATTTATTATTTCGAGTCGTTTAGTACACATAAATATTATCTTAAGATATGCAGTTTAATTTTTTAATGACCATTATTTTATTTTTTACGAGAGCAAACTTATGATATTTCTTCTCGAGAAATTAACTTTGTACTTATTACAACTTCAATTGTTATATACATAATAAAATTCCCACTGATGATAATTTAATTGCTAGAGGCCAACATTTGCCATCCATCTGCAACTTATGTCTCAAGCATTCCGAGTCTAGCCATCACCTTATGTTTGAGTGTTCCTTTGTTTATAACATTTGGAGATGGCTTTCTTTTACCCTCAGTGTTCCTGTCATTTCAAATGTTGATGATTGTTGGGCTTTATGAAATAAGTCATGGTCCTCCCAATGCAAGGTGACTATTTTGTCTACTATTATTAAATCTGTGAATGCTATCTGGTTTGCTAGGAACCAAGCAAGGTTCAACAATAAAACCATCCATTGGAAATCTTCCATTTATTCCATTATTGTGGATGTTACTTTTACTGGAAATGCTACTTTAAAGATTGCTTCTACCTCTATGTCTGATTTCTCAATTCTAAAGGCATTTAACATTAAAGTTCATCCTCTCAAAGCTCCTCTTGTCAAAGAATTTTTATGGCACCCTTCGGTCTTCAATTGGTGTTCCGGCTATGGCAACATGTGGTGCCATTTTCAGAAACTCCAGGTCTGATCACTTAGGGAGTTTTGCGTTTAATATTGGCAAGGGAAATGCTTTCCTTGCTGAGCTTACTGGTGCTATGTTGGCTATTGAGATTGCCACTTCCAAAAATTGGGTTCATTTATGGCTTGAGTATGACTCAAGACTTGTTGTTTTGGCTTTTAGCAAACCTTCCATGGTTCCTTAGAGAATTAGAAACAGATGGATGAATGCTTTGCTCCTTACTAAATCCACGAGATTTATGGCTACTCATATTTATAAAGAAGGAAATCACTGTGCGAACGAGCTTATAGCTTATAGCTTTTAGCTTATAAGCTAAAAGCTCTGTTTGGTAACGGTCTTTTCGTTACGAGCTTATAGCTTATTTTGACTAGCTTATATCTTATTTTCAAACGCTATTTCAATTAGCTTATAACTTATAGCTTATTGTTTTTTCTTCCAATTTTAACCTTATTATTTTAACTAAAACCCGATTTTATTATTAATTAATAATGTCCTTTTATGTCATTTTACATCTATAAGCTATTGAACCACTAATTTTACCAAACACTTCAATTAGCTTATCAGCTATAAGCTATAAGCTATAAGTTATCAGCTAGCTTATCAGCTATAAGTTATTTTTACCAAACAGAGCCTTTTCCTCTTTTTTTGGTTTTGTGATATTAAATGGAAGAGATATAAAATAAAAATGTGTCAATCTTATATAAAAGAAACCATGAATAATCAATAAAAAAAAGAAAGTGAAATCTATTGCCATAGCAATATGTATACCTTCTTACAGCAATATGCATACCTTCCACGTGTCATCCATATGCAATGAACACGAATAAAAGGAGCCTTTGCAAATGGAGCAAAACTGCACTCTAGAAAATGGGTATCTCAACATGCAAGATTGCAAATATGTGGAAAGAAAGTCGTAAATATTTCCATAGGAAACAAAAGAGAATATCTTTCGGGATGCTAGGCAGTCGGCACAAAAGTATACCTATTACATAAAATTGTTTGAAAGAACCGGCATCCGTCACCACGGCAAGTTTGCAGGCTACTTACTAGAGAGGTTGTACCACCTACATGGTCGAATGATTAATGTTGCATAACCGAAAGGCCACTTATAAGAGTTCACTTGTATTCAATTACTAAATTCATAATTGCGTTTGTAATTATCAACACAAATGTAGTGCTATCTGGTTCTTATACAGCCACCAGCAATCAAAAACATTAACAGATACAACCTTTATGGTTTCATTGATCGCAATGCAAGCATCCCTTATATGACATAGGTGGTCTGCATAATGCCATATATACCATATAAATACTATGAGAACTAATTCAGACTCCAAAGAGTTAGTTTCTTTGTACTTTGCTTTAGTTGATTCGTTACTTTCGTAGAGAATTCCTTTGAAACCGTTATCAATATGCTAATGCAACACAAGCATGCACTCCATTTTGCATTTGCAAAATCACTTCATGATGTAGTTGCAAAATTACATTTAGGGACCAAGTCATCAAAGCACAATAACTAATATTCAAGGCATCATCCAACATTTTTGGGTTATTAAGACAATCCCTAACAAAAATCATTGAATTATGTATAACCATCTTATCGAATTTGGAGTTAGTATGCTCATGTATACCATTACCACCCTTTATAGATAATGAAGAAAATAAAAAATAATCTCATTGACGGTTACAATTACGGTCATAACAAGACAACATATACACATTTTGAATAAAAGTTCATATTCAAATTTCTTTGAAGGCCACCATCCAACTTTTCCTTTATGAATAAAGAGTTCGTAATGTATTTTACTATAAGGTCATTGACGCATTCATCCCTTACAAAACTTATGAAACAATAGGAACTAGGGTCATTAAGTTCATTAAATTCGTAAGACAAAAGACTTCTAATTGCAATTACAAAATTGAATTTAGGGACTAAGGGTCATCAAATCAAAATAGATATCCATTCATGAATTATGAATTTGTTCATAATTTATTTTTGACAGAAAAGTGGACATCTACATAAACAATTGCTTGAGTGGCAATTAAGGCAACAACTAGCTTTCACATTCATTGACAATGGTCAATAAGTTCATAATGCAGTTGCAGAATTGAATTTAGGGACTAATTAAGAGTCATCAAAGCAGAATTCATGCATTATTATGAATAAAAAATCATAATTTTTTAAATAGAAAAGATGACACCGATAGAGACAATTGCTTAAGTAGCAATTAAGGCAACAACTAGCTTTCATATACAGTGACTAGGGTCATTTAGTAATTTATCCAACATTTTTTGGGCATCAATACATCCAATCCCTTACAAAATGTTGTGAACACTATCAAGAGCAATCTTGTCACAATCATAAGCTAGAGCAATGCCTTGAAATTGCCCCTAATATGTATCAAGCTCTCCCACATAGCTTGTTGAACTAAGTCCCAAACAAGCATTTCAAATAAATTTCCTAGACAATATTGATATGAGTGGCTATTAGCATCGGCCCTTACAAAGTATATCCATCATTTCCAACGATCATACTTGGGGTTTACTAGGGCCATATACTATACCCGTTTTTCAGATGAGGAAAAAAGATTTCCTCTCACAATGATTTATAGTCTTATAGGGTTTGTATACCTGGTTAAATTTTGATTTACAAAATTGAAGGTTAACTTTTTCTCGAAGCAGAAGATTGAAGATTCTTGAATAATCAAGAAGGAAAATCGACATCCCATCATCATTCCCAATAGGTATATATTGATTATAAACCATACAGGACAAATATGTTGGAACAAAAATTCCATTAAGCTGAAGATTGAAGGTTCTTGGGGGCAGGGCATGTTTCCTCAATTAAGTTGTTAAGTAAAAGATTGAATGTTATGGTATTATCAAGAATTACAAAATCAGTATCACCACAAGTATCAACCGCAAACAATATGTTGGAATGAAAATAAAAAAATAACAGTAGCAAATGAAAAATATAATCTTTCAAAATGTTGGTACCAAATTGGATCTTGGGACAGAGCAAATTTACTCAATTAAGGTTCACCTTTTTTCAAGCATAAGATTGAATAGTTGTAACTATTCTAAAATGAAAAAATGGGTTCATGTTTTCAATGAAAATATATAGGAATGAAAGTTCCAAAATCGCCATAGCAAAGGAAAAAGGTTAATCTTTCAAAATATTGGTCTTAGGACAGAACATGTGCTCAATTATTAAGGTTCTTTAGTTTTTGTCAAGCAAAATTTTGAACGTTGTTGAATAATCAATAATGAGAAAATGGGCATCTTGACATGAATCAATGCAAATATGTGAAAGAAAACTCAAAAAATTACCTCACCAAACGAAAAAGTTTATCTTACAGAGTCTCAGGCAAATAGCATACTAGTTTCTTGATCAAAATTATGATGTTGGAAGTAATAAAGATGATAGAGTCGCCCACCCAACATTCATAGAGGTTTTATCAAGAAACTATAGTATTAATCACCTAGCATTAAATTCCACAATCCGTTCATTCTTTACTTGAAGAGAAAAAATACGAAAACCAAACACATAGTGTAAGATATAAGCCGCATAACATAGACATGTGAAGAATGCATGTGCTTTTATATAAAGGCTATCTCATGGACGTTCATATTTTATTGGACCCGAGGCCTTGACCCAATACCGGGTTAATTAATCATTCCTTTGAGAAATATTTTTGTCATTGCTTTTAAGTTAATTTATGTCCTTCAAACTTTTAAGTTAGACACAGGTTTAGAATGAGACATACCTTTATAGGTGATGATGTGAGGCTTAGAACACGCAATATATGAATTCATATCCTACAACCATAGCATCAATATTTCCAGTCAAGTCTCTCAAAATGAATCTAAAAGGATGCCAAATTAATCAACTTCAGTTTGTTTAAACATGGAAACCAAATTAGAAAACATAAATAATGAGAATACCTCCAAAATCCAAATGACGGGAATTTTAAATTGTTGGAGTTTATAACTATATATGCCGTTTTGGCTATTATATCTTCCTTCTTTTGAAGAACTCCATCAACTACTTTAATGTCACGGTCACTAATTATTTGCTGCTACGAATGTCAATCCTATCCAGTGTTATCACTTGATATTTTCAACCAATAACTAAAATAGCTTTCAAACTGTAAACCAAGACTCGGTTTTTTTATTGTTGAGGTGAGATCATGCTACCATTTAACTTATTAGAGAATCAAGCAATATAGTATTATCACATAATTTCAAGGCAACTAATTATCGATATACTTATATGATGACATAAAACATTGTCATTTTTAGACTTATGAGAGAATAAACCTAAAGTCCGAGTCTGTCATCCTTGTAAGCCTCTTCCAAAATCCAAAATTAACCATTTACCTAAAGTACCACTTTCTGTACTACTTATTTTCATGTAATTGATCAACTTTTAAACAAGCATTCAAAGCATCTTATAACAGAACTTCCTGTCACACAGCAACCAAATCTATACTCCAGCACAATTTGTGGAAGAACAGCATAGCTTATAGGCCGAATAAGTTCTCAAAAACGAAAATAGACGACATTAAGCACCAAATCTCCCAAACGAAAATAGACGAAAAAGGCCCTCTTCTTAATCTAATTATAGAGCTGCAGTTATATAGCACCACCGTAAATTGCACGACGCGTGGGTAATTGACAGCAAGTGTCCATTGCATAAAGAAAAACACATCAGTACAGCCATTATACCAAATGAGAAACATATAAATGGTTGAATCACTTGCTTTTCCTTCATTCTGAAGCGCACTTACAGCTATATATGATTCTACACTATACATATAGGGGGGAAAAGGCAACTCAAATCATAGAATTACCATATTCAGAAAACTTGTTCTCACATTTACTTCCGAAATAAAATGCTTGTCTGGTTAAAAAACCAACCTTGAAAGCTGGCATTCAATAGAAAGTTCTAAGCACCTGTTATTGTTCCCTAGTTTCTGTCCTGCAACCAAAACTTCAATCATCTCTCTAGAGTCTCTCCACATCTATATAAGAAAATGTTGTTATATGAATCTAAATGAATAGCTCATCGCCCAAGAATTCCTTCGCATCAACTAGTGTTTACATTAAGGCATCAGCCTGCATTTTGGAGTTAGTGGGCTCATGTTTTATCACACCATGCTTTATCGATATTGAAAAAAAAATTCATTTCAGTGACAATTTCACGATTAGGGTCATAAAAAGACAATAAATACGAAGGGTCATAATGCATTTTACTCTGAGGTCATTGTTCATTGAAGCATCCATTCTTAACAAAACTTATGAAACATTCGGAAATATGATTACTCATTAGGTTCATAATGCAAAATCACTTCTAACTGCAGTTGCAAAATTGAATTTATGGACTAAGGGTCACCAGAACACAATAGATATCCATTCATAATATTTTTTAATAGAAAAGAGGACATCGATATAGACAATTGCTTGAGTAGCAATCAAGGCAACAACTAGCTTTCACATTCGGGGACTAGGGTCACTAATTTCATCCAACATTTTACTCTATGGTCATTGAGTCATCTATGATCCTTCACATTCAGGGACTAGGGTTATTAAGTTCATCCAACATTTTACTTTATGGTCATTGAGGCATCAATGATCCATCGTTACAAAATTTATAAAACAAAGTATATTCATCGATTCCAACGGTCAAATTTGGGGTTACTAGTACTACTACTAGGACAATATACTCCACACCCTTTTTTCAGATAATGAAAAAAGATTCCATTAAGTTAATCATTCCTTTGAGTAATATTTTTTGTCTTTGCATTTAAGTTAATTTATGTCCTTCAAACTTTTGAGTTAGACAAAGGTTTAGAATGAGACATACGTACCTTTATAGGTGATGACGTGAGGCTTATATAGATGTGGTATTGGTCTTGGGCCAGCCCAACAGTCCACTCTTGAACACGCAATATTTCCAATCAAGTCTCTCATAATGAATCTAAAAGGATGCCAAATTAATCAACTTCAGTTTGTTTAAATACAGAAACCAAATTAGAAAACATAAATAATGAGAATACCTCCAAAATCCAAATGACAAGAATTTTAAATTGTTGGAGCTTATAACTATATGCCATTTTGGCTATTATTGCTTCCTTCTATTGAAGAACTCTATCAACTACTTTGATGTCATAGTCACTAATTATTGGATGCTATGAATGTCAATCCTATCTAGTGTTACCACTTGATATTTTCAACCAATAACTGAAATAGCTTTCACATTGTAAACCGAGACTCAGTTTTTTTATTGGTGAGGTGAGATCATGCTACCATTTAGCTTACTAAAGAATCAATCAATATAGTATTATCACACAATTTCAAGGCAACTAATTATCGACATACTTATATGATGACATAAAACATTGTCATTTTTTAAATGACTCATTTTTAGACTTATGAGAGCATAAACCTAAAGTCTGAGTTGCTCATCCTTGTAACCCTCTTCCAAAATAAAAAATCAACCATATATACATGCCATAAAGTACCACTTTCTCTACTACTTATTTTCATGTAATTGATCAACTTTTAAGAAAGCATCAAAGCGTATTACTACCTCCGTTCCAAATTATATGTCACTTTGAAGAAAAAATTTGTTCCAAATTATATGTCACTTTACATTACCAATGAAGCATTTAATGCAACTTTACCTATTATATCCTTAACTATTTATTACTCTCTATTCTTTCAATTCTTCAATTTATTTTTTCAATATAATAAATGAAGGACAATTTTGTAAATCAACTCATAATTTCTCTTTTCCATACAACAATGATTACATTTCTTAATATGTGTAAAAATGCCAAAGTGACATAATTTGGAACGGAGGGAGTATAAAAGAACTTCCCGTCACACAGCAAACAAATCTATACTCCAGCACAAATTGTGGAAAAACAGCATATCTTATAGGCCGGAGAAGTTCTCAAAATCGAAAATAGACTGCATTAAGCACCAAATCTCCCAAATACATAACATAGTAAAAAAGGTTCTCTTGTTAATCTATTTAGAGTTGTAGTTATATAGCAGCATCGTAAATTTCACAACGCGTAGGTAATTGACAACAAGTGTTAATTGCATAAAGAAAAACACATCAGTACATTCACTATACCAAATGAGAAACATATAAATGGTTGAATAACTTGTTTTTCCTTCATTACGAAGCGCACTTACAGCTATATCTGATTTTACACCATACATATAGGGGGAAAAGGCAACTCAAATCATAGAATTACCATATTAAGAAAACTTGTTCCCTCATTTACTTCCGAAATAAAACGCCTGCCCAGTTAACAAATCAACCTTGAAAGCTGGGACTCAATAGAAAGTTCCCAGCACCTGTTATTGTTCCCTAGTTTCTATCTCTCGACATCTATATAAGAAACTGTTGTTATATGAATCTAAATGAATAGCTTGTCACCTAAGAATTCCTTCTCATCAACTAGCGTTTACATTAAGGCACCAGCCTGCATTTTTGGACCATCAAGAAAATCCCTTACAAATATCATCTTATTGTTGAATTTGGAGTTAGTGGGCTCATGTTTTATCACACCACGCTTTATAGATATTGAAGAAAAAAAAATCATCTCAGTGACAGTTTCACAATAGGGACATAAAACGACAATACTCTGAGGTCATTGTTCATTGAGGCATCCATTCCTAACAAAACTTATGAAACATTCGGGAATAGGGTCATCACTCATTAAGTTCATAATGCAAAATCACTTCTAACTGCCGTTGCAAAATTGAATTTAGGGTCACCAAAGCACAATAGATATCCATTCATAATAATTTTTAATTGAAAAGAGGACACCAATAGAGACAATTGCTTGAGTAGCAATTAAGGCAACAACTAGCTTCACATTCGGGGACTAGGGTCACTAAGTTCATCCAAAATTTGACCTATGGTCATTGAGGCATCTATGATCCATCCTTTTTTCAGATAATGAAAAAAATATTCTATTACACAATGATTCACAGTCTTATAGGTTTTTATATCCTTCTAAATTTTGATTTACTAAATTGAAGCTTCACTTTTTTTCTCAAGCAGAAGATTGAATGTTCTTGAATAATCAAGAATGAGAAAAATAGATAAGGCTCTACGTCTTTTTCAAGAAAAAGATTGAATGTTCATCTGCTCAATTATTAAGTTTCTTTTGTTTTTATCAAGACAGAGTTTGAATATTTTTAAATAATCAAGAATGAGAAAATGGGTATCTCAATAGAGAGAATAACTTTCAGGGTTCTCGGCACAGAGCATACCTGTTACATAATAATATTGTCTGAAAGAACTATCATCAGTCACCACAAGTTTGTGGCTACATGTTCGATTGATTAATGTTGCATAACCGAGAGGCCGCTTATAAGAGCTCACCTGTATTCAGTTACTAAATCCAAGACTTGCATTTATAATTATCATCAACACAAATGTAGTGCTATGCTATCTTATTCTTATACATCCACCAGCAGTAAAACAACATTGACAGATACATCCTTGTTATGGTTTCCTCCATTGATCACAATACAAGCATCTTTACATGACATAGGTGGTTTGCATAATGCCATATATACCATATAAATACTATGAGAACTAGTTCAGACTCCAAAGAGTTAGTCACTTTGTACTTTGGTTTAGTTGATTCGTTTCTTTCTCAAAGAATTCCTTTGAAACCCTTATCAACAGACTAATCTAACACAAGCATGCACTCCATTTTGCATTTGCAAAATCACTTCATATTGTAGTTGCAAAATTGCATTTAGCGACTAAGTCATCAAAGCACAATAGCTAATATTTTATATTATGAATAAAATATTATATTAAAATTGCATTTAAGGAAACAACTAGCTTTCGCATTAAGGCATCATCCAACACAAATCATGGAAAAAGTATAACCATCTTATGTATACCATACTACCCTTTATAGATATTGAAGAAAAAAAAATCATCTGTGACAGTTCCATAATTAGGGTCATAATAAGACAATAGAGAGAGACCATACGCGTTTTGAATAAAAGTTATCCAATTTTACATTTATGAATAAAGAGTTCGTAATGCATTTTACTCTAATGTCATTGAGGCATCCATCCTTTTCAAAACTTATGAAACATTAGAAACTAGGGTCATTAAGTTCATAATACAAAAACACCTCTAATTGCAGTTGCAAAATTGAATTTAGGGACTAAGGGTCATCAAATCAAAATAGATATTCATTCATGCATTATGAATAAAAGTACATAATTTATTTTTGACAGAAAAGAGGACATCGATAGAGACAACTGCTTGAATGGCAATTATAGTAACAACTAGCTTTCACATTCAGTGACTAGGGTCATTAAGTTCATCCAATAATTCTGGGCATCAAGACTTTTAATCTCTTACAAAAATTGAAGGTTCATTTTTTTCTGAAGCAAAAGATTGGAAGTTCTTGAATACTCAAGAATGAAAAAATCGACAACCCATCATCGTTACCAATAGGTATTGATTATAAACCAAACGTGGCAAATATGTTGGAATGAAATTTCCAATAAGCAGAAGATTGAAAGTATAAGTGAGTGAGTATTGGAAAGAGTGTTCTTAGCACAAATAAAGTTATCAGAGGTATCACCTATACATGGAAGCAAACAGAACTTAAAAATTCATTATTCCTTGCAAAGCATAAGTTTTATGCCAATTAAAAGGGGAAAAAACTTCATAGAAGAAAATTCCAAGACCACAGATATATATACCTTCATATTGAACTTAGAAGACTGTATCCAGAATGTACTTATAGCTGCATAATGATCATGCGATGAATCTAACAAAACACAAGATGCCTCTGCAGCAAAGAGAGCAATAACCGACGGGATTCTTTGCCATGGCTCTTCTATACTGTTTTGAACAAAATTCATTAGAAGCCGAAGTCCCATTACATCCTTCCTCTTTTGGCACTTCTGTAAAACATTTTGATTTTTGATCAATCACATTTTGTCAACATGTGCGAAAACAAATGTATAAGAGGATGAAGCCCTAGATATAAACCCATAGAAAACTCCCAAGCAACTATAATACAACAAAATCAATAGTGGCCTTGAATTTGTACGTTTGGGTTTCTAGGCGTCTATGAGCTCTTGAGAAAACATTTTTGTTCTTCATCGATAATTATAAGGGACAATTTCTTTGATGAAAATTGTCCCTTTACTGACTTCTGGTCCACTCCTCAATTGCTTCTGAATTTAACTCTACATTCTGATGGCATGATCCAGTCATAGAATCAATTTTTGTCACATTGTCTATTGCCAAATCAATCTCACTGAGGGTTGCACCATAAGAACGATGCAGTAGTGCAAGAAGTTCTTTTAAATTTATGCCAATCTCATTTTGGACAGGTCAAGAGAAGGAATGGCAATACATTTCAGAATGCTGGATACAGGTTTCAAAAAGGAACCAGCTGGTCTGCAGACTGAATGGAGAGTGGGAGCAAACTGAGAGTGAGCAAGTAATAACTGAAGATATAAATCATATGGTAGTGTACCATCATTGAGCCGAGTTACTATAACCTGGAGGGTTTTCATTGTCACAGGATCACTGAACCTATAGAGAAGAGCAGATCTGATTAATTGCTCAAGGAAGGGAATGGATAGTGATTGAATAAGATCATTTTGCATCACTACAGCCAACTCAAGAAATGTTGGTTGTTGGGACAGAACATGTTTCCTCAATTAAAGTTTCTTGTTTTCAAGCAGAAGATTGAAGTTCTTGAATTATCAAGAATTAAAAAATCGGTATCACAACAAGTATCAATTGTAAACCGATATTTTTGGAATGGAAATCCCATAATTACCGTAGCAAACAAAAAAAACTAACTTCCAAAATATTCTTGGGACAGAGCACATTTGCTCAATTATTGTTTGATTGAATGTTCTTGAATAATAAAAAATTAGAAAAATAGGTAAGTTCTACCTTTTTTTTAGCAGATGATTGAATGTTCTTGACCAATAAAAAATGAAAAAATGGGTATCACAAGTATCAATGCAAATATATTAGAATGGAAGTTCCAAAATTACCGTATAGCAAACGAAAAAGGTAATCTTTTAAAATATTGGTACCAAACAGAATCTTCATACAAACACCTTTTGCTCAATTAATAAGGTTCTTTTGTTTTTCTCAAGCAACAGATTGAATTTCTTAAATAATCAAGAATGAGAAAAAATGGGCAAGGCTCTACCTTTTTTCAAGCAAAATATCAAATGTTCTGGACTAAATATCAAGCATTTAAGGACAACTAGCTTTCACATTAAGGCATCATCCAACATTTTTGAGCCACCAAGACAATTCCTTACACAAATAATGGAACAACGTATATCCATCTTACTGTCGAATTTGGAGTTCGTGACTTCATGTATACCATACCAACTAGTGACAGTTTCACAGTTACAGTCATAAAAAGACAATAGACGCCACCTACTTTTTGAATAAAGTTCATCATAAAATTGCTTTGCTTTGAAAGCCACCATCCAACTTTTCCACAATGTGCTTTGAAAGCATTCATAACGCATTTTCCTCAAAGGTCATTGAAGCACCCAACCCTTACAAAACTTTAGGGACAAAAGGGTCATGAAGTTCGTAATACATAATCACTTTCAATTGCAGTTGCAAAATTGAATTTAGGGACTAAGGGTCATCAAAGCAAAATATCCATTCATGCATTATTATGAATACAAATTCATAATTTTTTTAATAGAAAAGAGGACATCGATAGAGACGATTGCTTGAGTAGCAATTAAGGCAACAACTAGATTTCACATTAAGGGACTAGGGTCATTAAGTAATTTATCCAGCATTTTTTGGGCATCAAGACATCCAATCCCTTTCAAAAACAGAGGGTTCACTTTTTCCCAATAGGCATTGATTATAAACCAAATGGGACAAATATATTGGAATGAAATTTCCTCAATTAAAGTTTCCTGTTTTCAAGCAGAAGATTGAATATTCTTGAATTATCAGGAATTAAAATATCGTAAATTGGCAAACCACCATCATTCCCAACATGTATCGATTATAAACCAGATTGCATGTTCTTCTCAAGCAGAAGATTGAATGTTCTTGAATGATCAAGAATGAGAAAAATGGGTGAAGTTATACTTATTTTTCAAACAGAAGATTGAATGTTCTCAAAAATGGGTTTTGATTTAGGGTTTATACCATCATTTTCATCAAAAAATAAAAAAGGGTTTTGATTTTATGAAGCAGAAGATTGAATGTTGTTGTTTAATAATCAAAATCCAAATATGTGGAAAGAAAGTTGAAAAATTTACCATAGCAAACAGAAGAGATTATCGGCACAGATCGAGCATACCAATTTCTTGATCCTTGAGCGACCCACTCAACACCAATGTGTGCGTGTTTCATTCTTTTCACAAATGCACCTTAATGTAGATCTGCTCAAAAATATCAGCTTTCACATTGTTTTCACCCATTTCCTAAAACAAATCATATGGTACCCTGTTTCCCCTTGACTGCTGAAAATAAAAAGATAAAGCGCTGAAAGCATCAGCAGCTAAGGCACATCCAACAGATAAAAAGGATATCTTATTTGGCAAATCATCCATCTCAACTCTTTTGAACATCCAATCTACTAATTCAAGGAGCTGAAAAGGGAATAGAAACTTATGCAAAGTGTGCAAGGCATACAGTTCTGGAAGGAGAGGCGTCATATCTTTAGTACCAATTCACAAATTAAATCTTTCTTTGACATCCAGAAACAGCTTCTGTAGGCCTTTAAAGATTTTCACAAAATTATTAGCAACATCTTGAGATTTCGATCCATAAAGGTGGGCACCTAATAACGACCACATGTTGTCTAGCATCATTGTCAATATGTTTAAAATTTGATTACCAAATTTTTTAAACCCCTCACTGGATAGTACTTTTAGGATATCAAAGGTCATTGAAGGATCCAACCCTTACAAAACTTATGAAACATTAGGGACAAGGGTCATTAAGTTCATAATACATAATCCCTTTTAATTGCAGTCGCAAAATTGAATTTAGGGACTAAGGGTCATCAAAGCAAAATATATATCCATTCATGCATTATTATGAATAAAAATTCATAATAATGCATATAGAAAAGAGGACATCGATAGAGACGATTGCTTGAGTAGCAATTAAGGCAACAACTAGATTTCACATTAAGGGACTAGGGTCATTAAGTACTTTATCTAGTATTAGGGACAAGGATCATTGAAGCATCCAACCCTTACAAAACTTATGAAACATTAGGGACAAGGATCATTAAGTTCATAATACATAATCACTTGTAATTGCAGTTACAAAATTGAATTTAGGGACTAAGGGTCATCAAAGCAAAATATATATCCATTCATGCATTATTATGAATAAAAATTCATAATTTTTTTTCAATAGAAAAGAGGACATCAATAGAGACGATTGCTTGAGTAGCAATTAAGGCAACATAAGGCAACAACTAGATTTCACATTAAGGGACTAGGGTCATTAAGTAATTTATCCAGCATTTTTTGGGCATCAAGACATCCGATCCCTTACAAAAACCGAAGGTTAATTTTTTTTCCAATGCAGAAGATTGAAAAAATCGGGGCAAATATATTGGAATAAAATTTCCAATAAGCAGAAGATTGAAATTTCCTCAATTAAAGTTTCCTGTTTTCAAGCAGAAGATTGAATGTTCTTGAATTATCAGGAATTAAAAAATCGTAAATCGGAAGCCCACCATCGTTCCCAACATGTATCGATTATAAACCAGATCGAATGTTGTTCTCAAGCAGAAGATTGAATATTCTTGAATGATCAAGAATGAGAAAAATGGGTAAAGTTATACTTTTTTTTCAAACTAAAGATTGAATGTTCTCAAAATTGCGTTTTGATTTATGGTTTATACCATCATTTTCATCAAAAAATAAAAATAGGGTTTTGATTTCATGAAGCAGAAGATTGAAAGTTGAAACAATTACCGTAGCAACCAGAAGAGATTAACGGCATAGATCGAGCATACCAGTTTCATTCTTTTCACAAATCGAGCATAGCGTAAGATTCAAGTGCGCTCGATTTCACAAATGTGTGCGTGTTTCGATCTTTTCTTGAAGAAGAAAAAGAAAGAATGAGTTTTTATTCTTTTCACAAACGCACATAGCGTAAGATTCAAGTGCGCACACACATACTGTATTCTTTTTTCTTAAAAAAAAATTCTTAGGGTTAATATATTTTTGCTCCTCATAAAATTCCCAACTTTTTGTCGAAAAAAATAAATTTTTTGTTTTTGATCCCTATATTTTTTTTTAAAAAAAATTGTTAAGGTAAAATATATTTTTTGTTCTTGTAAAATTATTAAATTTTGTTTTTGTACATATAAAAAATAATTATCCTGAAAAATTATTATGCACATAGTTTAAGATTCTACGGTTAAACTAATGTATATTTTTTTATAATTGTTTTGCAAACATATTTAGAAGATTCTAAAAAGTTTTCAAAAGAAATCTCAAAATTTGATATTTAGTCAAGATTTTCGTTACTTTCATCTTTATCTTTTGAAATTTTAAATTTCATATTTAATTCTTCACATTTTAAAAAATTTAAAATTTATGTACATAAAGTTTTTATAGTATTATAAATATGCCTGAAACAAATTATTCAAAACTTCAAAAGTTTGGTGATAATTAAACAAGTTTTGAAAAATAATAGAGACTAAAAAAATTGTATGATAAAACTTTTGTATGATGAAAAAATGGCACACTTTTTTCTGTAGGAACAAAAATGCCACATTTTTTTGTAATATCTTCCAAACTTTTTACTAAAATTTATTTTGAGATTTTTAGAGACGATGAACAATATTGGAGCCTAAAGAGAGATTTTCAATGAGATTTGTTTTTTGCACCCTCGGTAATTCTTCACGCGCCCTTTGAAATTACTGAAATAACCCCCTCGTCACTTTGAGTGCGTGCACATTTCGCTTACTAGAAAGCGAACGTGTTAATTTTTTTACTGTCAAAGTGCAACCACCCCCAGGTGGAATTTTGAAAAAAAAACATGTTCTTTGTCTATCCAGCAAAGTATTTATAGTCTTTCGTTGTCTGGCATGCGAACGAGGCTCCTATATAAGCCGTGTTCCACCTTCCTCCCCCACATGTGAATTTGGAAAACCGAAAAACCCTCCAAACCCCTCTCAAAATGCCAAAACGTGAAAACATCAACAAAATCAATAGGTTGTTGATAAGGGCATTGATGGCCAGCGACAATATACCATAACACTATCGTCTTTACCGTGCTCTGCAGCATAGCGAGAGAAATACACATTTCTTTCACCAATATCGGAGACGGAGCGATTGATGGGGTTCGTCTACGCAATGATGTTGTTTGCCTGTAATAATATTTGAATTATATTTTGTTTTTGTTGGATAATTAATACATTTAGTATGAATAATTTTGTTGTTGTTTAATATAATATTTTGCGTAATTTATTGATTTTTCGTATAATTGCTTATTTCTTTATGCATTATTATGCACTTAAAATTTACAAAAACTATTCATTAACGCTGGAAAAAAGTTCAGCAACGCGCAGAAAATAGTTGTTGCCTAGTTTTGGCGTTACTTGTGTTTGGCGAACAACAACACCGTTTGCATGCTAGTAAGTGAACGGTGAAGGTGTTCGCTTCCCAGATGGCGAAATTAAATGGTGTTCGCTTTCTAAGATGTGAACACCTCTTTTGGAGAGGAGAGAGTGAGAAATTACATGTTATTATCTCGTCCATTCTTGAAGTTGAGCAAGAAAGGAAATTGTTACAAATACTGAGTACCCACAAGAAAGCCATAGGTTGGACTCTAGCTGACATCCCTGGGATTAGCCCATCCATGTGTATGCATAGAATACTATTAGAAGAGGGAGCAAAACTAGTGAGGCAGCCACAAAGAAGACTTAACCCCGTCATTTTAGATGTAGTGAAAAAAGAGGTGACCAAGCTTTTACAAGCTAGGATCATTTACCCTATCTCTGATAGTTAGTGGGTCAATCCAGTACTAGTAGTCCCTAAGAAAACGGGTATCACATTGGTTAAAAATGAGAACAATGAGTTTATCCCCACTAGAATGCAGAATAGCTGGAGAGTGTGCATAGATTATAGGAGACTCAACCAAGCTTCCCGCAAGGACCATTTTCCTTTGCCATTCATTAACCAGATGCTTGAAAGGTTGGCAGGTAAATCACATTATTATTTTCTTGATGGTTTTTCAGGTTATTTTCAGATCCATATAGCACCGGAAGACCAAGAAAAGACCACTTTCACGTGCCCTTTTGGCACATTTACTTACCGGAGGATGCCCTTTGGCTTATGCAATGCACTTGGAACTTTCCAACGGTGCATGATTAGTATTTTCTCTAATTTTATTGAAAATTGCATAGAGGTTTTTATGGATGATTTCACTGTTTATGGATCCTCTTTTGAGGACTGTTTGAAAAGTTTAGATAAAGTTTTACAAAGATGCATTGATTCTAACCTTGTTTTGAATTATGAAAAATGTCATTTTATGGTTGAACAGGGCATATTGTTGGGACATGTGATCTCTAAAAAAGGGATGGAAGTTGACCCTGCCAAGATTGATGTTATTTCTAACTTGCCTTACCCATCTTGCATTCGCGAGATTCGTTCATTTCTTGGTCATGCAGGTTTTTACAGGCGTTTTATCAAGGACTTCAGCAAGATAGCCCTCCCATTGTCAAACTTGTTGCAAAAAGATGTCAGTTTCACTTTTGATGATAAATGCAAGAGGGCGTTTGATTGCTTAAAGAAGGCGCTGACTTCTACTCCCATCATTCAGCCACCTGACTGGACTCGCCCCTTTGAGATTATGTGTGATGCGTCTAATTATGTTGTGGGGGCAGTCCTAACACAAAGGGTTGACAAGGCAGCCCATGTTATTTATTATGCTTCTAGGACTTTAGATTCTGCACAGTCCAACTACACCACCACTGAAAAGAAACTTTTGGCTATTGTATTTGCTCTTGATAAATTTAGATCATATTTGCTAGGTTCCAAGGTAGTTATTTTTACTGACCATGCAGCTCTGAAGTATCTACTAAAGAAACCAGATGCCAAACCGAGACTGATTCGGTGGATGTTGTTGCTCCAAGAATTTGACTTAGAGATCAAGGATAAAAGTGGAGCTGAGAACCTGGTAGCAGATCACCTAAGCAGGATAGAAAGGGTTGAAGAACCTCTTCCTATCAAAGATGATTTTCCTGATGAGCAACTTTTACAGTTGCAACACCTTACTCATTGGTTTGCTGATTTGGTAAATTATTTGGTTGCGGGAGCGGTACCCGCACATGCATCACGAGCACAAATTGATAAATTAAAAAGTGATGCCAAACATTACATGTGGGATGACCCATATTTGTGGAAATTTTGTAGTGACCAGGTAATTAGGAGATGTATTCCTGACCATGAAATTGCATCTATTCTTCATTTTTGTCATGCTTCATAGGTAGGAGGACATTTCGGGCCACAACGCACAGCTAGGAAAGTGTTAGACTCAGGTTTCTTTTGGGATTTGGATCCTCTCCAATTTTTTCTCTCCAATTCACTCTCCAATTATTTTTATGTCTCTTTCTCTCTCATGTGAAGAGAGAGAAATTAATAATAAAAAATAAACAAGTAATGATAAGAGAGAAGAAATGATGAGAGAGAAAGACACATAAAAATAATTGGAGAGGGAATTGGAGAAAAATAATTGGAGAGGATCCAAATCCTTTTTGGCCCACCCTTTTCAAGGATGCGTTTGAGACTTATCGCACTTGTGAGCGGTGTCAGAGAGCAGATACAAACATAAGTCGTAAGAGTGAAATGCCCCAACAACCGATGCTTTTCTGTGAGGTCTTTGATGTATGGGGTATTGATTTTATGGGTCCCTTCCCTGCTTCTTTTGGTTTTCTATATATCTTACTTGTTGTTGATTATGTTTCGAAGTGGGTTGAAGCAATCCCCACTCCTAGTAATGATTCTAGAGTTGATGCAGATTTTGCCAGGTCTAACATTTTTTGTAGGTTTGGGATACCTCGAGCAATCATAAGTGACCAAGGCACTCATTTCTGTAACCGTACCATGGAAGCCTTACTCAAGAAGTATGGGGTTGTGCACCGAGTTTCTACAGCATATCACCCCCAAACTAATGGTCAGGCAGAAAACTCTAACCGAGAGATCAAACAGATCCTAGAGAAGATGGTGCAACCTAATAGAAAGGACTGGAGCCGCAGGCTAGATGAAGCATTGTGGGCACAAAGGACAACCTACAAGACACCTATTGAGATGTCTCCGTATCGACTGGTGTTTGGTAAGGCATGTCATCTTCCGGTGGAAATTGAGCACTATGCTTATTGGGTAGTTAAAAGGTACAATCTAGAGATGCAGACAGGAGGTATGGAAAGAAAACTCTAACTACAACAACTTAAGGAGCTTAGGTTAGAGGCCTATGATAACTCTAGAATTTACAAAGAGAAAACAAAGCACTTCCATGATAAAATGATTTCCAGGAAGGAGTTCTCAATTGGCCAAAAAGTCTTACTGTTTAATTCTCGTTTAAAAATTATGGCAGGTAAGCTTCGGTCCAAATGGATTGGACCTTTTGTGGATGTGGTGACATTTGACTTCACATTATTCAGTATGCATCTTCATTTGAGAAAAATAAATTCTCACATGCATACACAACATCTTCAGATATATATATTTCCCCCTGTGTTTCTGCCCACTCCATGCATATATATATATATATATATATATATATATCTCACTCCCCCTAAATATCAGATCAGATACTTTAGGTATATAAACAAACACACATAGATATACTACTCCTATTTGCCTTATCAAAGTAATATCAGTCTTCATGTGGTTTCAAAGCTGATCATAGCTGCTTTTCATATGTCATTTTTATAGACATATTATCTATGCTACTGCAGGTGGCACCAGATGTGCAACACATTGTGCCCACCATTCGTATCAGACCAAAAAAAGCTAGGATGTTACTCCCCCTTTTTAGCCATAAAATTTTGACAAATAAAGTCAAATATCCTGCATAGTTAGAATTAACTAGATAATAGCAGTAGATATAGCGTAGCCCACAGAAATACATAGAAAGGTCTGTAAAAATCCAGAGAGTCTTCAAAAGCCTTCACTGTCAGTTTCCACCACTTCCTCGGTGTCATATTCCTCTTCCTGATCAGTGTCTTTATCATTTCCAGCATTCACATCAGCCTCAATCTCCTCCTCAGCTTGACTCTCCTCAAGTTCTAGTGCCTTAATCACAGCATCTAGCTTGGACCTGTTCTCCTTTAGCTGGGCAATCATCTGCTTCCTAGTCATCTTCCCTATCTCAGCAGTAGTCCTGGATGTCCCAACATCAGCTACCACATTCAACCCATACAACATCTTTGCACTGATGATGAGAGGAGAGTTCCTCTTGCAGGCAATGTCATCTCTAATAACCTCAGGGTGTTGGTTCAATATAATTCCACATATTAAACTAGGAAAAGGTGTAGGCCACTTGGCAGCAAAGGTCTTGGCTTCCTTCATAATCTTTTCAAAGATATAGGTTCCAAAATCATATGATAGTTTATCACCAATGATATAAATAAACCTAGCCAAACCTGTAGCCACATCAGAAGTGTGGGAAGTAGGTACCCAATTTGCAGCTCCTATTCTGTTGAGAATGGCATACATGGGTGTCAACTTTGTTGCGGAAAACTTCCCTTTCCTAGGCCAAATCTTCACTTGATTTCCAGTGATGGCCTTGCACACTTCATTATCAGACACCTCCAGCTCAGGTTGAGGGTCTTCACTTCTGCCAAGGTACTTGTTGATCACAGTGGGGGAGAAATTCACACACTTGCCTCGGACATACACCTTTTGATATTCCCTGCTCATAGGGTCATCACAATCTTTAGGAATGTTTGCCAAAAAATCCTTAACCAGCTTCTCAAAGCAGACTCCAAACTCCGACATAGTTTTCCTCAGTCCAGCCTTCTTAATCAGGTTCATCACATCCCTGTTCTTCAAGGCATCCTTGCTTAGCTCTCTCTCTCTCAAGCCCTAGCCTTCTGTTGTAGACATAAGACCATCTTTGCGCACCAGTAACAGAGTGGAAAGATATGTTGTCCATTGGTGCTTCACCAACGTTCTGAGGGATCTTCTTGCCTTTGAACTTCTTTCTTCCAGAGGCAGCAAGTGTGAGCGGACTCTGACTCACCTTAGGTCATGCTTCTTCTTCAGAGTCACCAATGTCAGTGACATTGTGCTCCACATCGTAGTCAGAATCAGACTCAGATGGGGGAGCCTTTCTTTTGAGAGCAGGCTTCTTTGGAGGTGTACTCTTTGGCCTGGTTGGTAGATAACTTGTTGGTTTCTTCACAATTTTCTTCACAGGAGTTTCTGCTGCGTTTGGTGTGCTTGTAGTCACTACAGCCCTAGCATTCCTTGTTCTTCTTGCAATACTCTGAGTAGCAGTCTTCTCAGATGGTGGATTCTCTGTATAGGTTTCCACAACTACAAGGTCATGACTTGTTTCCATATCCTTGTCTTCAGAGTTCTTCTCTCCTTCTTCTCTTTCCTCAGGTTCTTCACTCTTTTCAGACTGAGTGTCACCCTTGGAGCCTTCATCAGCAGTCATTTGTTTGTCACCAAACGCAGTGGTGTTCTATGGTGTATCTGGAACAGTATCCTGTACCTGTTCTTCTTCCGGAACCAATGTGTCAACATTCGGTTCCACATCTAACCCAGTTGCTTGATTGTTTAGATCCTCAAGCACTTGGTCCACAACATTCTCATAATCAACATTCTCATTCACCTTTGGTGAATCTCCAGAGTCCTTAGGGTTTGACTCTTTGTTGACTTGGTCAGAGCCTTCTTTCTCATGGGTTGACCTTTTAGCTTCGTCTTCTTCCTGTACAGTATTTTCAACTTCCATCCTTTCTGAAGTTTCGACATCAGGTCTTGCATGCTTGTCTTCAAGTGGATCGATGTATAAACTGGTCATAGTGTGAATAGTCTTTGATCTAGAGATCTTCGATTCCGATTTCTTCTTTTCTTTCTTTGACCGCTTAATCGAATCAGAGGCTTTACCTTCTTTCTTTGACGATCTCTTCTTCTTCTTCTTCTTGGATTTCTTCACCTTTTCAGTGTTGAGTGGATGATTCTCAACTTCCATCATGACAGAGTTTTGCTCGTTAGTATCGGTTTGGAGCAAATCTGGGTTTTGTGATGGCGAAGGTGAATTGGATGCTTGGCTTTTGCTCGGTGTAGCTTCAGTGGAGTTGGTCGTGGTGATGGTGTGGGTTCAAAGGTGAAGGGTTGAGAAAAAGGTGAGGTTTTTGCGAAGAGGTTTTGCGAAGGTGAGAGGTTTCTGGAAAAGTTTGATGAATGGGAAATGAAAGGTTTTTATAGGCGAAGGTTGTTGGCTGAGGGAGGATGTATCGAAGGTGAAAGGTTTTGGTAGGTGGCGTGTTTTGGGTAGTGGAGGTAATGATGGTGGGTTTGAATTTGCGTGCAACAATAAATGGAGGGAAAGTGGAATTGTTGCACACATCACCAACTGTAGTTGCTACAAGTCTTCACAAAGGCAAATTCCAAGTTTGCCCCCGAGCCTTTCAAATTGTGTTGCATCCAATGCCTTGGTAAATATATCTGCAATTTGACCTTCAGTAGTCACATGTTCTAAGTCACAATATTTTATTCCACCAAATCCCTAATGAAGTGATGCCTTATATCAATTTTCTTTGTCCTACTTTGATGAATAAGATTCTTGGAAATATTTATAGCACTTAAGTTATCGCAATACAATGTTATAACATCTTGCCCCACATTGTACTCACTTAGGACATGATATTTTGGAGAATTTGACTATATAGGACATCATATTTCGATTGTAGTTTATAATAATACATTTATATATGTGAAAAATTAATGTGGATTAATAAACTTGAATTACTGAAAAAGTTAATAGATTTATAATTTAATCAAAGTACAAATTTTAATATATAATAACAATAAATGTAAAAATATTATTCATATTTACTTAAATAGGCCGGCCTAGTAGGCTTAATAGGCTTTTTTATTGGCCTGGAGCCTGACCTTTTTAGCTAAATAGGCCTATAAAAAAGCCTTGGCCTACTCTATTTAAAGAAATAGGCTGACCTGGCATGAGCCTATGTAGGCTAGGCCGTAGGCTTATGTAGGCCGGCCTGGCCTCTTTCCACCTCTACACACAAGTAAGAGACTTCTCAAATGCTCAAGCACACAAGAAAGAGACTTCACAAACTTATACAAATAATTCAACACAAATACACTTGTTAAGAACAGAGGTGTTGTAAAAATCTAAGCTTAGTTAGACTCTCTAACTTAATCACTTAAGAATGAATACAAATAGAGTCTATGAAAATATCAAAAGATATTGAAGTTTAGTGTGTTGTCTTGTTATGCTCTGTAAGCTCAGTAGTATTAGAATAAACAGTTGTAGCAGTTCTGATCAGTAGTCCTTTCTCAAGATGATTGTCTTCTATATATAGGCAAGTGAATTATAGACGTTTGAGATAAGACCATTGTAGAAGGATGACAGCTATTGATATTAGTGGATATGAATTTGATTCTCTTTTACCAAAAGAAGTAAATCAATTCCACTACTCTTTCGTTGTTGAAACGCTCCACCAATTTGAGAAAGAATAGTACAGGATTGTACTATACGCTCCATTTGATGATAAGGTTGAGGATAAGGATGTTGTACTATATGATTATTCCTTCACCACGATTTGTCTTCCTTCAAAAGGAACATCCTAGAAGCTTTTATCAGCGATACGAGGTTTTTGAAAAACAGAGTATGCTTCTTTAGGATAAACTGAGCTTTTATCTTCTGATAGCATCTTCAGAGGCTTTGACAGACTTCAGAGGCAAACTCCTTTCAGAAACAATAATGAATCTTCAGACTGTAGTCTTCAGAGGCTCTAAGAATTGTTATCAGAACTTCAAAAATGATCTTTGTGTGTTAAAATTATACTATATGCCTGCACACTTGGATAAAAAATTAGTACTTCCAATTGTCCATTTAATACTTTGTTATCATCAAAACTTCAGGGTGTTTTTTCAATAACACTCATTTTGTTCCAACAATTCTTTGGGTAAAATTTTGAGCAATAATTGTCCTTCATGCAAGGAGATGCTGGATAAGAATAACCACATGGTCCATGAATCATAAAATTACACACTGTGGAATATAATTTTGGGAACAAATTCTTATCTGGCAATTCAGCACAAATAACAGAATCAATAGCATCAGATGAATGAAGTTTATCTCTAGAATCCAACCACAAAAGAATATGAGCATGAGGCAAACCCCTTTTTTGAAATTCAATAGTGTACATACCTATATAAATATAATAATTATATCAAATAAAAAGAAACTCAAAAATAAATATTAAAAAAATAAACTTAAAACAATAAAAAATCTAAACAAAGCATAAAAAATAATCAAATTTAAAAAACATGACTTACTTGCAACAACTCTTCCAAAAAATTGTCCTTTTCAAAAATCAGTCATCATTTGAGCTAATTTTATCTGAAATACACGACAACTAACATAAGGTTTGTACACTGCATTGTTGCGAGATTTATTCATGTGGCGCTGAATTTCTGGCCATTTTGGATTACATTTAAATGTTAAAAATAGATCAGGATAACCAATTTTCTTGCACAAAGCTATTGCATCTTGACAATTATTAAACATGTAACGGCTTCCTCCAGTAAAGGATGATAGTAAAACAATTCGAGTTCCAATCGAAGATGCAACTACATCACCACGATTCACAGCCTCTTCTACTCCAGTTAAAAAATCAGCTCGAATTTTTGTTTGATTTTGCCTTATAAATGATAATCTCTGCGATTCAACCATGGAATATGAATCAACAACAAATTGTTGAAATAATCTCCGATTTCTAAGTATAACAGAATCTTCTAAAACCCTCTCCATCAACCGGAATGCAACAAATGCACGAAGAGACACACGAACCAATTTTTTTTCTAAAGATGTAGTTGTTGAAATTCTGGCACCTACTGGGGACAGATGTTAAGACAGAAGCTATAGCAATTGTCGTACGTAGTCAGTTGTAATGCTAAGACAAATGCTCAAGCGTATGTCCACAGTAGAATATAATCAACAAGTAAAAGCAACATACAATAAAGTAAACAACACAGAGAATTGTTAACCCAGTTCGGCGTTCACAACGACCTACTCTGGGGGCTACCAAGCCAGGAAGGAATCCACTATAATAGATCTAGTTCTAAGCCCACAGCAAACATCCAAGTTTACGACTTATCTCCTAGACTCTACCCGTGTTAACTCAACCTAGGAACTCCTAAGTTTGAGACCCCGTCTCACTTCCTTTCTATCACAAACCTTGTGATTATAACAGTTCAACAACCGATGAGGTTTCACTAACCAAACAAACAAACAATCTCCGTGCTTAAAAGCTTGAGAGAAGTTTCACAAACATCCAAACCAAAACAGGCCTAAGCTTGTGTTATAGAATCCACAAGAAAGGCTTACAATTAACAAGACTCAAACCCTAAAACTATAATCTTGAAATACGGCTTCAGTGAACTTTTAGGTTTTAGTCTTCACATATATATACCCTGAGTTAGCATAGGCTAGATCTTCGTTTTTGGGCTTCACAATACAGCTGGTCGTTGAAAAAGTCCAGCAAACATATTCTTGGATAAAATCTCTTGTTTCCATAAATGGCGTAGCATATTATGAAAATATAACCTGGTGCAGCCGCCTTATAAAACCTCAATGAAAACGTGCGTCTTGGTATATAAGGAAAGACGAAAATATTGCTTAGGCGAATCTTCAAGGATATGGCGCATAAATACAGCGAGAATTACCGTCATGACAGATGCTGTACCCACATGCTACGGCATCTGGTCCAACATCTTGCTAGAACTTGTTTTTGCAAAATGATGCCAACATACAAAACACCAACAATCTCCCCCTTTGGCAAATTTTGGCTAAAACAAACTAAGACCAGTTCTGGAGAGATGCAGTACATACCTTCCTTCAAGTCAACGCAAACACACAGCTAAGAAAGAAGATAATACATTGTCACATTAATTTCAAAAGAGAACTTCAAGTGAGAAATAATGAACAAGCAGCATCAGAGACATGCAACAGCGGAAATACACAACTTAGCCTCATAGGGTACACGATAGGAGAGAAATAAACTCTCACACATAAGCGCCATACAGTTAAAACATGCATCACAACAAAAATAGATTACTCCCCCTGAGTTCATGCATATCACACAGTAGAGAATACTCCCCCTCAACAGAACAAACATACACATACAGATAAATCATATTTGCTCCCCCTCAATCATAGCACACGCATAGATCATACTACACTCCCCCTGAGTACATCAAGCCATGCATATCAGAACAATCATACAACATCCTGACACATGCATATATCAATTGCACACACTATGATATTATCATCATCACTACATCACAGCTTCACTACATCAGAATAGACACAAGGACTTCTTCTGAATATTTGAAGCACACACAAGCATACAGCAACATCATACATAGTACAGAGGTCATATGTCGAGGACACATGTTCCAGCATGTGGCACCACATCAGAATACCAACCAACTACTCCCCGTTTTTAGCCACAAATTTTGACAACCAGAGTCATGCATATAGTAGGAATCCAGAACACAGAGTGGCATATATTAGGAACCAAAGAGTACCACTATTCCAAACCACAAGCACACGAAGGTGCATAGAATATCCAGAGCATAGCACACATGGTTCAGACAGACAAAAAAAAATAGGAGCAGTAAAACACAGGAGCAAAGGCATCATTCAGAGGAGCTTTCATCAGAGCTCTCTATCATAGGTTCACCATCAGCATCAACATCATGATTTCCAGCACCCGCTTCTTCAATCAACCTCACTATATCAGTGCATTCCAGGGCTTCTTTTCCAAGCTCTCTTTCCAAAGCTACCCTTCTCTGAACATATTTCCATTTGTCTACACAGCTAGCAAGATGGAAGAAAATATTATCAATAGCAACCTCAGGTACATTAGCAAGGACCTTCTTGCCACCTACACTTTGTCTGCCAACATAAGCTTCACCAGATGCTTCACCTTTAGATACTTCTTCCTCAAAGTCAGAGTCACTCTCTACAGCCTTTCTCGTCAACTGTTTCTTCTGGACAACAGGGGTATCAAAACGACTCTTAGGTCGAGAGGGACCATACATGAGTTTCTTGGCAAGTTTCTTCACTGATTCTACAACAGGGTGCCGTGGGACATGTGGTATAGCTTTACCAGAACTGCTCCTCAGTCTCTTAGCAACACCAGCACCAAATGTCTTCACCAGGGGTGGAGACTTATCAGTATCATCACTACTAAAACCAGTATCAGAACATACGTCAGCTACAATATTAGGACGAGGAACCTGTTGGTCCAAAGATGCTTCAGCATCTGGCACAACGTCAGATTGAGGAACATGGTCCTTGATGAGATTCATACCATTGTCAACCATGGTGTCACCAGTCTCAGTAACCTTTGCTACAGGATCAATATCCACTTCCATGTCATTAGTACTAGGAGCAACCTCAGGATCCTTAACAGTATTCATATCAACAGTATCTAGGGTTTCAACCTGATCAGATTTCCCTAAATTCTCCAACTCAACATTCTTTTCAACTTCTTCAACAACAAGCCTAGTCTTCTCAGTCTCAGAACTAGAGTGATGCTTAACAACAGTATCAGAACTTATCACACTAATGTAGCGTGTGATGAAGTAGTTAAGGGAAGTTTTTAAGACTTTCCCTAAATTAGCGTGCGCAACATAAGAGTAGAGAGAGAGAATAACTGCTGCACGCTTTTCAGACATTAACTGCTACAAATCCTCATGTAGGCAAATTCCTAATTTGCCTCTTAGCTTCTCAAATTGGTTAGCATCTAGTGCTTCCGTGAATATATCTGCGAGCTGTTCCTCAGTAGCAACATGTTTTAAAACCACCACATTCTCTTCTACTAAATCTCTGATAAAATGATGACGAATATCTATGTGCTTGGTCCTACTGTGTTATATAGGATTTTTAGAGATATTGATTGCACTCAGATTATCACAATACAAAGCCATAGCATCTTGCTCAACATTATACTCCCTCAGCATCTGTCTCATCCAGACAAGTTGTGAACAACTACTCCCAGATGCAATGTATTCAGCTTCAGCAGTTGAAAGAGACACATAGTTTTGTTTCTTACTAAACCACGATATCAAATTCTCTCCCAAGAAGAAACAACCACCAGAAGTGCTCTTTCTGTCATCAGCACTGCCAGCCCAATCTGCATCACAAAAACCAATGAGTTGAGAATTGTCACTTTGTGAGTACATCATGCCGTAGTCACATGTGCCGCTAACATACTTGAGGATTCTTTTCACTTGAGTTAAGTGACTCATCTTTGGATCAGCTTGATATCTTGCACACACACCCACTGCAAAGCTAATATCAGGTCTACTAGCTGTAAGATATAGGAGACTCCCTATCATACTTCTGTAGAGACTCTGATCAACACTAACACCCTTCTCATCTTTTGTCAACTTTAAATGAGTAGGTGCTGGAGTCCTTTTGTGAGTAGCGGTATCCATTCCAAACTTCTTGACAATATTTTTTGCATACTTACTCTGAGAGATAAATATTGTCTCATCCATTTGCTTCACTTGTAGTCCAAGGAAAAACGTTAATTCCCCAACTAAACTCATCTCAAACTCTGACTGCATCTGTTTGATAAAATGCTCCACCATCTGACTTGACATCCCACCAAACACTATGTCATCAACATAAATTTGTGCTATCATTAGTTTACCATGTTCTTCTTTTACAAACAGAGTTTTATCATGTCCTCCTTTCCTGTATCCATGATTGACAAGAAATTCAGTCAATCTCTCATACCAAGCCCTAGGAGCTTGTTTCAACCCATATAAAGCCTTCTTCAACTTGTAGACATGATCAGGAAGATCTGGATTCACAAAGCCTTTTGGTTGTTCCACATACACCTCTTCATTTAAGTACCCATTGAGAAAGGCACTCTTAACATCCATTTGGAAAAGTTTAAATTTCAGAATGCATGCAACACCAAGCAACAGCCGTATAGACTCTAATCTAGCAATTGGGGCAAAAGTCTCATCAAAGTCTAATCCTTCCACTTGAGTGTATCCCTGTGCCACAAGCCTCGCCTTGTTTCTTGTAATAGTTCCATTTTCATCAGATTTATTTTTATAAACCCATTTAGTACCTATTACATTCAACCCTTTTGGTCTAGGAACTAGATCCCAAACCTCACTTCTTTCAAACTGATTCAACTCTTCTTGCATAGCAGTAATCCAATAATTGTCCATGAGAGCCTCTTTGACATTTTTTGGCTCTATTTTTGACACAAAGCAAGAGTTAGAGATTATATCTTGATTTCTTCTTGTGGTAATACCTTCATCGGGATTCCCTATGATCAGATCCTTGGGATGATTTTTCTGGACTCTGATAGATGGTCCTTTACTAACTGGAGCAGTAGTATCATCAGTGGTAGGACTATCAGGCGTTACCTCAAAATCCTCTATACTAGCAGTTTCTTCAGGCTGGAATTCAAATGCTTCAGCATCTGGACTTTCATCTGTCTTAGCGTCAGATGGTACATCATCTATCACAACATTCATTGATTCCATCATTACTTGAGTTCTGGAGTTATACACTCCGTAGACTCTGCTGTTAGTTGAGTATCCCAAGAATATACCTTCATCACTCTTTGGATCCATCTTCCTCCTTTGTTCTCTATCTATCAGAATGTAACACTTACTTCCAAATACATGAAAATACTTGATAGTAGGTTTTCTACCTTTCCACAATTCATATAAGGTCTTAGTGGTTCCAGCTCTTAAAGTGACACGATTGAGAATGTAACATGCTGTATTCATAGCTTCAGCCCAAAAGTGTTGAGGCAGTTTCTTTGAGTGTAGCATGACACGAGCACATTCTTGTATAGTTCTGTTCTTTCTTTCAACTACACCATTTTGTTGAGGTGTAATAGGTGAAGAAAATTCATGTCCTATTCCTTCAGCAGTGCAAAACTCAGAGAATCTTGAGTTTTCAAATTCTCTACCGTGGTCACTCCTTATTCTGACAATGACACTATCTTTTTCTCTTTGAAGTTGTTTACACAAATCCTTGAAAGCACAAAAGGTGTCTGACTTTTCTCTGAGAAAGTTGATCCAAGTGAATCTTGAGTAGTCATCTACAACAACAAAAACATATCTCTTTCCTCCTAGACTTTCAACCTGCATAGGCCCCATCAAGTCCATATGAAGTAATTCAAGCACCTTTGATGTAGTCAGATGCTGCAGCTTTGGGTGTGGCATCTTTGTCTGCTTCCCAATTTGACATTCACCACATATGCTTCCTTCTTCTATCTTCAGTTTAGGTACTCCTTTTACTGCATCTTCAGCTATGACTTTCTTCATACTCCTTAGATTAAGATGACCCATCTTTTGATGCCATAACTTGACTTCATCTTCTCTAGTGATGAGACAGGAAGAAATTTGAGCACTTTCTTCAGGAATCCATAAATAACAGTTATCTTTAGACCTGACTCCTTTCATAACAGATTCACCATATTTAGTTGAGACAATGCATTCAGACTTCGTGAAGTTCACTTTCATTCCTTGATCACACAATTGACTGATGCTTATGAGATTTGCAGTCAATCCTTCCACTAAAAGAACATTCTCAAGCTTAGGCAACCCATTTGCAATGAGACTTCCAATGCCTTTGATCTGACCTTTGGCCCCATCACCAAAAGTAACATAACTGGTAGTGTAAGCTTTAACATTGGTTAGATAATTTTTAACACCAGTCATATGTCTTGAGCAACCACTATCAAAGTACCAATCATTTCTGGATGAAACTCTCAGAGATGTATGAGCTATGTGAGCAGCATCATTTGCCTTTGGTTTCCATTCTTTCTTTGTATTGCTTGAATCAGATTCATACCTGGGATTATTATACCATCTTGGAAACCCATACAATCTAAAACAGAAAGGTCTGATGTGACCTCTTCTACCACAGTAATGACAGATCCATCCCTTAGGTTTAGGAATGACTTTGGCAGGCTGATGTTGTTGAACATGCTGTGGCATCTGTCTGGTTTCAGTGGGATCATAAGTGTCTTTAGCAGGAACAAATGTACTAGTAGAAGTAACATTTTTCTTTTTAGGATAGTTATATTCTACTCCAATACCCTTAGGTTTCCCAGCAACTTGACCCTCAACCAGTATATCTAATCTTTCAGTTCCATTATTTAGCAGTCTAAGCTGTTTATTTAAACTAGTCAGCTGATAGTTCAATGTGGTTACCTCATCTCTAAGAGCAGAAGCCTCGGACAGATGCTTTGCCTTCTCAGATTGTAACTGCTTTGTGAGTTGAGATATTTGAGTCTGATGCTTCAGCTTCTCATCTTGCAATTTACTTATAACGTTTTGTTGCTGCTGACAAACCTTTTCACTCTTCTGACTCAGTGCTTTATAGGACGCAGCTAGTTCATCAAAGGTCAATTCATCATCATCTGATTCAGATTCAATAAATCCAGTAAGTGCAGTAATGTGATTTGCAGACTCAGAGTAGTCATCATCCTCAGAGTCATCTTCATCAGACCAAGTGACAGCCATACCCTTCTTCTGTTTCTTCAGGAATGTTGGACATTCAGCTCTAATATGTCCATGGCCTTCACATTCATGACATTGAACACCTTTTCCAGTACTGACCTTTTCCTCAGGTCTGTATTTTCTTTCACCATTAAACTTTCTGTTATTATCAGAGAAATTACCTTTAGCATTTGTCCTGCCTCTTCCATCCATCTTCTTTAATATTCTGTTGAACTGCCTGCCTAGATGTGCCATAGTTTCAGATAAATTTTCATCAGTTTCTAAACCATTTTCTACTTCCTCACTTTCAGTGGAGTTGGTTATAAGAGCTATACTCTTCTTCCTCTTCTCGGTTTTCTCTTTAGCAGCCAGCTCATAGGTTTGTAATGAACCCACTAAATTTTCAAGTTTCAATACTCCTATATCATGTACTTCTTCTATAGTAGTAACTTTCATATCAAACATCTTAGGAAGAGATCTAAGCATTTTTCTTACCATTCTTTCCTCGCTTAGCTTTTCACCTAGAGCATCAAAGTTGTTTGCAAAGTCTAGAATGGTCATGTGGAAGTCATGAACAGATTGATCTTCACCCATCATTAGGTTCTCAAACTTTACAGTCAAAAGCTGTAGCCTTGAATTCTTCACCTTAGCGGTGCCTTCATGTGTAGTCATTAGAATATCCCATGCTTCCTTGGCCACTGAGCACTGTTTGATCATCCTGAAAATGTTATTATCCACAGCATTGAATAAGGCATTTAGCGCCTTGGAGTTACCATGTGCAAGCTCATCCTCTTCCTTGGTCCACTCCGCTTCTGGTTTTAGTTCACCTGTAGTTTTACCATCTTTGTCACGCATCACTGGATGCTCCCATCCCGTTAGGATAGCCTTCCAAGATTTGCTATCAAGTGATTTAATAAATGCCACCATTTTGGCTTTCCAGTAATCATAGTTTGATCCATCCAGAAGTGGAGGTCTGTTGACATAGCCACCATCCTTGTTCATTATGCCAGAAAATAACTTCCCTGGTCCTCACCCACGCAGAACAGGGTGCCTGCTCTGATGCCAATTGAAATTCTGGCACCTACTGGGGACAGATGTTAAGACAGAAGCTATAGCAATTGTCGTACGTAGTTAGTTGTAATGCTAAGACAAATGCTCAAGCGTATGTCCACAGTAGAATATAATCAACAAGTAAAAGCAACATACAATAAAGTAAACAACACAGAGAATTGTTAACCCAGTTCGGCGTTCACAACGACCTACTCTGGGGGCTACCAAGCCAGGAAGGAATCCACTATAATAGATCTAGTTCTAAGCCCACAGCAAACATCCAAGTTTACGACTTATCTCCTAGACTCTACCCGTGTTAACTCAACCTAGGAACTCCTAAGTTTGAGACCCCGTCTCACTTCCTTTCTATCACAAACCTTGTGATTATAACAGTTCAACAACCGATGAGGTTTCACTAACCAAACAAACAAACAATCTCCGTGCTTAAAAGCTTGAGAGAAGTTTCACAAACATCCAAACCAAAACAGGCCTAAGCTTGTGTTATAGAATCCACAAGAAAGGCTTACAATTAACAAGACTCAAACCCTAAAACTATAATCTTGAAATACGGCTTCAGTGAACTTTTAGGTTTTAGTCTTCACATATATATACCCTGAGTTAGCATAGGCTAGATCTTCGTTTTTGGGCTTCACAATACAGCTGGTCGTTGAAAAAGTCCAGCAAACATATTCTTGGATAAAATCTCTTGTTTCCATAAATGGCGTAGCATATTATGAAAATATAACCTGGTGCAGCCGCCTTATAAAACCTCAATGAAAACGTGCGTCTTGGTATATAAGGAAAGACGAAAATATTGCTTAGGCGAATCTTCAAGGATATGGCGCATAAATACAGCGAGAATTACCGTCATGACAGATGCTGTACCCACATGCTACGGCATCTGGTCCAACATCTTGCTAGAACTTGTTTTTGCAAAATGATGCCAACATACAAAACACCAACAGTTGTTATTGAATTAAGCGGTATATGTTCTTGAGACTGATATTCACCGAATGAGAACAATAGAGGATATTGCAATGGCATGTACTTTGCATGTGTTTCATGAATTCTTTGTAAATAACCACTTCTATCACGAACAACAATATCTCTACCATCTTCATCATCACCAATATCACCAACAACTAAAGCAGCTACTTCATCTAGGAGTGGAACATTATATGTTCGAGGATCATGTTGTCTATTACGAAACAAACGTAACGAAACAGGAACAGTTTGACACATCTGAAGATAGTCTTGCACCATTCTAAAACTTTAAACTAACATATTATGTTTATCCATAACATCAAGTATTTCTTGGACCAAGAAAGCATCAATAGACTCTGTGAATCAAATGACCTACCAAAATAAATGATAGAAATGGTTATTATAAATACTAAATATATTTATAAATTATATAAATAAAAATATAAATAAAGATAATAAATAAACCTGAAATGTGACAAACGATTAGAAACCTCATTTTTTAGTATCATAAATATATAATTAGCAAACTTTGGAGGTTCGTCAGCAGATGGAAATAAGCTTCCAATTCGATGATAATTTTGACCAAAAATGACGAAATGCGGAGGTCCAATGCCAGAATCAGACTCAATTTTACCTCCAAGTGAAGTAAAAGAAAACATATTATTATAGGATATGATATTTAATAAAAAATTAGAACTTTTTGGATGAAAACCATTAAAAAGACTTCGTAGTAAAGGAGGAGGTTCTTCCATGACAGGTATGGTCGCTTTGCCTATTTTACAACATAATGATATTTTCAGCTCTTTCCTCGAACCAAATAAAAGCATTACCTCCATATCCCCAATATCCATGTAATCTAAAATTAAATAAAAAATAATAATAATATTAAATAGAGTATTTGATAAAAACTTAACTTAGAAATTTTAAAAAGTAATACAGCAATATAAGACACTAAACAAAAATAAAGGAATAAAAATGTAACTAAACCCATATTATAATAAAAACTAAAAAAAAATAAAAAAATAAGCGTACCTTGTACTTTAGCTGGTCGAAATATTTTAATATTTGAATTTGAATTATGATATTGCAGATGAAATTGATTTTCATATAAATCGATAGTAGAAGCTTTACATCATAAAATAAACAAATTAGTTAATAACCAAATATGTAAAAATTATACACGTGAAAATTAACATAAATAAATTAACTATGAATACTCAATACCACATGATACAGAAAAAGAAATTCTAGATTTATTTTAAAACTAATACATCAAAAAAATACGATACTGTAGATATACTCCCTCCGTGCTCCCAAAACATAAAAAAAGAAAAAAAAAATTACGCTTATTAAAAAAATCTAAATTTTGTCAAAATAAACAACTAAGTTTCCTAAAGGTTAAATTGCACTTTTGGCCCCCTAAGTTTCAGAAACTTGCAATTTTGACCCCTTATATTTCAAAATAGTACTTTTGGTCCCCCTAAGTTTCAAAAAGTTGCGATTTTGGCCCCTTATATTTCAAAATAGCATTTTTGGCCCTCTAAGTTTTAAAAATTGCAATTTTGACCCCTATGTTTCAAAATAGCACTTTTGACCTCTATCTTTACCCTTTTTGCAAAAAGTCAGTTTTGACCAAGTCAAAGTTGATGTGGCATAATAATATATAAACCTGTTAAGCATAAACTACAAAGGCAAAATAACATAATTAAAAATGACATAACAAGTCAAACTTAATACATATAAGAAATTACATTCAAAATAGAAGTTCAAGACATTTTTCTAAATCAAAACGACATAACAAATCAAGTCATTACATAATTAAAATAACATAATCAAAATGACATAACAAAAAGCACGAAGGGTTTCCAATTTCCATTTTTTCCTATTTTTGGACTTGAGATTAGGTTATTTTTTTACGTATAGTGAGAAATCCTTTTGAATAAACGTCACGAAGGATTAGGTTAATTCGTTAGGATTTGAGATTATATATGTGTGTTAGTGAAAGAATAAATTTAAAGCACGTGACTTTTGCAAAAAGGGTAAAGATAGGGGCCAAAAGTGCTATTTTGAAACATAGGTGGCCAAAATCGCAACTACTGAAACTTAGGGGGCCAAAATTGCTATTTTGAAACATAGAGGGCCAAAATCGCAACTTTTTGAAACTTAGAGGGCAAGAAGTGCTATTTTGAAACATAAGGAGTCAAAATTGCAAGTTTCTGAAACTTAGGGGGCCAAAAGTGCAATTTAGCCTTTCCTAAATTACCCTTGTGATAATGAAAACAAAATAAACTACCTAATGATGTAAGCTAAAAAGCCATATTGAAAAGAAACTATTTGAAACCCCAAATGTTTTTGAGGAACTAAATAGTAGAGAATCAGGTTTCAAAAAAAAAAATAGTAGTAAATTATGACTATGGGTAATTTTGTAACTATAGCATTAGGAAGGTTGTCTTTTGCTTATATTTTGGGACATCAAAAGGAGGTTTTTTTTGCTTATATTACGGAGCGGAGGGAATATCTCTTTTATAATTAATGTAAACACCAATTGTCTAGTACACATAAAACAATAAGTAGACAACATTAAACACAACTAATTTACTTCTCCAAAAAACTACAACTAATATAACTAAAATATCCAATCAAAGATATGATAAAATTTTACATGAAGAAGGGTTATTTGTAACATCCAAATTTCTACTCTTCAAATAGCTGCTCCCTGCCTCTGAACGATTTACTGAAGAAAAAAAAAATCAAATTACAAAATACAAACGCACATCAATAAATAAATTATGAAAATAAAATAACTTTACAATAAATTGTAATTTGTAAACTGTAAATAAAAACAATACAAATAAACTCTTACATCCTCGTCTAATACTAATTTTTTCTACAGCAACTCTTGGTTTCATACGTTTAATTTTCAATATTTCTTTACGCAAATGATGTCTATGTTTACTTAAAGATGCTCTTTGATTGAATTCTGCCATATATCACTTATCAAATAAAATTCACATTAAAATTATTACTTAAACTAGGCAGCCCTCTCCCAAAGAATGCATATATATACGATATGAATCATATATAAATTAAAGGTATCTGGAATAATATCCATTTTTGTCCATAATCAAAATTAAATAAATAATAATAAATTAGTTATTTAAATTATCTATGTCTAGATTTACATATGACAATCAGGCGGCTACCTACTATACTATATGACACAGATATACAACATCTACATAGAGTAACATGCCTTGGTGAATAAAAATTATAATTTATTCTTGAAATAAATATGTTTGTAGTCCCTATGAATATTCAAAATTTTGTTTTTAGTTCCTCTAAAAAATTTCTTCTACTTTTAGTCCCTAAAAAGTTTTCGATTAATAATTTTAATCCCTACTTCTAAACGAATGCATGTATAAACTTCGCATTTTTGAGTGAATTTTTTCATGAATCATATTGATCCTCATTACAACCAAATGATTCAGCAGAACATACTACATATAGATAGTTTGAAATCCACAAAACATATATTAAAACTTAGACACTAAGTCTCCAAAACATAGAGCAAACACCTAAAATATTAATACATAATAAAAGTCTTCATCGACACATCACATAACCACAAAACACAAGAACAAACAACCCTGCAATCCACTTTAAATTCTTCGACGCTTCAAACCAGATGAGGAACCAGGATCATACTGAGAAAGAAGTGGAAAAGCAGCACAAAAATACTGGTCCACCATATCACTTGTTGTTGTAGTAAATGGCAAGCAATTGATAGTCTTCTTTCCCTTCTTACTAGAGAGCAATGTCTTCTCAAAAACCTGCACCAAGATTGTAAATAAAATTCATAATACTCACACCCCTTTGATTAACATAAAACTTAAATTAATTACTCAAATCCAAAATTTACCTTGGGTTGAGTCACACGGATCAACTCAAAAGAACAACCAACAAACTCAGGTGCATGGGCTGTTTTCTTCACAATCCACATTATACTTTTTCCCATAATTGAATGAAACGACTTATAAAAATCATCAGCAATAATCACCTACAAAAGCAATAGATAAATCTCAAACAAATTAACCAATTATATAAAAATCATCATAACATTTGTACAAAAAAAATAAAAATAAATTACATATTCATAGTAGCATTAATCTAATAAATCAATACTCACTTGAGCAGGTGGATCAACAACAGCTAGATCAGCCATAAGATGATCAAAAGCCTTAATGTGAGCACATCCGGTTTCATCTTCCAATTCAACAGTTAGCTTCACTCTATCAACAATAATATAAAACAATTTCAATAACAAAAGCTCAATGGATGCAATCAAACTTAATAAAAATACCATACATTTCAAAAATCACATACCCACTTTGGAACTACTTTAAACTGCACCAAATTACATTTAGTACAGTGGAAACCTCCAATATAGTCCTCAAAGACCTCACCACACTTACACATGGGGAACCACAATGGATCAACCATCCTAGCATTAACAATAAAAACACCAAGCTGGGGATCTGTGTTTAACTCAGCAATGCTTTTCACAGGATGATCATTAATAAAATCCAAATTATGAGACAAACGTAACCGCCGATTTGCACGAATAAGTCCGCCATAGTTTGGACTCCTATCAAGATATAAATAGCAATCTACACATATTTTTTTAAACAACAAATTAATAAACATGAATACTAACAATTTAATCTAACAAACTTCTTCATGTTACGGCATAACTCACCCATTCCCAAAATTTATCACCTCAGCAACATTTGGATTCACAAGTATCTTGGTAACTCTTTCAACCCCTTCAACCAAGACAGAACCTGCACCAAAACCATTATTGAAAAAAAAATTAAGTACAGGTTACAAAGTCCAAATTCTCAATGACATATAATAATAACACATAACCTTGAGAAATAACAATTCTTGCAAACTACAAGACCACTATTGGTAGTCCATCAGTACAACATTTAACCTTAGGGGGTGTTTGTTTCGGAGACTAAAAGTTTATTCCTGGAAATCTAAGATGGGAATAAAAAATATCTATGTTTGTTATAAAGAAATAAATAATTATTCCTAGGAGATTATTATTACCGGGAACTTTTTATTCCCTTAAAGCCATGAATTTCATTCCCCCCTCATAAGCATGAGAACAATTTATTCTGGTCGATTTTAATGGCTAACGGTTGCATGCCCACTACTTGATCCATGTTTTCTTTAAGTGTTTTGAGGGACAATTTGTTTTATGATGCAATTGATCTTTACTTAAAATAAAAAGATTAATTATTTATGAAAATTTAAAATAATAATTCCAGGTGTTTAAAACACTAACCAAACACATCTTATACAAATTACTGGGAATAAAATTCCAGCCATCATATTTCTTGGAATAAGTTTCCTAGGAAAAACTTTAGTATCCGGAAAACAAACGCACCCTTACCCTTAAACTTTTCATCAAGTTCACCAGGAAGCTCACACAGAAAAGATTTCCTACATAAGATTAGTAATATAAAAAATTACAAAATACTTACACCCAAAATAAATAAATGACAACACTCAAACTAAAAATAAAAAAAAAATGCACCAACATTTGATCATTTAGCCTAAAACTGACAAATCTAGTAACCCTTCCATCAGAATAAAAGTTCTTATCATGCTGAACAATTGAAACCACACCAACAACATCTAGAGTAACACATAAAAAATAAAAATTACTTGCATATCAATAATCAACAACGGAAAAACTATAAACTCAAATAAATGTACAATAACAATAACATTATCAACTCACCAACTAAATACTTAAAAAATTTCTTTTTTCTCTAACACATTATCAGATCCAATCAAACAAAGACCATACGTTGGAATGGTCTGAATATCAGATGACACCACCTTTGTATTCTCATTAAACAACAACATATACCTATGATAAGTTGAAAGAGAATGACTAGAGTTCAATCTCATAGTAAAATCTGACATTACATAAACTCTACCCTCCTGAACTTGTTCATCAAAAACAGATAGCACATCATTGGGAATGGTTGCTTGGATCTTGTATGACTACAAAGAAAAACAGAGATCATTACGAAAGATCATGAAACAAAAAACTAACAAAATAATCACTATGTTCAACTAATAAAAACCAACCTCAAAAGAGATCTAGGAATATTAACTTACATGTTTGTCCATTAAAATCATCTCCATTGATCCAAACACCCCTGGCCTTGAATAATCAAGAACACCCCATTTACTCACGACCCTAACCTCGAATCTTCCATTTGTGCTAGAATGGTTAATAGAAATGATATCATCAAAAGCAGCCTCTCTTTCTCCCGCCATTAATCTTGAAGACCCAGCAACTATAAGCAAAAGAAAAATAAAAATGAGAGCTTGGAAAGACAAGTAAGTAGAAGCAACATGATACAACCATTAAATACAGTTTTCAATGAGAAAAAAACAAGGACACCTTTTCTTATTCTGCTGCTATCACCAAAATAGTAGTGGATAAGAAAGTTCAGCATCACTTTAAGTGTGCAGACAACAAAATTAAGCTACACCCCTATATATATATATATATATATATATATATATATATATATATATATATATATATATATATATATATATATCAATGTGATCTTACTTTCAATGACAACTATGACATCACTAAGTTGTCCAAACAGTAAAATTGAAAAGTCTATTTCTAATTTTTAGTCATCCGTTGGTAATTGTTGAATAAAAATATAGTCTCTCCGGTCACATTTATAGGCAAAAAATACTACTTACACAATGTCTAAGAAATTTAATTAAGTATAATTAATTTTATTGATTTAATATAAAACATAAATAAATGTATAAAAATAATCTTTTTTCTAGAAATCAAATAAACATTTTGGAAAGCACGGGTATAATAGAAATAACAGTATTTATTAGTTTAAAAATAATTAATTTTTAGTTATAACAATGTCCAAAATTTTAAGTGATTTTTTTGCTTATAAATATCACCTAAAAAAATACTTTTCAAATCACTTATTTTTATCACAATCTTTTAATAAAATAAAGTTCACTGTATAAAACTAATTTCATCTAATATACATATTAAGTTAAATTTATTCTATAGCCCTTATTCAACTAATCCAAATCATGTAAATTACTTTGGTACAATATTATCTTTTAAGTCTATACTGAAAGAATAGATGAATATTTTTTTTTCCGATCAATCAGCCAAAACTCTAGAAATTTCATATTCAAAGTAAATAAATGAAATAATCGCGGTTTAAACCTCAAACCTCTGAATATGAAATGAATTGTTCTAATAATTGAACTAAGCTTATAGAAAAATAGATGAGTATATTTCAATAAAATGTTTTTGGTAGATCAATTTAGTGACTAAAAAAATTAATAATAAATGAAATAAATACAATATCAAAATCATACACAAATAAAATAAAAAAATCTATAAATTTAACAGGAATACCAAATACACTAACTTAATTGTAGACTGACATACCAATACAACAAAGACTGATTACACCTAAAGAACTGCATAAAACACTCTATATAAATTAACCCAAATTCAGAGAAGTCATTAATGCGACAATACAACAACAACAACGCCTTACACACACACATACTACATCAGACATAAACTTCCAATTTAAGCAGAATTGGAACTCTTAGCAGACTTGTTATCAGCTACACCATGAACAACATTATTATCAAACTCAAGCTTTCTCTTAACACAACTTTTCCTCTGACCATATATAAACGTCTCCACATATGTTGACCTTCCATTCTCATTGCTCCTTTTCTCATACTGGTATCGGGAATAATACATATCAGGACTCAAACCAACCCTTTCAGCAACATCCTCAGTCCTAGAAGTCACCTGTCACATCCCGTTTTTATTTAATTATTTATTTAATTAGACTTATTTATTTAATTGTCATGTTTTTGTGTTTTATTTAAACATGTGGCATTTGGTATGGTGGTGTATTTAGAATAGTAGTATTTTTAGGAGGTGTAGTTAGAAATAGAGTGAGCTTTTATGAGGAAGCGCAATTTAGTAAATTGAGAAGGGGAATTTGACCTAGGTATAAGTTTGAAACTTAGTGAGAGAATTTTATTTGTCATAACTTTTGTGAAGAATAGAGAGAGAGAAACTTAGAGGAGAAGAAGAAGAGAAGAACATAGAAGAGGAGGCCAAGAGGGGAAGATTAAAGGGAACAATTCTTGAAGAATTAGAGGTAAGAGAGTAGTTATATATGATTAGTGGGTGATTAAGAGGGAGGAGAAATCACATTTCTCTTTGCCCAAACCCTCTCACCCTTTTATGCTTAAAAGTTAGTATTTTTATGAATGTGTATGAATCAAAATGCTTCCTTTTGTGATGATTTCGTGTTATTTATGGTATATGATGCTAAAAGTACATGTTGATGGCTTCAATTTCGAAAATCAAAGGATGTTCATATGAAATTATGTCTTTTTGAGTTTTTAGTGAAAAATATGAATAATCTTTGATTGATGATGATTTTGATGTTTTTAAGTGTTGAAAATTGTACTTCGATGCATGTTAGTATGTTTATAACTTAAAGGAAACACCTTTTTAGAACTGGAACTCGTTTTGGTGAAAATTGTACTTCTATGCATGTCGTGGAGTACGAATGGACACCAAAACAGAGTGTGCATTCTGCGCACATCTCGCCGGGCGAGAACTAGCGAGGGTCGGTGACGGAGTTCGCTGAGGCTCGCCGGCGCTCGCTAGAAAACCTGAAATGTTCTGGTTTTGTCGCTGAAGAGCTCGCCGGACGACGGTCAGCGAGGAAGCTCGCTCAGTCTCGCCGGTGCTCGCTAGAAAACCCAGAATGTTCTGTTTTTGTCGCCAAGATGCTCGCCGGGCCTCGCCGGGCGAGATTAGTCTCACTTGGAGATTATTTTTTAATTAATTTGATGTTGATGATGGCTTAATTCATAAGGTGTTAGTTTCTTATAATGAGTATGAGTGATGATGATGTTTTCATATACTTGTTGGATATGTATAATGATATTGATGGTGAATTGTAATGAGTATATTTAATGTGTATATGTATGAATGTGCTTACATCACTACTACAAATTGTGGATTAGATAGCGCACTTTAAACAACGCTTATTTACAAACGCGCTGTTAAAGGTTACACGGAACACTTAAACAACACTTATTGTGAAAAGCGCTGTCAAAAGTACTACAATTTGACAGCTCTTTTCTCTAAAAGCGCTTTTATAAGGTTTACAAGAAAAAGTTAAAATCTACTAAAATTTTATGTTTCACTTTAGACACCGCTTTATAATAAAGCGTTGTCTAAGAACTATCATTAGACAGCGTTTTTGAATTGACCAAAAGCGCTGTCTAAGGTCTACTATTAGACAGCGCTTTTAAATTCATAAAAAGTGTTGTCTATATACAATTTCTTATTTTATTTTTTTGGTACATCAGTTTTTTTTTATATCTATATACTATTTCTTTTAAAAAGAAAATACATTAAAAGTTAGATTAATAATAAAAACTAAAATTATATTATACACTTAAACTTAACTATCTATTTTTTTTATATCAAGTATCTATTTTTATTCTGTAACAAAAAAAACTATCTATTTTTATTCATATTAAAATAATATTAAAAACAAAAACAAAAATTCCTATATTTTTGTCCAAGAAAAGAAAAAAAAAGTAAACAAAATACTCCTAAATCCTAATTCCTACTCCCTTCACACAGAATCGCATCTTCGACAATCAATCCCATCACCCTCTTCCTCTCAAAATCTTTCATTGATCTTCAATACCTTTATTGTGACTCACAAAAAACCAGAGAAATTGCTGCAATCAAACCCTTTCCTCTCAAATCACGCCAAAACCTAGAGGATTTGCTGCAATCGAATCGGGAATAGATGGCGTGATTGAATTTAGGAGAAAAGAAAACCTATAGATCGTTCTCAATCTCACCCCAAATCCCTTTCGCTCACTTGAGAAACCCTAAATCACTCTTTCTCTTCCGGCCTGCGCTCTCACCATTATCACCGAACCTTCATCGATAGTGAAAACATCTACGCAGGTTGTCTTCTTTTTTTTTATTCCTTTTTAAACATTTTCCTATTCTGCATATTCTAGCAATGGATTTAGGTTTCTATGTGATTTCTTTGTGTTTGTGTTTTGTTTCTTGATTTTTGCTCGTTGAATTGTTTCTACTGCAATTGATTTTGGCTATATTCCCGTGTGTTGGTTTTTATTAGTGCATTATGCATGGATTGATTCAATTCATTGAAATCAGTTCTTTGTTTCTTACAATTTGTTGCATATGGACTGTAGATGTTGGAACTTGGAATGCCTAGTGGAGTCCTTAATTCAAGACCATAGGAAAATCAAAGTTTATGCTTTTAAAGCTTATGCTCAACTTGCCTACAAATATGGCTATATCAGCTATTGTGGATTCAAGTTTTCCTTTTTAATAACTCAATTTTTTATTGTTTTTAGTTTTTGGGTGTGAGGGAATGATTTGGGTGAAAAGTTTCAAAATTCTTAGTTGTAGTTTAATGTTCAGGTTTACCTTGGAAAGTGAAAAAGGGAGCAGGTCTTCTGATTTCATGGAAATGTGCGTTTATATTAGATATGGTCAATTTACTTTATGAAGATTGAGTGAGATTACTATATGCTGTTAATATTTTATCTAAGCTTTGGTTCAATTGATTTGGGCGTAGACTTCCTGTTCCTTATATTCAAGATGAAATGCATTACAAGTGCATTATGCCTGATGTAATTTCCTGCAATTTATCGATTGTTCTCATGCATCTAAGCAGTCCTATCCAAGAAGCAACAACTGTGTTACCCTCCCTGCAAGAGCCTCCTAGTGATATCCAAGACTTGTCTCCCAGGATTAAATCTGATGGGCATGGTGTTGATCTTGATAACAACCACCATCCGACATTCCAAGTAGCTCAAAGCCCTCTTACCAAAACTGATATTGAGGTTTTTTCTGGGGAGAAAATGAATGATGTTGATCTTGATAACAACGGTCATCCGACACTCCAAGTTGTTCAGAGTCCTCTTACCAGCAGCACTAGTAACATATTTGTTGCTTTACTTCCTTAACTTAGTACAAAATTACCTTATGCAATGTGTCTTTGTTCTAGAAAAGTAGTTATTAGCAAATGTATATAATGTAAATGTAAACAATCCTTGTGTAATTTGATATTCAAAATGGTGGCATAACTTTGTTGGAATGCTATCATATCAGATGCAGGTTGTTACTACCTTATTCAAAATGGTGGCATAACTTTGTTGTTAGTATAGGTAATGTTATCTTTGTTAGAGGAACTAATGTGGTCGAGGGATATATCTTAAAATTATTGTTTTGTGATTGGTTGGCCTTCCACTGAGGTTTCTTAATGTTGTGTTTGGTTTTGGTACAACTTCTGGTTTAGCTCTAACCAACCATAGTGATGTTGACAAGGTATTCCTTCAACCACTTGCATGATCATTATGAATTCATTATCAGTTAACATATTTTGGTTTTTTACTTTTGTTTCTTTGTTGACACTTGCGAGTACTTTTTAGTTAGTGCATTTTTTAGCTACTTTTGGTTCAGGTGAGAAACTCAAATTGTTGATGAGGTAGGATACAACTAATTGTATGTATCATCTGATGTGGTTATATGCGACTTTGCATTTAATTTAAATTCTAAGTAATTGATATATACATAGATTACACTTGCAGTTATGCATATTTGATATATAATAGTTTTCTTTTCATTGGTGAATATATTACCTATGACCCATGTTAATGTCTTCTTTGTTGTTTTATGATTTTTGACCCCTTATTTTATTAAACTCATGAAAATAGTCCCCTTTTTAAATAGAACTTTTTGATCCCTCTATTGTGATATTTGTTGCAATTTGTCCCAATCTATGCTTTTTGCCCTTAAAATATGACTTTTGGATTCAACAGTGATATATTCTCTTTAAATTAAAGATTGGGGCATGAATGGTCAATTAAGGTGTTTCTAGGTTTTGATTTGTTCTATAGACTCACTTATGACATATGCTGATGGTTAATTAAAGTATTGTTTACTTACATGCAGGACACATGTGAATGAAAGATATTTGGAAGAAAGCATTACTAAAGTAATGAAATATCAAATTTTTCGGCAAACAGTCTAGCTTATAGCATATATACTCTTTAATTTCAAATATTATATAGTCATGAATCATATTTTTTTAGGAACAAGAGGATTATGTAATTTTGGATAGATACAGGAGAATCATATTATATAGTCTTGAACTAATTTTTTGTATTAAAGAGATTGTCATCAATTTTAGATATTTTGAAGGTTATATTTGTTATTAAAATTCATGTTCTTTTATAATACAAAATACAATCAAAATATTCACCAAATATGATAAAGATGACAACGCTTAGGTACAGAAAACATTGTATAAAGATGACATGAGACAACGTTTTTATAAATAAGCGCCGTCTAAAGATGATATGAGACAACATTTTTATAAATAAGCGTTGTCTAAAGATGACATGAGACTGTTTTTAAAAAGAAGCGCTGCTAAATAGGATATTAGACAACGCTTTTATATGTAAGCGCTGTCTAAAGATGACATGGGACCACACTTTTATAATTAAGCGCTGTTTAAAATTGACATTAGACAGCGCGTTTATAAATAAGTGCTGCTAAATATGATATTAGACAACGCTTTTATAAATAAGCGCATCTAAAGATGCCATTAGACAGCGCTTTTACCTTATTATAAAGCGCTGTCTATACTTTTAATAGCGCCAGAATAGATAGCGCTTATAAAGCGCTGTCTAAGGGCAAAAAAAGCGTTGTCTAAAGCCTTTTTTGGCATAGTGCATGTGTATGAAATAATAGATGGTGAGTTGGTGATATCATGTGTTAATACATGAAGTGTTGGTGAATATATAAATGAATTTATATTGATGAAATGTCGTGACACATCATTCATGCATAAGTTGTGCCTAATTGATGGTGATGATAGATGGTGAAAGGATTCTTGTATCCGATATAGATGGTGATATGGTACCACATGTAGATATGTCTAGGAACATACATGAAGGTGACATTAGATGCATTAGGAAGATGAATCTTAATTGTGTTAATGTGATGATTATGTGATAATTGGATAATTGTGTGCTAAGTGAATGTGCATATATTTTGTTGATCATTGATGTTGCGAATAAGATTATGTATATTAAATGATTAAATGTACATGTCTTGTTGTTGGTGTTGGATTGCTATTATATACATGCTAGATATATGAATAATGGATGAATATATGCATTGCATATGTTGGATTGGATTAAATGTTAGTATCTTACTTTCATTTGTTTGTATGTCGATTATATGTAACTAACTCTCTATTTTTGTATTTGATGGATCGTTGGGCGATTCAGATTCTCAGGCTTGAGGATTTGCTTTGCTTTAGGAGGAGTACCCGACATTTGTTGCTAAGTATTCAGGGTGAGGAGATGAGTTACTATTCTTAGCGTCGTACCTTGTCCGTTTGCTCTGATGGTTGTAACACCGTGTTGGGGTTTAGTTTTATCTTCTTTATGCCTAGTGTCTTTTAAACTTTGCTTATTTATGATGATATAAGGTTTTATGCCAAGTGTAACAGCCTCCGGGCCCCATCATGGCGATCCCGGAGCTTTACCTCACGATCTTCTCCACCCCCCTCTCTAGTGGAGTTTTTGCCTTCCGTGGGAATCGAACCATGTACTCTGGGGTTCAAGTACATGTTCAATCCATTCCCACTACCAATTGTGCTACTAGCTCAATTAGTAGTGGGAATGGATTGAACATGTACTTGAACCCCATGGTACATGGTTTGATTCCCACGGAAGGCAAAAACTCCACTAGAGAGGGGGATGGAGAAGATCGTGAGGTAAAGCTCCGGGATCGCCATGATGGGGCCCGGAGGCTGTTACACCAAGTACCATTTATTCTAATAATTTGATGATGTGACTTATGTTGATGGATATTTTAGTTGGTGACTTGTTTATGATTTCCAAATTTAAATCATGATATGAATGAGGATATTTTAGTTATTCCGCTGCAATGAATGTGATAAGCATGAATTATAAATGAATTATATGCTATTGCTATATGTTTAACTTGACGTGTAACGCTCTACTTGTTTCTACATGTATATTATTATTTATTTAGTCGAAAAATTTTGGGTAGATTTAAGTAGGGTGTTACATCACCTACACACAATTAAACAAAAATAAATAATCTAAAATAAGCTAAACTTAAAAAATTTAATCTACAGACATTACATTTTTCTCCTACCTCTTCACCAACAATTTTATTACAAAGGTCTAAAACATCGCCACAATTGCTACCTTCCTTTGACTCACACGAAGAATAATAAACAACTTGTTCTTTCATCATATCCTTGTGCAATTCTTTACCCACACCTTCAGTCTTTTTTCAACACACATGTTAATACACCAACAATTAATAAAGCAAAATACACAAAAAAAAACGGATTAAAGGCACTAACATGATGATCAACACGAGGAACATATTCATCAAAGAACATGTTAACAACATTAACTTCATTGCACACAGATGTAACCTTGAAAGAAGGTAAATCATCAAAATCAGTATCATCCCTCTTTTCAATCCTACAAAGATATGCATCACCATAAAAGCATTCCATTTCATTTGGATATAATGAACAACTCTCTCCCTGCACAATAGATTACACTCAAATTTAATTATACAAAAAACTATAATGTATGAGCAAAGATTATGGATAACAAAAGAGGACAAGTCTAAATAGCCAATTTTTGAACATCCTTATCAAAATTATAAATTAGATCCACTTACATGCATGAATCAATTAACACAATTCAACACAATACAAACAAAAAAAAATAAAAAATAAAAACCAAAATGCATATAAATATAACAAACTTTGGAATGTCTTTAGAATGATCATCAGAAAACCACATATCAACACCCTCAACAACTGAATCAAACCAAACACCAACAATAGCTTCACCATTAAACTGCCTATCAAACAACTCTGCTAAATTTTTCACTAGCACACTTCCCACAAAATCTTCAAGCTTCTTCAAAACATGCAAGTCCTTAGATGTCATTTAGTGATCAGTACTACAAACACAAAACAGAGAAAAAAATTTAGTGGAGGTTATAAAAATAATAGCTCCACATGCATATATATATAGACAAAGAGAGACACTCAAATTTTTTAAAATTTCGTATAGGAGGGAAATGTCCCACCATCCAAGAAATTTACCCAAATTAATAGCTATTATAGTTACTATAACCTAATAAGTTAATATTAATATACATCCAATATTAACCAATGTGTAAAAAATTAATGGTATGTACCAAAAGTATAAAGTTATTTTACACATTTAACAAACACGAAATTATTATTTTTTCAAAATATACAGATAAAAAACGATGAAATAAATAACAAAAAATAATATATCATTGTGATTGATTGACAGTGTAAATAAATTTAATAGTGTTATTGATAACTTCATGAAAGCATGTCAAAAAGCAGCATACTTCAAGTAGATTGTTAATTCATTATGAGAATAGGGATTAATAATTGACATGGAAGTAGTAGAGCAATCAACACTCACTCTAGAGATATTGGAGTGTTGATTGTGATTAGAAAACACGCTTTAAAAACCTCAATATTAACCAATTTGTAAATAATTAATGGATATGTACCAATAGTGTAAAATTATTTTACACATTTATGAAACACAAAATTATTAATTTTTCAAAATATACAAATAAAAAACAATAAAATAATATATGATTGAGATTAATGACCGTGTAAATTAATTTAAGAGTGTTATTAGAGAGTATTTGATTAATAGAGAAACCAAAGATATTATAAAAAATTATACAATATAAAAAAATGGGCCACATCAAAATAGATTTGTACCTAAATCAAAAGAATAAGACCAATACAATTGACACACAATAAGACTCCCATATACCAAAACAAAAAAAAAAACAAAAAAAAAAAAACTACAATGATATTTGACCTTATCAAACGAAAAAAAATTGAATTACAAAACCCACAAATCTAAGGTGACATTACAATGTTCCTAACTATTACATCAACTAATTATATCAAACTAAATAAATAAAGTATAACGAAAAATTAAAACTAAATAAATAAAGTATAACGAAAAAATTAAAACTTCATGTAAGAGGGAAATGTCATACCACTCAAAATTTCAAGAATACTGCAAATTCACACTCCAACAAACTCCAAGATTATAATTTTATCCTTTGTAATTTTTGAAATTGACAAATTGAGCCCTAGTTTCAATTTTTATATTCCAAATAAAAAAATTGAAATTCAAAAGAGTTGCACATAAGTGATTACAAAAAATTTTAGTACTACTCCATTCAAAAAAATGAATTGACAAATGAAACTCATCCAACTGAACAATTTTAACTACATAGAATTCAAACTAATTTAAAAATTCTGAATGACCTCATGCAAAAACAATTTAAAAGATTCAGATTATAGTTCAAAAATCATAACTATTAATTAACAAACTATCAAGTTTTTAAAAACAAAAAAAGAAGGCTGAAATTAATAACAAATCAAAATACAGGAATGTAATTAATTAAGAGTATAAAACTATTATACAATGAGAGTTTGTAACTCTGTTGGTAAATAAATGTATAAAATATTAAACTAACAACAATTGTGCACTATACAAAAAAAAAAAAATAGGGCCACGTGAAATTAGACCATCACCTCAAACAAAATAACAGGCCCAATGAAATAAAAACACAATAAACCAATAACACATTGCCTAAAATTAATCACAACCCAACATATACTACATGGAAAATATTAAAAACCAATCTAATTTTAACACCAATACAAAGATTAAATCATAAAAACATCAATAGTATTAACTCCATGTTCTAACACCATAATATAATTACAATACAAAGATCAGAAGTATCAGTATGCCAAATCCAAAACACAAACCAGTCCAACTGATAGTTACTAAATAGAGATACATAATTCAAAACATAACATACAACAACAACACAAATATCAACCATCAAACAACCTAATCACTGACGAACAATGTCAACAACAACAACTTTAGGTGGATCAGAGACCTGAAACTCCAATTTTTCTCCCTCACTAAGCTTGTTAGCCTTCTTAAACTGATATCATCCATCTATCATATACATCTCCTTACTGCCCTCCTTCCTAGTATACTCCTTAACAGTGCACCTAGTTTTATCTAGCCTATGTTGAGTCCTAATCATAATGTTGTCCGCGTCTCTAATAACACCATTAGCAGTACGGGGAGGAACATGCTACAAATTACAACAATGAAAAAATCAATTAACACACTTAACATAAAAAAAATGAAAAATAGATAACATATCAACACAGAGAGAACTAACCAAAACTTGATTCTTGGAGTCATTTGCACAAGCACCCCTAACTACCATTTCCCAACCAAACACACGATCATTTTCATGTTCATACAACACATAACTATCATCATCCGGTACAGGGAAACCATCCTCATCCTCATCACCACTTGAAACATCAACAATTTCCTTTTCTTTGACACATGCCATCTTAAAACAACTATCATCACCATCAAATTTATAAGTAAAAACAACCTCGGTACGCTTTTTAATTTCAAACAAAACTGCCACCGTTTTCCCAGAAGTCATATAACATTCACCCTGATTCAAATGAAATTAAAGCACAACCGAATTTCCACTTGAATGAGTCAAAAACCCAACGGGATGCTGCGCTAACTCAACACTCCAATCAACTCTAAATTTTGGAGACATTTCAATTTTGTCCTGCAATAAATTAAATATAAATTTAAATCTACAATTCAACTTACATATAAACTGAGTACGCTACATAATTTTAAATATACACTTCAACTTGCACATAAACTAAGTAAATTAAAATGAACAACAATTTTTTTTTACCAACAATATGCATTCATCCATGCTTATAAAATCAAAATAACAAAGCAGAATTACAAACCCACAGACAAATAATCATAGAATTAAATAACACAATATCCATCCACTTTTAAAATAACTGAATATTAGAAACTAATGACAATTATATAATACTGAAACAGCAGCACAAAACTGAAATAAAACCAAAAATTAGAGGTGAATAACATTCATATATAAACCATGAGCACTACAGAAGAATAACAAATCTGTAGACAAACAACATTGAAATCCTATCACACACCAACATCAAAACGTGAATACATCAGAAGCATAATTCAACTCATAAACAACCATACTTGTCGTGGATCAATAAAGGTCCTAAATGACATACTTCTCTGCACCCTACAACCAGATCTCCTGGATCTGCACATTATAGAGAAAGTAAAAAATTTATCCCTTAATCAACAAAAAACAAATATCTGCGTTACACAATAGAAGTTAATCCAAACAATAGAAACCAAAAACACCTCCTTGAAGAGAAACCGATTGACGCCATCGCTGAATTCGCACACTCAGAAGAACTTTACTCTTCTGGTTAGGGTTTCTTCAGATAACAAACGAAATCAATTAATATAATTCTGATATACATATAAATAATTCGGCTATGGACATGGGCCGCAAAAAACACAATATTAATAAAAGCCACTAAACAAAAATTTCATTCGATTGAATAAACGAAAGTCCACTAAAGTTGCTCTTTCAGCCCACCATATTTCTTTTATACCCCAAAATCCATGCATATCCTATATCAGACTCTGTTAGCAACTTTCACATCTGTCTATGAATATTTTTTTTAACTTGAAAAATAATTTCGCCTTATATTTAGAACAACTTTTAAAATTTAAAATAAAAAAATTTAGATTTCAATCTATTTGGCCTTATGGAAAACCAATTCTCAGCTCGAATACTATAAAATGTAATATTAATCTATTAAAGTTATTAAGCACACACTTCTACCACAATGAAAATCCATAAATAACTATGATAAATCTCAACTATACATTTACAATAGAAAAACTTGAAATTCCATATATAATAGAATAGGAAACAAACTGTTTTAATCTATGTTGGCTAGGTGCGAGTACATCATTGGTATTCAATATGGAGACCATTAAGTGGCACAAACATTTTTTAAAAAAACTAATATACCTGTATCGATATAAATTAATGTACGAATATACACCCAATACTAATAGGGAATGTACCCGGTACTGATAAGTTTCAACAAATAGAGTACCTATGCATGATATATTTTAATACATCTTAAACTCATAAATATATTAATAATTATCATCCAAAAAAAAAACATAATTATATATATAAATAATTAACACTTATTTCACCCAAACAAAGAAACACTACACAATAACAGAGAATGTGTACATGAGTAGTATCATTGATTCAAACTAACAATATCTGCAGACTAACTGCATCACATTAGATTACTCAACTGACTAACAAACACAATAGTACTTAAACAACAAAACAACACTTGACTAAGACAACTTAATACAACCATTAAACATCGGAACACCATCATCTAGGTGAGAGCTTTATTACTAATTAACCACATTAGCACTTTAATCCTTCTCAATCTTAACTTTCTTCAGGCGAACAGTAGACTTGGAACCACCAACTTCATCAAAAGTCTTGTTTAAATTCCTCTTAACAATAAAAGGATCATCACTATCATTCTCATCAACTTCACTTGCAGCAGGAGGACTTACAATAAGTTCTTTCACGAACTCAACAGATTGAGAATCTTCACCAGGATTACTATGATCACTCACACCATCTAACTCAACATCAATAGCAGGAGACATTTTCTGAAAACATAAATAACTCAAAATAAACTCACCATGCATGAAAACAAATGAAAAAATAAAATAAAATACTAAAATAACAAAGGCACACAAACACAAGAACCAAATCCAACACTATAAATAACTCATTCCAAATAACCAACCTTTGTAGGAGTCACAAATCCAACATGAGAACAAAATTCCTCAATGATAACAGGATTCACACAAATTTTCTTAACCCTATAGGATCCATCCATTATAGCTGACTGCCTCACGGATTTCTCAATAGCAAACAACATCTTCTTTCTAATCAAAGAATCAAACTCAACAGGATGTGGTCCAACACTCTTTCCCTATCACATGAATATATCAAAATAAACTATTGGAAACCTTAATTGATACAATAAATCACAACCACAACAAAATCTTACCTTATACTGAGCAACAAAAAAAGCACATGATTTTTCCATCATATAAGACATCTCAGAATCAAACACCACTAAAACACAAGTACCACTACAATCACAAACATCTAACTTCACTCTAAACCTGCAAATTACCAATACAGCTTAATAAACAAACACAAAATAAACACAAAAATCAAGAAACAACAATATGCCAGATATTACAAAAATATAAATATCACCCTACAAAAAAAGAACACACTACCTTGGTATAACTTGAAAAACATGTCATCCCAAGCAGTGCAGAAATAAGCCCCTGAATCAGGAATAACACTCTTGTGACATCTGCAACCTGGATACCACCAATCTTGCCCATCAAGTATCCCAACCACCTCAGCACACACAACAAAAAACACCATCCTCAGCAACATCAACCAATTCAAAAATAGTTTTCTTGGGGTGCATACAAAGAAATTCTTCCTCAAGATAAGGCTTCCCACGATCTCCAATAAGTGGAACACTGCTACCACTATCAATTCCATGAACAACAATACTACTCCAAAAACAACAAACATAAACAATTTATACATAGTATTATTCAACTAAAATTAAAACCACCAACTATAAAAATAAAAAAATGTCAGGAAAAAAAAAATGTTTATCACCTATTCTTAAATGACTCAAAATCTGGAATATCTGGATTAATGAGTATCCTAGTAGTGTTTATCACATTTTGAATAGACGCTTTGTCTGAAAAACAAAGAAAACAACCAACTCACCAACCAATTTAACTATATATATATATATATATAACCACATATAGATGCAATTCAATCTTCAACAAACCAAAACACACCCCTGAAAATCTTAAATTTCGCAAATTGGATAACAACAATAGGTAAACCAGAGCCAAATTTTTCCATCTTCTTTGCCAAATCATCAGCATAATCACCAAACAATGCACACTCACACTTACCCCTGCAAACCAAACAAACAATAACACACCATCTATTAATAATTTCATTGATACAAAAAACCAATAAATCATTAAATTAAATTCATTACACAAAAATACACATATAATCTACTCTTACGTGTGGTAAGTTAATTCAATTATAACCATTTTAGTAATCTTGTCATCCCTTAAATACTCTCTTTCAGCAAACATACCAGTCATCACACCAATGACATCTACAAATCAATTAGTCGCCCAATAAATACCAAAATACAAATACCAGACACAAATTACAACCAATTCACAATTACTTACCAACAAGGAACTCATAATCATGAGTATGCGAATTAATTTCATCAAAATTAGTGAAACTCAAACCAAGCTCAGGAATAGCAGAACTCTCAGATGGTCTGACCTTTATCTTAAGCAGGAACAAAATCTTATATGGATGGAGAGTAGGACGATAAAACCCAGTTTCAGGAAAAATAGAGAAACCAGATATCTCATATACCTTGCCCTCTTCAAGCTTCCCCTCAAACATATAAATAAGATGCCTCATAACAGATGCATGGATTTTCCCACGCTAAAAAACAATCAACCATTCAGTCACCTACAACATCCACAACTAAAAAATACAACAATAGCAACAAACACAAATATTCCATAACAACAAAAAAACACTAACCTTCTCATTAATCAAAACCATCTCAAGTGAACTAAATTCAGATGGATTGCTAAATTGAGGAACCTTCCACATGCGAATCACCCTCACCTTATTACACAAATCTTCTTTAGCAGCATCAATTTCACAAATATCATTGAACATGTCATCAACCTTTGCTTTCTCGATACGAACCATCTCGCTGAACCCAACTATTTCCTTTCTGCTCTCAATTCATGCACCGTAAACGCCATCAACCTCCTCTTATAAATAGGTGACAACGAACAAAATCAATTAGGAGGGAACAAACATGGGATTCAAAATTCAAATCAAACCTAACACAAATTGGGAGGGAAACTGAGAACAGATCGAGCCTACACCAATTAAACCGATATTATACATCAACTTTCCACAACCCCAATTACATATTTAGACCAGATACAAAGCATTTTCTGTATACAAACCCTAGGCCACAGAACCCTACGAATCCATAGAAGACGAAGAAGCTACATGTATGGATTATTGTTTGTCCTATATGCTGTTGTTTTGGTTAATTTACACGAATACACGAACAAATCAAACCGCAAACAGAACACGTGCATCTCCAAACAGGCACACAACCATCCAACCAATAAGATTCCAACACTCTAAGACGAACATGGCCCACACAAATGAATCCGATGTGGCATAGCGCAGAGCAATCTACGGTAGCCATTTTTCATTACTCTTTTGTCAAAAGTATTGATTAAATATAATTATTATCTTATAAAATATAATATTTATAATCATATTATTTTAGAAATCCAAAAATATTTTATCAAAAAGGATAAAAATTCAACGAGGTTAAAAATAGCTACCAAGTGATAACTGGAAAAAGAAAAGAATTTTTGACAGATTAAAACTAAGACCATCCACAATGGTGTTGGATGAAGGGTGTTGAATGATACTTTTAGTGTTGAAACCATTGCATGCATGTGTTGAATGTGATGTGGAGGAAAGAGATGATGAAAATGTTCAACATATTGAAGCCTTGCCCGGGGGACGCGTGGCGCGTTTTTATTCGCGCAGCATGGCGCGTGCGACATACTCACCGACAGAGCGCGTGTGTGCGCAGAGGTCGCGGAGAGAGAATCCCTTTTGTGATAAAGCAGGCCACATGGCTGCTTCTGATTGGTTCGGTGGATTTTTATCCTTTGAACTCAATTATCTCATTGCAAATTAATTTTTTATTTTTTACCAAAATTCGTGATTTTGTTTTCTCTATAAATAGAGACTTGGTTCATTTCATATGAACACAGAAAACAAAACCAAATTTTTCACTATCTTAATCTATTATTATTTTTCTAATTAGTCTTTCTTTTGAAGTTTTAATCTTTTTTTAGTGAATTTTAATTTTTTTAATATTTGTGTGTTGTTTCGTATTTTAAGTTAATTTGCATCGTATTAATTACGTTACTTGTGTGTTGTATTGCAGTTTAAGCTAATTTGTATCGTACTAATTACGTTATTTGTGTGATGTATTGCATTTTAAATTAAGAAAATAAAAAAATTATTTAATTTAATTTTGTTAAGTGTATTATTTTAATTTAATTTTAACCAATAATTATAATTTTATTTAATCATAAAAACAAAAATTTAAATTTAAATAAGAATATGAAATAGAAAGTGGTGGGGTAGAGTGTTGAATAGAAAAACCATTGGAGATGGTAAAAGTTGAATGGGTGTTGAATGATTAGGTGGAAAAAAGAGAAAATGATGTGGAGTGAAAAAATGGGTGTTGAATGAGAAAACCATTGTAGATGGTCTAAGAAGTTAAGGGCGCTAACGAGAGAAGGATATATCACTTCCATCGAACGACACCTCTCCGCCGCCACAACACAAGCTGCTGAACGGGAACTCACCACCGTGAGCTTTGTCAGGGACTTCGATCCAGTCTTACCTTCTCGCCGCTGCGAGCTCTGTTTCGCAGTAACCCTTCCGCCACCATTAGACACCAACATCGACTACTGGTTTTGATCGATTGAACTTTGTTGTTGATATTGATTGAAACACCACTGATTTTGATTTCTATTTCGATTTCACACACACCCTTCCGCCGCCATAAGCTATGAGAAAACCCCCCGGTAGTATAAGATCTTGTTTGCAAATTTTGCCGTCCTATTTTATAAGACCCTTTTTAAAGTTTAGGGTACATTAATTAAATTTTCACAAAAATACCTCTAATTAAATGAAGAAACAGAAAAAAATCACCATTTCTCTCTCTTAATAATTGAAGGGTAATTTTTTTTTGAACAAGCTAAAATGCAATATATATGTATATGGGGTTTACTAACTTAGACCCACCTAAAAATATGAAGGTCTAAGTTAGCAAGGTGCACCTTTTCACTTTGGACAAAAAAACCATTCATATTTATTATTCAAAACTAGTCAAAAAGGATAGTTTAGTAAGTTTCATTAAATTATTTAACACCCACTTGCTAACTTAGACCCACTTAATGATAAATATTTGCAACCTAAATAAACAACCTAGGAAATAAAAAAAGGACAAAATTCAAACACAATTCCTTAAAATTAACAAATTTTAACATCAAACTGTAAAACTGTAACATATAATCAATCACATTAATTCTATCAATCACATATAATCAATCAACAAAATTAACCTGAAGGAAAAACATCGTTATCTCTTTTTTTTAAACCTATTTCATAATTTTTTTTAAAACCAATATTGAATTAGGTTGATTATTTAGGTTGCATATATTTATAATTAAGTGGGTCTAAGTTAGCAAATGGGTGCACAATATTTAATAAAATTTACCTAACTAACCATCAATTTTCTAGTGTAAAATAACTAAATATCAAGGTTTTTTTTGTCCAAAGTGAAAAGGTGCACCTTGCTAACTTAGACCTTCATGTTTTTAGGTGGGTATAAGCTAGCAAGCCCTATATATATATATATATATATATATATATAAAACCAAATCAGTTAGCCCCTTAACCACAAGGTGTGCTAAAAAGACTACACCAATTTACAGATACACACATCGACAAAAGCATGTAAACAAATATACAAAGTTACATCAACCCTAGACATGTAAACGGGTTTGACCACAGACTATTGTAGTTGGACACAAGATTGGAATTTATTGCCTTCAACCACCAATACGAATACAATTTAACCTTGTCCAACAGAAGAGGTAAGGACTGCTCTGAGTTTTGAAATAATCTCTGATTTCTTTCGTTCCAAATAACCCAGACACATAAGAGCCAAATAAGCTGTAAGAAGGAGCGACGTGCTCTGTGACCACCAAAAGAGAAAGTGAACTGAAGAAAATGATCGGTCAGATTATGAGAATCCACCAATGCCAATCCTATCCACGACCTAACCAACGACCAAATTGAGCCAAATATACTTCATGAAATGAATAAGTGTTGAGCTGACTCCACGCCTCCGCATCCTGCCACACACGCGTGGGCCTCTATAGTGATGATACCCTGTATCGCCAAATTATTTTTTGTTGGCAACCTATCCCTCAATAGTTTCCAAGCAAAAATTGACACCTTAAGAGGTACCTGATTGTGCCAGATGTGGTCTTATGTAGCATCCGAAGGATCAAACGGAAGAGATATCAAAAGCTGGTAAGCTCCCCGAACTGAATAGTCTCTGTTAGGATTGGGCCGCCATTGCCAATTATCTGGAGTATGGGCCTGCAATAAAATATCGTAAAGTAAAGCCTGACACTCACCCAACATCTCCTCTTCCCACACCCATAACTGTCTCTGCCACTCCTAAACCTCCCCTTCGATACCCCACCCTAAAGAGGACATATCAGCTATTGTACTCGATTTATTCACTATCAGATCGAATAAGTGCTGAAACCTCACACAAAAGGGAGTCCCATTTAACCAAGAGTCGGTCCAAAAAAAAATCTCGGACCCATCCCCCACCTTCTTCAGTACACTCTCACCAAACCAAGCTCCGCCTAGGCACTTTACTCCATCACGGATCCTCACAATCTCCCTCCACCAAGAAGACCCGCTCCTCCCCCTCGCTCACACACTCCCTCTCTCAACCCCATACTGGGCTTTCAATCCCCCTCTATCCACCAACATCCTCCAACACTTTTTACCTAGAAGTGCAATATTAAACTCCCTTAACCGTCTAACCCCCAAACCACCGTACTCCTTACGTAAGCATATAGTGTTCCAACTGATCCAAGAGATTTTCCAAGATTCCTCACCCCCCCAAAATTTTTTTATTCAAAATAGAATTAATAGAAGAGATAGTACCTGAGGGAGCTTTGAAGAAGGAAATAGCGTAGACAGGCAGAGAGGTTAACACAAACTTTAGAAGAACTAAGCGACCACCGAATGAATGTTAGATTTAATATTGAGACATGACTTACTATATGTGGAGTTTACTATGTTATGTATAGAGTAAATCTATGATGTTGATCATTTAGAATTAATTATCCGTTGCTATATGATATGCATATGTCTGATGCATAGTAACTGATGATGTGTAATACCTTAGATGCTTGCATATTATTTATTTAAGTTAATTAAGACGGATAAGAGGTTTAGGGTGTTACAGTTTCGACCATGTTACTTTTGGCAACATGTTTAAGTTAGGTCCTTCGACTTTTATTTGAAAAAATAATTTATAAAAGAGGTATTGCATTTCGATCGTTGGTTTAAATTTTTTTTACTATGATTTATTATAAAGACGATAGCGAATGTTTTATTTCAAAGTTTTTGTTGTTTTTTTATTAAAAAAAGTTCCTACTAGGCTTTGAAAATTGAGGTGTTACAATAATCTTGTTGTTATATGTGAGTGCCCCCTCAAGACTTGAAGAACATTCTTCTTATTGATACCTTAAGGGTGCTTCACCCTAAAGCCTAGTCTCTTCTTTTGTTGTTTCCTTTTATTTATAAATGTACCAAAAAAATAAGACCAACGAAGTAAAAAAATTGTCAAAAAAAGAAGAAGATTGAGTAACTAATTTTGAAAATATTCCATGAATATTACGTTATATAAGTAATTTACATTCTTTTTAATGAATCTTATTTGTTAATTATTTTATTCTTATCCTTTGCTTATTCTTAGTAAAAAATAATCCTACCTATCTTTATTAAAGTAATTAGTCGAAAAAATCTTTATCAATGAAATTTAATTAATATTATTCATTTGAACACAAATCGAATTCTCGATGATTAGTTAATTAATTTAAGATAATTCATATATATCATTTTCAATATAACTTTAAAATCTCTATTAAGATGGTAAGACGAACAATTATTTATCACATAAAGACCGTACCCTATCATATCAATAATTATTTTTGCTAATATTATCATATCAATGTTATATTTTGTCCTTAATTAGTTCTCTGATTAAATAAGTTTGTAATTATTTTATACCAACCACCAAATGAGTCATTCACACTTAGTGATTAAAACTCTATATAACCACCGAATCAGGTAAGATGTTAAACTACAATCAAACATATTATTCTTTAGTCTAAATTATTGTTGCAACAAGCATAAATTTTATGGCTTCATTCAGGAGGATCCGAACTATTTTGTTAACTTTCGCTTTAATCCTAGCAATGCAAATGTCGTTTTCTACTAGTAAGCCTCTTTATTCAAGAATATGCATGCACTCTTCATATCTTGTTTATACAATTGACTAATGTAATTCCTTTTTTGTATTTTCTATTTTGAATTATACTAAGGCATTGGTGTAAATTTTGGGAGGAATGGTGATAATCTTCCAACCCCACAAAATGTTGTAAGCCTTTACAACAAGTGTGGCATTAATCTTCTACGACTTTTTGAGCCAAACCCAGATATATTAGAAGCATTAAAGGGATCCAATTTGCAAGTGAGTCTTGGAGTAAGAAATGGAGATATGCAAAGCTTAGCATTAACCAAAGAAGCTGCTACCAATGGGTTAATACTAATGTTGCCCCTTACAAAGGTGATGTCAATTTTGCATGGATTGTATTGGGAAATGAGATTATTCCAAGTGCTGAAGCCACTTATGTTACTCAAGCTATGAAGAACATTAAAGATGCAATAAATTCAATTGGTTTGACTAATACTAAAGTGACCACATCATTTTATTTGTCTGGACTTGCAACTTCTTACCCTCCATCTGCAGGGGCATTTACCAATGATGTGGTAAATGTTATGAAAGATGTTACTTCTTATCTACTTCAAACCGGAGCACCCCTTATGGTTAATGTATACCCTTACTATTCTTATGCATCAAATCCAAAAGACATTAAGTTAGAATATGCTACATTTCAAACCACAAATCCTGTAGTGGACGGTGACTTGAGTTATTCTAACCTTTTTGATGCAATGGTTGATTCAGTTTATGCAGCATTAGAAAAAATAGGTGCAGGCAATGTTTCTCTAATAATTGGAGAAACTGGTTGGCCTACTGCAGGGAATGAGCCTTATACAAGTAAGGAAAATGCTGAGACATATAACAAAAACTTGATACAACATGTGCAAAGTGGCAAAGGCACACCAAGAAAACCAAATCAAACTTTTAATGTGTTTATATTTGCAATGTTCAACGAAGATGAAAAGCCAGGTGGAATAGAGCAGAATTGGGGACTCTTTTATCCCAACATGAGTCCTGTTTATCCTCTTCTAAGTTGTTGATTGTAACATAGAATAAATCAAATTATGTTGCTTTGATGGTTAAAAGTAGCTACAGACTAGTTAAATTTATGTATACATTGTATGATAAATCAATCAATTAATAGTGATTTACCATGAATAACAATGTGATGAATGTTGAATTTAGGCTTGTTTTATTTCTTTCTATGATGCCAGTGAAGGAGAAAAACACAAAAAGGGGTGGAGGTTGAATTGTGTTCAGTTTTTCTAAGCATTTTCTTAAAGGACACTTATCAGCTTATGAACTACTTCAGAGTCTGACAAGATGTTGTTCTTGAGTAGAGTTTGCAGTAGATTAAAAGTTAAGAGAAAGAGAGAAGATAAGACACGAAATATTTTATACCGGCACATCCCAAAAACGAGAGTAGTCCAGTCCCCTTGTACTTTTAAGGGATTTCACTATAATATCGCTAAAATTACAAATGCTCAAGCACTAAACAAGAGACTTCCAAATGCTTAAACACCTAGTACGAGACTTCCTCCCTATGCTCACTCACCAAGAAAGAGACTTCCAATGCTTAATCACCAAGAAAGAGACTTCTAATGCTCAAGCACTAAGCAAGAGACTTCTATAATCTAACTTATACAAAATAAATTGTTTGGATTTACACTTGATATACAATCAGAGGTGTATACAATAAAGTTCAGGTTCAGACTCTAGACCTTAAGAATTTCTAAGATACAAACATTGATAAGAAATTCTAAGTACAAGATTATGCTTTTGAATTTTGATAGAGTTTTAGTTCAATGCATACAAAGTTGTCACCTATCTCCAGCTCCCTTATATAGGCCATCAACAAAAGAGTCGTTGGTGATGACTAGCTTTGCACAATCTTTGAGTCTTTGAGAAGTTTGATCATGAACGTTAGAATGTTGCCTGATATGGATAATGTCGTTGAAAAGGAAATTGAAATCCATTGTTACAAATATAAGTATCCGTTTATTTCCTTTGTCCAAGAACGTCTTTGTTTGATTTTGCTCAGGATCAGTAGAAGACAAATTTGACTCTGACTCTGATAGAGATATCGATAGTTCAGAGGCTTCTAATACTAACGTGTCATCCAAACTTGTCTTCAGGTTCTGAGGCCTCAAAAGCTAAGACTTCGGAGTCCGATGACTTCAGGTTCTGACCTTCAAGACTTCAACTTCTCTTCATAAATTGCTTCCAGCTCTTGATATGTTCTTTGGCATATAAATTTTTTAATTCTCCATAAGAATTTTAGTCCATGGTCCTACACACTTGAGCATATTTTAGCAAATCCAATTTATATTTTTAATACTTTGTTGTCATCAACACCTAAGAGAACTCGTTCACAAATCAATTTTGTTCCGACAGCTAGTAGTCACTAATTTTAAAAGAAAATTCTTAAAAGTTAAATTGTGGATAAAATTGGTAAGACTTTCATACGATAAATCAAACTTAACATAATATTTTCAAAATAATATCTAGATTAATAGAATGTGGCAGACTAAAGACTAATGAAATAAAATAATATACTGAGTGTACATTATAATCACTTAAAATTCAATCATAATCCAAAGAATTTGCAATTGCTCTGTTGTTGATAGAGGTGGAAAGAGACCAGACCGGCCTACATAAGTCTACGGCCTAACCTACATAGGTTCAGGTCAGGTCAGTCTATTTCTTTAAATAGAGCAGGCCAAAGCTTTTTTATAGGCCTATTTAGCTAAAAATGTCAGGCTCCAGGCCAATAAAAAAGTCTATTAAGCCTACTAGGCCGAAAGTAGGCTAGTAATTCAAGTTTATTAATCCACATTAATTTTTCACATATATAATTGTATTATTATAAACTAAAATCGAAATATGATGTCCTATATAGTCAAATTCTCCAAAATATCATGTTAAATATCAAAAGGAAGTTTAATCTCATTGATTTATTTGTTCATTAATATATTTAAAATTAAATATAATTATTTATTTAAATATGTTTATGTGAAATAGGCTTTTAAACAGGCTAATAGGCTATGTCAGGCTTTTATAAGGCCAGACTCAGGCATAAAATATAAGCCTATGATAGGTCACAGGCCAGACTCAGACCTTTAAGTTTTTGACAGGCCAGGCTCAGACTTAGCAAAGCCTAGCTCGGCCTAGCCTATTTCCACCTCTAGTTGTTGAAGACGTAAGAAATATTTGGTAAACTTGGTCTCCAAATATTATGTATTTATTTTTTGCACTTAATTTTCTTGTACTCTATTAAACACTACAAAAAAATGTTGATTTTGCGGCCAAAAGTTTGCTACCAACTGAGTTTGTAGTTAATCTCAATTAAAAATCACAAAACTTTCTCACTTCGTTGCCGTAGCATCACCATCGTCTTTCCGACACCACTACCTCTCCGATCACCACCGTCTCTTCGATCAACACCGTCTCTCTGATCACCACCGCCTCTATCAATCACTTCCTCCCGAATCTCTTATCGATTTACGCATTCCTCCGACCGATTCATCTCAGTCTCCGATCAATCACATCCTCTTTCGTCATCGACCGCATCGTCATGAGTCTCTGATGGATTAACACATTCCTTATGAGCGATTTTAGATCTCAATCCCCAAACCAAAACCCTAAAGCATTTTTCATCCTGTTTTCTCAACGCATTGAAGGATAAACATTTGTTCAAATAAGCACTTATTTGCATAAGCTACAAAATAAAGGAATAAAAATGACTTATTTAAATAAGCTAATAAATTAAGAATTTGTGATCTAAAGAGATCTTTCATGTTAGTGCAAGAATTTGACTCAAAAGCCTAAATAAGATCTTGTTTAAATAAGCACTTATTTGCATAAGCTAAAATAAAAAAAATAAGCAAGCAAGGGGTGCCAAAATTAAAACGAAATAAAAAGGGGTGCAAATAGTCCTGATGAGGTCCAGGCCCAAGGCCCAGTCTGCGTCAACAGACAAAAAAAACAAATCCACCAAAAATAATCCAGTGTGGCGCGTTATTATGGTTTCACATTTTACCTCCGTCAGATCTTCATTAAATGAGATCTGACGGGCACGATCACAAACCAGTAAGCATCGTTGGATGCATCCAATGGACGCGAGTTAAACTAGCGGAAAGGGAGGATCACCCATGGATCTTCTTCTCCGGCAAACAACAACAACTTCCGGTGACAACTCCGGTTACCGGAGTTTAAAAACGGCCACGAAACCACCCAAGTTATATATCGTTTTCTTCGTTTTTTCGCATAGGTTTCAAAAATGACATTAGCTTTTTCAAAGCAAGCTCATAAAACGAAGAGAAAGAGTTTAAACTTGAAAATACAAAATCACTATACAGTTTTCTAATTAGTCAAAATGAGGTGATAAACAGAACTAAATCCTACCAAAAGTGTGTTCTAATTCCAACTTTTTCCAAACTTTTTCTTCGAAATAACTTCAAATCAAGCACTGAAACTTTGGTTTAAAAGTGAATTCTAGTTTCTGGGAGTGTATAGAAGGTATTTGGTGATTTAGATCTAAGAATTTGGCTTTGTTTTGAGATTTTGATTTTTGATAAAAAAAAGATGAAATTCGGCTGTATTGTTTTCTCTGCCTTTTTTGGGAACCTCTCTCAAGTGAAATGAGGTCTTTATTTATAGAGAAATATTAGGGTTGAAGAGGTATGAGATATTTGCACTATTTGGACAAAAATACCCTTATTGACTTGGATGAGAAAAAGGACAAAATTGGACCACTAAAAAGACTAATAAACAAATAAAATAAAAAATCCAAAAATAAAAAGTGACTAAAAATTAATAAAAGCAAAAAAACACAATTTAAAAAAATAAATCAATAAACAACAAAAACTAAAAAAAAAAAGAAATCTGAACCAACAAATGAGGTATTTTGAAATACCTCTCTGCCGAAATTTTGTCAGAAACGACAAAGGAAAAAAAAAGTTTTAAAAGGCGAACAAAAAGTAATTGGTCAAAGAATGGGGTATGACAAATATCATCTACATAAAGAAGAAGGTAGAGAATGATTTTCTCATTCCTCTTCATCATGTACACACAACTATCATAGTTACTTCTCACGAATCCAGCCTTAATAAGAAATCATCAAACCGACGATACCAATGTCTTGGACTTTGCTTCAACCCATACAGAGATTTCTTCAACAGACATACCTTAGAACTGTCTTCCACAAAACCTTTAGGTTGTTGCATGTAGATGGTTTCTTCTAACTCTCCATGTAAGAATGCGGTCTTCACATCCATGGTGATTCACAATAGCCATAAGTACCCTTATAGAACAATGTTTCACCACTGGTGAGAAGATCTCGTTGTAATCAATCCCCTCCACCTGAGTGAAACCCTTTGCTACAAGCCTTGCCTTATACCTTGGTGCTTCGGCCCCTGGTATATCTTCTTTCTTTTTGAATACCCACTTACTACCAACCTCCCTTTTATTTTTAGGCAATGGCACAAGCTTCCAAGTCTGGTTCTTCTCCAATGATAACATTTCCTCATTCATTGCCTTCAACCAGTCTTTGCTTTCTATGTTTTCTGATGCCTCCTTGAAGTTCTTTGGTTCTGAGTCTTGCACCTCTTCAGCTGCATTCAAAGCATAACAAACAAGGTCAGCATAACCATATCTATTAGGTGGACGAATATCTCTTCTTTCCCTATCTCTAGCTAGTTGATAGTCAGAAGCAGTTGTTTCATCACTTCCACTCTCTTCAAGGACTAGAGTTTGCTCCTGTATTTCCCTCTCATTAGTGGAAGACTCCACCTCAAACTGGAATTTCTCTACCCCTGTTTCTGGCCTTGCATTCAGGTCTTTGCACTTCATCCCCATTCGGGTCTCATAAAAAATGACATCCCTGCTTATTATAAATTTTGATCCTCCCAGTTCCCTCTTCCACAGCTTGTAACTGTTCACACCCTCTGGATAACCAATGAAAACACACTTCACAACTCTAGCATCAAGCTTATCTTGCTTGACATGTGCAATTTCTGAAGCTCCAAATATTTTCAAATTAGAGTAGTCATCCGGTCTGCCACTCCAAACCTCCATAGGTGTCTTTAGATCAATCCCTGTTGATGGATATCTGTTGATCAAATATGCAGCAGTGTTAACTGCTACTCCCCAAAAACTCTTGGGTAATCCAGCTCTCAACAACATACACCTCACTCGCTCCAACAAGGTCCTGTTCATTCTTTCAGCTAGACCATTCTGTTGCGGTGTGTATGCAACGATTTTGTGCCTCTTTATACCTTTTTCATTCAAAACTCATTAAATTGCTCTGAAACAAACTCCAGGCCATTGTCATTTCTTAAAACTTTCAGTTTAGTTCCAGTTTGATTTTCTATCAAGGCATGCCATTCTTTAAACTTTTCAAAATCACTTTTATTTTTAATGATGTGAACCCATACCCTCCTAGAATAGTCATCATCAATACTAAGAAAATAGGAACCTCCACCATGAGTAGCAACCGACGCTGGACCCCAAAGGTCCAGTGAACATACTCAAATGGTCTACTAGACTTATGTACTCCCACCCCAAACCTCACCTTGTGTTGTTTGCCTAGTGTACAATTATCACAAAATTCTAGTTTGTTCAATTGTTCTTGTCCTAGCAAACCTTATTTAGCTAGTTCAACTAAACCTCTCTCACTGACCATTCCTAACCTCAAATGTCATAGTTTAGTTATGTCTGCATTTTCAACACTAGTTACTAATGCATTAGAAATAACTGTGGAACATTCTAAAATTTAAAGACCATTCATTTTAAACCCTTTAGCTATTACTAATGCGACATGAGAAATTCTCATCAAACCACGTTCAATTCTAGTATAATACCCTAGATTATCAAACATGCTTATCGAAATCAGATTTCTCTTAAGTTTGGGAATATACCTCACATTCTTCAAAAGGAAATCGCGGTCATCATACATTTTGAGACGGATAGAACTTGTACCTTGAACCTTACGCGTCTTATTGTTACCAAGACGGACAACTCCACCTTCTTTTAGCTCCAAGGTTTCAAAGTACTCCTTTCTCGGAAAAATGTGATAAGAGCATCCGGAATCCATAACCCAGCTCTTCTCCGGTTCCCAACTAGTAACTGTCAGTGCACCTGCACTCTCATAACCTTCCTCCTCACTAACAGCAATCTGAGCCGACAAACTATCACTGCCCCTTCTCTGAGGACAGTCTTTTTTGAAGTGACCCGGTTCATGACAATGATAGAATTTAAACTTGCCACCACTATCACCCTTTGGCCTAAACTTATACTTATGCTTCATCCCTTTCCCTCTACCTTTGTTCTCACTTCTGCCCCTTGAGATATTCAAGCCTTCTCCACTATCATCAATTTTCAATTCACTGAGTTTTGTCAGCTCATTGGTTCTCAAAGCCACTTGGACTTCATCCAGAGTGATAATGCCTTCTTTGCCATATAGCAATGCATCCTTGAGATGCTCAAGAGACTTAGGTAAAGCACACAACAAGTGAAAAACTTGGTCCTCATCTTCTATTTTTACATCAATGTTCGCCAAATCATCGATAATTTTATTAAACTCCGATAGTTGTTCCATTACCGATTTATTCTCCACCACACGGGAGAAATATAGTTGTTGCTTCAGACACAACATTTGTGCCAGGGATTTGGTCATGTATAGCTTGTCAAGTTTGGTCCACATACTAGCTGCACGTTTCTGTTTGGCCACTTCCCTCAGCACCTTGTCCGCAAGACACAAGATAATGACACTCAATGCTTTGCCATCCATCTCGGACTTCTCCGCGGATGAGAGATTAGCCGGCATAGACGCCTCTCCTTTCAACGCCTCATCGCACTTTTGTTGAGTTAAAATTGCCCTAACCTCCACCTTCCACAAACCGAAGTCGTTACTCCCGGTGAACTTTTCAATGTCCCACTTAGAACCATGATACCTTAATCGTTTGATCCTTGCCCCACGGTGGGCGCCAATTGTTGTGAATGCGATTAAATTTCACACCAATACCTTGATGTGTGGAGCAAATATATTAAAGAAATCAAACAAGCAAGACTGGCAATAATAATAATAACAAAAGTAAACCGCGAAAAATGTAAAGAACAAAAACTAATTGTTTACCCAGTTCAATCCAACGTGGACCTACATCTGGGGGAGAGAGCAGCCCTCCGTTCTACTATTACAATAGAAATTTGGTTACAAAGAATTCTCAAAAGAGTTACAAGAATTAGCCTTCAATCCTAATTCTACCCTTTTCCCGAATTTCTTCCCTTGGCCAAGAAATTCAATTTGTATAGTGTTTCCCAAGTTGTTATAGTGATTCTTCAACCCTAGAGTTTGCCCAAGAATGTTTATCTATAACCCTAGCCTTTATGTTGCTTAAAAAACCCTAAAAACTGTGTTACAAAAGCAGAAAATCGGACTGTATATATAATGTTGCGCGCTCTCGCGCCATGTTCAGCCAATCATGCGCCCGGCGCAGAAGGCAGTAGGTTCCTACCCTTCTGCATCAACCTTCTGCGCCTGGCTCAAACTCCCCGTGCCCGGCTCAGTTTCCAGCAAGTTCACCTCATTCTGATTTTCTGATTTTCATTGATTTGAAGGCAAAATACAACACATATGCTATTGATGCTATTTTGCAATTGACATGTCTCTTTGTATGTGTAAATTTTATGAAGCAATAGCAAGACAAAGACAAGGTCTTATTGCAATTTGAATATGGTATATATGGTTCAAATGGGTGGTAGTCTGCTAGTCTTTATTGTTTGTGCCTTTATTCTAGAAAAGTAGTTATTAGCAAATGTATATGTAAATATCCTTTGTGCAATTTGATACTCAAATACTAGATATTCAAAATGGTGGCATAATTTTGTTGGAATGCGATCTTATCAGATGCAGGTTGTTACTACCTTATTGTCACTATGATAATAATGCAGATTTTGTTGTTAGCATGACATATGCAATGTTATCCTTGTTAGAGAAACTAAATGTGATCCAAGGAGATATCTTAAAATTCTTGTTTTGTGATAGGTTGATCTTCTACCGAAGGTTCTTAATATTGTGTTAGTTCTTTCCATGTTTTTAAGCTTTCTTGCATTGACAAGTTGTTCATGTTTATAACGTATGAAGAAGTTATAGTTTTACTCAACTTGATTAACAAAGTAAAAGATATACATGCCTTATGCTTGGTATGATTTGACATGCCTTATGCTTCTGTTAAGATTATTCTGTTTTCGCATCTTTGATGAAGCTGTTCTATTTTTTATTTTTGATGATCCTACTAGTGTCTCACCAACTTGGGAGTGAAACTTCTAATATTTTTTATGATCCGGAACTTATAGAGATAAAAAGAAAAGCAAACACACGAAGTCCGAAGGAAACGACTACACGTTTAAGGTAATATATACATAGTGATTTGCTTTACACAATATTGATTAATCTCAAAATTAGAAATAATGTGAGTTTCTTCCTCTTCCGCGTCATTGTTTCAAATACATTTTTTTGTTATATTCATTATATTAATGGATAACCAGGGAATGGTAAAGCAATGACAGTTTACTATTTAATTACTAATCTTCCTCCATGCAAAAAAGTAGAGCTGTCAAAACGGGCGGCCCGGCAAAATTCGGGCCGGCCCGGCCGGGCTTCGGGCCGGGCTAAAAAAGCCCGGATGAAAAACGGGCCCTAAAAAGTATGGCCCGAGCCCGGCGCTATTCGGGCTCCGGGCTTTCGGGCTAGCCCGGATTTTTATTTAATTTTTCAATAAAAAATTAAAAATGACAAAAAAAAGTTTTAAAAAAAACATACATATATGTAGATGATCAATAATTTTTTCACAAGTTAGAATTAAATTTATATTGCATTTTCTAAACAATAAATAGGGACTATTTGTTTTGACAAATTAGATTCAAATATTCAAACCTAGATTGCATTTCTAGCAAACTAAATCACAACACATCTAATTATCAATCATTCAAAATAATACAAATTAAATTAGGCATCACATATCTAGCAGCAACGACAAAAAAAAAAGCCAAAGGCCCTTGACTTATAATACAAGAGAATTTCTTTTGTCGCCCTACGAGTTTCTCGCGCGCCTTATTTTTACTCATCCGCTACCTACAAGTTTCTCGCGCGCCCTATTGTTAGTCATCCACTACCTACGAGTTTCTCACGCGCCCTATTTTACTCATCCTCTACCTACGAGTTTCTCGCGCGCCATATTTTTACTCATCTGCTACTTACGAGTTTCTCGCGCGCCCTATTTTTACTCATCCGCTACCTAAGAGTTTCTCGCACGCCCTATTTTTATTCATCCGCTATTTAAGTAGTAAAAATGATAACTTTGAGGAAAAAATACCGCAGCTACATAAGTAGTTGATAATGTTTGAGAAACTCATAGTGCGGTAAAAGAAACTCTCAAAATAAATTACTTATATTTATTTTTTATTTAAAATTATTCGGGCTTGCGGGCGGCCCGCGGCCCATTCGGGCTAGCCCATATTTTAAACGGGCTTTATCGGGCCGGGCTAAAAAGCCCGGAAACAATTCGGGCTAAGATTTTTAAGGCCCGAGCCCGGAAAAATTTCGGGCCATTCGGGCCGGCCCATTCGGGCTAGCCCATTTTGACAGCTCTACAAAAAAGGTATGGTTTACGTATAAACTATTATATCAATATGATGCAATATCCAATAAAACTATGAGGGGCATATATTTATGTTTGAACAGAAGGTTTTCAGGGATTCTTGATTTTTATGAATTGTGACAGATGACTACGGTCGAGGTTTATGTCAGGGGAAGTTTTACATCGGGAATTATGGTCTGTTTTGGAAAATCAGTTTCTTTTTTTGTCAGGGTGATTTTTGTGCTTACTAGTTTACTCAACCACAGGTCGTTCTTATGTTTATGTCAAAAACACTTCTTTCTCCTTTTGTATTTGATTTTAGGAATCAAAACTATTGTATCGGTTGAATGGATGCTTATCAACATTTGAAATTGAATATTTCCTCTAGGATTATAGTGTTTTCATGCTATTCACTAAGTAGATATAGGCTTACATAAGAAAATACTATTAATAGGTTTTTAAAATTGAATGATTTAAACTGACACTTAATCATATAGTTAATTAAGAAACCTTTAAAATCTGTTTTATGTAAATAGTTCTTAGAAATACTTTTTATAATTATAAAAAAATATAATTATAAAAAAAAGTAAAATTAAAAGTTTGGATATGGCTGCACAATTGCTAGGAATATGTAGCTAGAGATTTAATGTGGCAATTTCTAGCGATTTAGTTGTGAAACATAAACTTTTGAACATTGTTTAACTAGGTATTAGTTGGGAACTAGCTAGGATTTTCTTTATATTATTTGAAAATTAGCTAGGAATGTTTTTGATAGATGATTTGCCGCCCAATCCATGCTACGGCCTATATGACAGCTAATTCACAACAAATATGTAGCAAACTCAGTTTTACTAGAGGTTAGCTACAAATTCGTCGTAGCTAATCCTGCATTTTCTTGTAGTGAAACTAGATTTTTTTTCTACCATAAAATTAATAATTTTGTTTGAAATAGAGACTTTATGTTTATGCTAGCTTACTCATTAATTAAAGACTTGACACCTAAGGTCTTTCGTATGATTGTTACCGCGCCGCTAAGGATGTCTTAGAATAGTCGGTGCTCTTTCGTTATATTCTATTAATATTAATACAAACTTTTGTTATTAGTTTTTGCATAAATAAAATTTGGGAGGTTATTATTGTTATAATCGGTCCTCTATTGTTTGTGTAATTTGCAAATTTATAGTTTGATCTCACTAAATAATTTAGTTGGACCAGTTGAAAACATGAATGATTTAGAGATAACACTGTATTTGCCGATTTGGCCACAAACATCGTGTGTTGAATGCTTTCGTTTATTGTTTATTTTTCCTATTAAACCATATTTTTGTTCTAACATAATACTAATCATTTTTGGTAGAAATATTAAAATGGTAATAATATTTTATTTTATTTACAAATGTTATTTATTTTTTCCCAATATAACTTGAAGAATATAGAATAAAATATATTTTTATTTTACTTACTTAATAAATAAAGATTTGAAATTTGTTTCTTGTCATTTTAAATTAAAATTGAACAAAATATAATTATATTTATATTTATTTCATTTGTTGTTGATTTATATGTTAGCATACAATCCAAATGTCATGCTATTTTTATGTAAAAAAAAAAAGATGAATTTTTTTCCATTATAAAATTGACTTTGTATTAATGAAGGATGAAATTCTTGAGGTGAGTGCGAAGATATATAAAGCAGGCCACGTCTCTTCTTATCATTGACACTGAAAACAAGTTTGTCTCAACAAGTTTCGCCAAGAAGATTGCTAGAGTTGCTCAAGGTTTATGTACTGCAATTTTACTGAATAAATGTATTTAGTTCTGAAATAGAAGAAAATTATGTTCATAAAAAAGTTATACTGCAGGGAAGTATTGTTATTTGCCAAATCCATCGGATGTTGTTAATGTTTGTTTTGTTCTATTTGGTTTTGTTAAGTTGTGAGCGGTTGTACAACCGCAGCCAAACTACTTTTGTAGTGATAGTGCATCTCACTCACTCACTTACTTTTTTTTTATTATTTTACATTTCGGATCATATGATCCGATTCACTGTTTCACTGTGTGATTATTGAGTTTTGTTCATAAACCAACATTTCAAAGAATTCGAAGTGAAAATTGAGGGTATTTGGGGGGGGGGGGGGGGGGGTTGAGGGTATTTGGGGAGGGGGTGGGGGGGGTGAGAGCTACCCGGGGACATAAAGAGCAATTTTCTTGAGTTAATTGTCTAATCTAAAAATTAGAAGTAGAGAACTATTGACATAACTAACATTTAAATAAGGGGTTTGCTAACTTACTGCCACATGTGCGAGCAAGTTAGCAAGCTTACTCCTACTATAGATTTACTAAAAAAATCAATTATATCTATTAGAATATGTCTTAAGGAAAAGGATATATTTTAAATTTTATTTTATTCTATGTTTTGAAGAAAATATTAAAACATTTATTTCCTTAATTTTAGTAAATATCATTGTTCCTTTTTTATATATCTTTTTCAAATGTATCTCCATCACATTAACAACAATGGCATGCTACACCAGTGGATAAAATGATAAAGATGAAGTTGGAATTAATGTTTGAAATTAACATGTGCGACACAATGTAGTGATTTTGTTTTATTTTGGAAAAACAAAATTTCATCAAATTTACAATAATATCCTTTATTTAAAGTGAATTACTTTAATTTTTTTTATTTTTGGTAAAAAAAAAATAGTGGGAGTTGACTTATTAATTTACTCTCGTCTGTTTTTAGGTGGAAGTAAATTAGTAAGGTCCTTTAAACAAATAAACTGGCTGTTTTAGACCTTAGAAAGAAGGAAAGCATACTATGAAATGCATGTTATGATTCAAATAACACAAATTCCATAAACCTTTGAGTATTGTTGCATGAGTTATCATAGGAAGATTCTACATGTTTCTTCCATTATATATTAGATTACATTAATTGTACCAATCATGGTATTAGTTTGTTGTACTCGTTTCTAGTAGTTTAGTTATAGTATACTGTATCTTTTTCTCTTTGTGTATTTTCTTTCTCCTTCAATGTACCAACACATTTATATTGATATTTATATAATTTAATCTTGGATAATAAAATTCCAGTATAAAGTTTATGGTTGTGCACAACATATGATATCACTCCTATAAATCAATTATTACAACACACATATAATCTAATTAAATTAATACTAAAACTTATTATACCATTCCAAAACAACAACAACAACAAAAATGATAAAATAATATAAGCATATAGATATAATCCAATAATAACACATTAAATCAAACTAAATATGAAATGACCTTTCATTTGCGTCGAACAGTAATGGGACTCCTAACAATGTGTTTTCCATTTGTCCATATCAATTCACCAAATTGGTATTTCCTTCTTCGAGTCACACTTGTTGCTTGAACTACAACTTCAAATCTCTTCTTTTCACCAATTTTCTTGAAATTCAATGAATTTGGTACAACAATTATTTTATATCCAGGCAATTGGGCTTTTACAAAATATGTACTTGGTGGCCCAACATTGGTAACTGTCCTAGTCACATTAACAACATTTAATCCAAGATTTGGTAATGTGATTGAAGGGTAATTCAAGTCATTTATGCTATGTGACCCTGAACATTTAAATGTCATGTTGAAATTAAGTGATGAAATTAGTTGTTGATTGTATCCAGAAGCACATAAGAAGTTCAAGTAATCAATAATGGTTAGATCATAAACAAGTCCTGGATCTATTGCACTGTTGGGTCGAATATGTCCCGAACCATATGCAAATGGATTTGCTAGTGTATTTTCAAATGTATCGGTAATTGGCTTATTCGTGTTATCTCTTGTGGTTGCTGCAAGCACACAAATTTGGATAAGTAGTAATCTTAAAAATTAGACACAAGAAGTTCTATATGTAAAAATGTAGTAAAATATAAAAATTATTTGAATATATAATTAGAATTTACTACATATATATATATATTGTGCGTGTGTCGAGAGAAAAAATACCAGTGGTCATGATAGCTGATTTAATAGCTGCTGGACTCCAATTAGGATGAAGTGTTTTGATAAGTCCAGCAGTGCCAACAACATGAGGACAAGACATAGAAGTTCCTTGCATGACATTGAATGGAAAGCCTCGACGAGTGTCTGTAATTAAATTAGATGCACTTGCAAACAACGAATAGGCAGCAAGTATGTTCACACCTGGCGCAGTTACATCAGGCTGGAAAAACACCGATAGTTAATAAGAATAATTTGATAAAATTACTATTATCTTTTAATATGTATAAAAATCTTAAACGACATTCATTTTGAAACTGAGAAAACATAGGTAACAAATTCAAGTGTATATATAAGTATAACACCTTAAGTATTGATGGTTGAACTTTATTTGGTCCTCTTGATGAGTATGAAGCCATAACTGGAGCTGGTTTTCTTCCATAGAAAGTTTCCGCTTGTGACATTCTTATTTTAGTACCTGACTTTATGTCCCTGCAAAATAAAAATATAGTATAATTATGTATAAATGGTGCATGCCCTTCATTGGTTCCTTAACGGACCGAGATTTGCTGCTGTGAAAAATTACGTGGGAATTAAGTCGATACTATATGTTGTCTTGTTTTTGGATGATCCTCGTGCCAACTGATAGTAGATAAAACATGAGGCTCAGAAAGAAGTGTTCTTCCACTAACTTAGCATCGACAGCATTCACTACGGTAAAGGACTGGTTAGGAGGCAAGTTTACAAAAAGACTGGCTCCCTAGTAATCCATATAAAAAAAACAGAACAAAATAATTTCAATGTTAAAATAATAAATTAATAACATCAATAAGAATTTTCAAAAATAAAAAAATATGAAGAAAGAGTGTATGATACCGTGATTGTTTTTGTTACCAATGGTAATATTACTGCTGAAGTCTCTATCTAATGTACTAGCAGCAACCGTAAACACCCAAGGAGCAACATTAACAACACTTCCAGGGGTAGGTCCGTCATTTCCAGTTGAGGCAACTAATAATATATTTCTAGCAAGTGCATGAAATGCACCTATTGAAACCTCATCGGTGAAAACTTTCCTCCTGATCGCTGCTGGCTAGCATTGGTCGCTGCTGGCTACCACCATTCTGGTTTTTTTTTCTTTTGGTAGCTCAGCTATTACCTGGTCGCTCAGCTACCAACCTTTGTTAATTTGGTTTTGCTCCTCTTTTTATTATGAAAGCTTATCAAAAGAGTTAATATTAAGATATAACATTTATCTTGGACTAAAATATGTATGTACAAAATCTTGGGGGTTTTAATTATAAATTCTTCGAAAATAAGTCGATAATTGCCGTATTTGAGTATGTAAAATTACCACTTTTTGGCACTTATCAACTCTCCCCAACTTAGAACTTTGTTTGTCCTCAAACAAAAGTCCAAAACAAACTTTCAAAACATGGTTCAAACATCAATAGTGCATAATTCATTCAAGCTTTGCAATCAATCAAAAACTTTGGAATTCAATCATTTCAAGTTTGCATGATTCATTTTATTGCAAGTTCAAAATCAAACATTCATAATCATCAAAGAATGAATTTGAAATAGTTTCAAAATTCAAGTAAGATTTTAAGCTTTCCAAATCAACAAAATAATCAACTAGAATAACAATTCTCACAAGTGTTTCAACTCAACGGTGTAGTGTTTCACTACTAGAAATTTGCTAATTTCCTGCGGATTTTCCTGCAGAAAATAATTCACAGGTATTCCAAAGGATTTTCCTGCGGATTTTGTACTTTGGACTCCTTTCCTGCGGATCAGGCGTTCTCAGGAAAATTCGCAGGTATTTCCAGGGATCTTTCTGCGGATTTTGGTATTTCAGGAAATTCCGCAGGTATTCCCAAGGTTTTTCCTGCGGATTGTTGCACCAAGACCAGCTTCCTGCGGATTTTGGTATTTCAGGAAATTCCGCAGGTATTCCCAAGGTTTTTCCTGCGGATTTTAGCACCTCCGCTTCCTGCGGATTTTACTACTTCAGGAATTCCGCAGGTAACGTTTGAATTTTTTTTAATTTAAAAATTATGATTAAGATTTTTCAAAAAAATAATTTATGATTAAGATAAAAAAATATTAAAATTAAATATTTTATTACATTTTTTTGTGCTTATAAATATTTTAAATTTACAAAATAATTTTTTTATAAATTTAGAAAGTGTTTAATTTATCTAATTAGTTTAAAATTCTATTTTATAAAATAAAATTATATTTAATTAAATATGAGAATTTTTTTTTTGGAAGGAAATTAAATATGAGAATTTAAAAATAGAATATTACACTACTATTATGCTAAAATCAATTACGCTACTATTATGCTAAAATTTATAGACTCTTAGTTTTGATAAAACCAAAACTAATACTTTTCCGCAAAACAAAAAAAAAAAATTAATAGATACTATATTTTTATATTTATAATAATAATCCAATGGCTAAACACGTATCCATCCGAAATCATCTTCCAGAAAGTTCCCTATCGTAAAATCGCAAAAGCTCTCTACTCCTGTAAACCCTAACCTCACGGAGAAACTCCGGCCACCGCCACGCTGAATAAGCCACTTCCGTTCATCTTCTCTCTTCGTCGTGGTAAGCCACATACGGTTTTCTTCTCGATTTCATTTTGCAACTCTGAGATCGATTCGCGCGTTCATCTTCAACTTTCGAATCTTTCATCTGTCAATTTTCCAAATCGATCTCAATCAATGGAATCGTTCCAATCGCTCCTCAATAGTTAGAATCCAAATCAAGTACTGTCACGGCAATTCCGGCGAGAATCTTCCTCATTGCTATTCACAGGTATCATTTTCAATGGATCAAATCAAATCCACCACCAATTTATCCTTTTGGAGATGATACTCTTTCGTTTATCTGTTATTTGATTTCAGTGTTTGGATTTTTTGGATTATGAACAATTTTTATTTCGATTTTTAATTTAATTTGTTTTGTTGATCAAATTAAATGCAAAGTTCAAACTACATTAGAAGAGTGTATTAAATTGAAGCCAATCCTTGATATGTTGTCATTGCCCTAGTATGTTACTCTATGAAAGTGGTTCTGTGTTTGAAAATGTTGCTCTTATGTGTTAATGTAGGATTCTGAACTTTTTGAATGAAAAAAACCTTGAAAAGGTTAGTACAATCATTTCTTACTGTATTATTTTCAATTCTGTTATTTTCCTTGTGGTGCTTAGGTACTGATAAGTTGACACTATTCACCACTTAGATTTATGAATTCAATTATATATGTTGCTGGTTTTTGTAGGTACTGAGCCGATGGGAAATGCAGTTAGTGTCTTTGAAACTTGATTGAAGCTCTTGAGGAAGCAACAACTGCCGATACAAAAGCTGAGCAGATGAGACAAAGCAGTCATTCCTTATTAAGATTATTCAATTAACAACAAATATTTAACCTTACTCTTGTAAACTAGTCAATTCAATTCTTATATAGATTATAATGTATTTAACCTTACTCTTTGTTGTGAGTTTCCAAGGATGATGAATTTCATGTTTGAATAATTTGTTTGCAGATGCTGGCTTTCTTGCTTATTGGCCATCATGCGTTGCTGCATCTTCCATACTCCCTGCAACTAATGAAATTCCAAGATTACAAGATTATGAGTCTTCAGCGAGAAACCGTGTCACTGAATCAACTCCCAACTTTACCGTGAGTAGAGCTCATTTACATGGCAGTGCCAATCAATCTATTCCTTGCTTTTTTACACCCTCCCTTGTGAGCTATTTTTTTCTCGGCCAACCCGTATTCTCTTTTTCATAGTTAAAATAATAACAGTAATCATATATTTGTTATATGATTTCAGTTTTATTTATAATTGGATTGTGTAATACTTATATTGCAAATAGTGTTTTTTTTTATTGTAGCTTTAAGTTAGATTCGTGATATTTTTGTAGATCAGGGTTGATATAGAGATTCCAAAGGTTGAAGTAAGATTTGAGAAGTTGTGTGTTGAAGGAGATGCATTTAATGGAAGCAGAGCACCAATGCTTGATTATTTCCTATGCTTGATTTGAACGTGGCTGGCTTTTTATGCTGTGACTTCTCTCTTAATAACTAGACAAGGTCTAGTAACTTAATTTGAGGTACTTACTACTTACTACTTAGCTTGATGCTCTTCTTGTTATTTGACTACTCTAAACTTTGATTTTGTAATTTCCAAAAGCATTTGTTTTCTTTATATATATGAATATGGATTAATCTATATAATATATTCTCTTCCCCATGAGTCTCACTAATTAGCTTAACTAATTACCAACCTAAGTCCAGATTATTAAAATTATATACTTGGTCAAAACTTTAAATATTAACTTTTTTTATAGTACAACTTCAAATATTAGTTTTTATTTCCAAGTGTCAATTTGTCTGAGGAATTGAGGTACATCTTTCGATTTTTAAATTAATTTGTTCTTGTTATTCTTTAACTAAGCTAGAAGGTGTGGTTTCTCTTGTTCATGTTGCATAGTGTTTAGTGTTAGATTATCTTTAATTACTTTTTAGTTATAAGGTGTCTTAGATTATCTTTATTTTCAATTTTATAGAGTTTTAGAAATTTGACCCTGACTCCTTTGTTCTTCCTCAACTGCAGATTTCTTTGGATTTCTTTTGTTTTTCTTCCAATTTTGATTTGTTTCCTTACTCATGAAGCTTAAACTCAGAAGTCTTCTCTCCAACGATGGCTTCAAAGTAAGTCTTCAAATTAAGCTTAAATAGATCCAATTGCCTTTGATTCGTTCTTTCTTAGGTTCATCACATGGATGGATTGTGTATGTAATAGTGTGTGTGAAGTTAGCTTATTTTAATGTATTTATGCCAATATGTGTGAATGTGTTTATATCTTGTGTAAAGATGATAAAATTGGTGGTGTGAGGTTTTGTTTAGCTTGTGCATTACACAGCCACATGAGCAATTTTACATACACTAGCTTGTGCATTTAACTAGTTTATATGTTGTGTAAAGTCATAAAATTCTTGCTATATTAGCCTATAAATTGAGATGTGTGAATTTATTTGATTGATAAATTGAGCTGTACAATGGATTAGAGTTAGGTTAGTTTAGAGTGTAGATTTTGTTAAGGGATAATAATGATGTCTAAATTTGTATAATATTCATTTTTAAGCACAACTTGCAACCTTCTTCTATTCCTTAGCAGTTTTTGAAGGCTTTTCAGCCAATTTGGCCTTATGCTCTTACTAAGCTAGCTAATATTTTTTGCATTCTTGTAACTTGTAGGTTGAGGAAATAGATGTGAAGCTATGTGAATCAACAACAGCAAGTCTTGAGGGCAAAAAGTTGGCTTCATTTACAAAGATTATTGTGTATTTTTTGCTTGAAAATCAACTTTTGTGTATTTGTTTTTTGAATTATTGTGTAGTTCATGGAATGTAGTAATAATAAAAGATTATGTATATCTTTTGTTTTGATATGATTTATGTCATCATACTTATAGTAGTTCAATTAAGTATTTAGTTAAATAAAAATTCTTTTTAATATGCATTTTGGTATTTAATAAAAGTAAAAAATTGAAAGAAAAAAAAATACATTTCCTGCGGATTTATCTGCGGAAAAACGTTTGCTGGGGAGTTTCCTGGAGTATTTATAGCGGAATTACCTGAGGAATTTCCGCAGGAAAACTTGCTGCGGATTTATTTTTTATTTTACGCAATAAATTCCGCAGGAAAGTTTCCTGAGGATTCCAAAAACCGCAGGAAACAATTACCCACGAAGGTATTAGCTGGGAACCATAATCCTTGGGAAAATCCGCAGGAAACGTGTTTGTTTCCTGCGGAATTTTAGTCTAAATCCGCAGGAAATTCCGCAGGAAAACAACAAATTTCTAGTAGTGTTTCTCTCAATCCAAACAATGTGTTCACAACAAATCAATTCAAACATACATCTTAGCAAAATCACAAGTCATGTTATCAATCATGAATCACTAAGGTCTTTCATAAGCTTATAATGGGGCTAGGCTACAAGAAATCATTGTTTTTCTTTGGATTCAAAAAGCCTTAAGGACAAGAAAACATATTTCTTGAGTATTTTCATTACATAAACTATTCACCCTCTTTCACTTTACTCATTCTTTACTTTTGGTGATTCTTTTGTTTTGACACAATTTCTATTCATTTGTTTTGTAACACATTTTCTTTAATTTTCAATTGTGTGTCAAATGATCTTCAATGTTTTTCTTTTTCTTTTTCAATCACCATCTTCAACCTCTCATATTTTTCAACTACTTCATTTTTTTCTTCAAACAAATAACCTCTTTCTCCCCAACTTGTTTTCAACCCTACTTAAACTCAATGCTCAATCATCCTAAGACAAGGGTTAAGTCATTGTTTTTTTTTATTGTGGTTCAAGGGTTCAAATTCAAACAAAATTTCAAAATTTTTGGCTCAAGGGGGTAGCAAAGGATCACACCATCTCACAAGGTAGGTTATTTTGGCTTAAGTAGTTATCACTCAAAAAGAAACAAGGCCTTGATCATTTCCATGAATTCAAACACATCAAGTAATAGCAAGATTCAGTTAAAATCAACAGAGTTAAACACAATTGTCGGCTCTCAAATATTTAAACAATGGAAGGCTCACACAATCTCACCCGGCTAGGTCTATGTGATTCATAATCAATTAATCATGTCAAGAAGGAATGAATGAAATCAAATTGAATAAAGCTACTTAGTTCAAATTCATCCTATCATTCAAAGATAATCACAAAATTTTGACCTCAACTAAAGCAATTGAAAAAATTATTCTAATCATGCATTTGAATTTGATTAATCACAAACCTAAACTTTCCAATTCATATGCACATGGTATTCAAAAATAAAAAATTTGAACCATATTTTCAATCAACCATCAACATGTTGTTCAGACCACAAGAGAAACATAAATTAAGATGTTCAAGTTAAAGCATAAATTTAACCAAAAGCTATTTAAGATAAAGTTCAGAGTTTTGGAGAGCTTTTCAGTCAATCTTTCTCTTGTTAGTTGTCTGGCTCTTCTTCACTTCTTTGATTCACTCATGTCCTGGTCTCCATCTCCAATAGTTCCACCAACACCACTGCTAGCAACATCAAGTTGTCTTGCCTCCTCCGGGTAAAATGGCCTTTCCACAGGACATGTCATTTGTGCAGTTTCTTGAATTTTTCTCATAAGTACCATATCTGAAACAATTGTAATTAGAACAAATAAAATTCACAATTAATTATGCTCACAGTAAGTATAGGTTTCAGGATGATATCATGACAAGCCAATTTATCCTTGAAGCACAAAGGAACATGTTCAACAGTCTGGCAAGTTTGTTGCGCCAGATGAAATTTGCTTAGCAAATTTTGAACAGGCAAAGTGTAAAATTTGTGATGCCTCTTTATCTCAAGACCTGTCACTAAAAACATTTTGCATGAAAGCAACAATGATCAGATCAACTATGCACAACAGCTACACTTTAATTCAATTAATCTTAGACTTGTCATATGAGTTCTCATGAACAATCAAAACCAACACATGAACATAAAACTATTGGCATCTTAAGCTTCACATTCACAACATGTTTATATATCCACAAGAACACACAATTATAGAGAACTCATAAGGAATCAAAAGCTGAACATATTAACAATGTAAACATTTTTTTTATTTTTAAAATAGCATGGTAGCAACATGATAAAAAATAATTAACCTTCAAGTTCAAAGAAAACAATCCCTGATTTTTGTGCTCAAAGAAAACAGTGAGTTCTAAGTTTTGATCAATCGAGAATTCAAATCATATGACTTGTGTTCAACATAATACCAACAAAATCCCCTAGTTACTCAAGCTTTATCAGAATCACGCAAAAAAAGTTCCTAGTTAACCATAAACCCTAAATTCCATTCTTTTTCTATTCTCAAATTGGAAAAATAAAAATGACTATAACAAAAAATAAAGGGAAATATGTAATAACAAGATTAAGGTGAAACTAGGAAGAAATTTTCATACCTTTTCTGATTTCAAAAGTAACAAATATGCAAGAATGAAATCTTAAGATTCCTTGGGTTAAAAAGGATGTGAATGAACACTTGAATTAAACTACAAATTCATGTGTTGTTTGTCGTGATTTGGAAGTGGGAGAAGTGGTGAAATTGTGAGTTTAGGGTTGAAGTTTGGAAGCCGCAGGGAGAGAGAGATAATGGGAAAAGTGGTTGAGTTCCATAAAAGTCTGTGACATTTTGCTAAGCCAATTGGTTCCACAAAGACATGGTATTTGAGATTTTCAAACTCACTAGGCGAGGGAATATTGGCTGAGCGACCTTAACAGGAAAAACAAAACAGCACAGAATTTTCACACTAGATGTGATGATTCAATCTTTATTCATTTGAAACTTTTCAAAACATACCAAAATGCATTAAAAATTATAAATTGCAAGAATTAAATAGTAGAGATAGAAAATTGGGAGGTTGCCTTCCAACAAGCGCTTCTTTTACGTCATTAGCTTGACGCCTGATTCGTTAGGGTGGCCAAAATGAGACGGAAAGCACATCATCCGTCTTTTTTCTTTGGTTTGGGAGGAATTCCATGAACTTTAGATATAAATGTTCCGGAGTCCATATCCTCCCCAATCAATCTCCGCCTTGTTCTCCATCTCCTTCTTTGGCTCACATGCTTCTCCCTTGTCAAATAATCCTTCAATTACCTCTGCATCCATCATCACTTCTTCATTATCAACAGTATTGGCCTCCTTAGTACATGGCCATTCTTGAGGAAGTTTATTTTTGGGTGGTGTTTCTATTGCTTCCACTATTTTCACCACACCGCCTCCTTTGAACATTATTTCTTCCTCAATTTTCTTAACATCTTTTTCCATACACTCTCCACATTCCTCATTCTTTGGAGATTATTCTCTTTCTCGTCATGAATGGTTTGAGTGTTGGTTTGAAATGCTCTTCCTTGATTATTGTTATTGGCTAATTGTTTAATTATCTGACCAAGTTGATTCTCAAGATTCTTTAATCTAGCATGGTAGTTTTCCTGATATTGTCGGTTCTCTTGCTGTATCTGTTGCATCTGTTGCATATATTGTTGGTGCAGTTGGTCTGACTCCATAGCCATTTGCTCAAATTTCACAAAAGTTTCTTCAATTGTAGCAGTCCTATTTGATTCAGGAGAGTAATAATTGAACTGCTGAAAAGGAGTCTGCTCATAATTATCAAAAGGACACTGTTGATATGACTCATACTCATATGGAGTATAGAAGTTGTTATAACCATGATCAGCCATGGTTTGTCTGTGATGGAGAATCTGAAAAAGGATTGAACTTAACAAGAAAAAATTTCTTTGTCTAGCAAAGAAGGATTAGTGCAAACAAAAACTATACAAATATAAACAAATACTTAAAAGAATATAAATTGTTGCAATGCTCCAATATCTAAACGCCAGTCCCCGACAACGGCGCCATTTTGTTGATGTACAAAAGTAAGTATATTTATATCGTCTCCACAGGGACTGGTGCGATATCGATGCCGTTCAACAATTTATATAATTTTAAGTGAAGGGTTTTAAAAGTTGTTTTGTAGCGTAAACTTGTGAAAACATAACAAGTAGTAAAGTTGAGTAAAGTGACAGAGAGATGAGATTGATGGGATTAGACTTCACTTTATCAATCATATATATTGACTCAATCGAATGGATATATACTTTAGTGATCAATTAATATTTCCACATATTGCTCATCGACGATTTCCGTGTCCGAAAAACATCGTGAAATCTATTGTGTCGATTAATGTTCGATCTCTCGACTTATCGATCCACACAATAGCATTAAGCTTCAATATTAAAAGTGAATATTAAAACCTAAATCCATGTCTAGAGTTTAGGACTTTAATATGTGATTATCCTAGATCTATAGATCCAAACAACATATGTCTATGTTATTTGAAGCATATGAATAACATGAAAGGTGAGAAAATCACAAATATTAATAAATTAACCAAAATACATAGATCAAAAGATTGAGATCAACATATAGTCATAATAAGTTACATCTAATCCCAACAATAAAAGTTTAGCCACTCATTGTCATCGTGGTTAACTTACAAAGATGAATAGAAGAACAAAGAATGAACACCAACCCCTTGATCTCTCAAATTGGATGGATCCACCTTCAATCTCCTAAGAAAATAAGCTCTTGCATTCTCTCTGGTTTTCTAAAGTTTTCACAATATCAGATCTCTTTTTCTTTACTTTTCAAGGCTATTTATAGAAAGTCAAAAAGTAACTGGTCGCTCAGCCACCACCTGGTAGCTCAGCTACCAACCTTGCTTAGTGATGAGGGTTTGCTGACACGTGTATAAGCTTGACTTGTTGCCCAAACTTTCCTCCTGGTCGCTGCTGGCTACCACCATTCTGGTTTTTTTTTCTTCTGGTAGCTCAGCTACCACCTGGTCGCTCAGCTACCAACCTTTGTTAATTTGGTTTTGCTCCTCTTTTTATTATGAAAGCTTATCAAAAGAGTTAGGATTAAGATATAACATTTATCTTGGACTAAAATATGTATGTACAAAATCTTGGGGGTTTTAATTATAAATTCTTCGAAAATAAGTCGATAATTTCCGTATTTGAGTATGTAAAATTACCACTTTTTGGCACTTATCAATATGTTGAAGACTTTTTGAAGATGACTAAAATTATTAAAGGATCAGAAATTAGTATGTTGATGCTTTTTTTTTAATTTTTTATATTGATCTTAATCAATGCATGTTACACACTGTTTAATATGTATATATGTTTTACCATTTACTTCGTGTATTCAGTGGTGGGAGGAATAAAGTAAGAAATTTCGAATAAGAAAATAATTTTCATTTTAAATTGTTTCTACACATCGTTAGTTGGTTCAATGATGATTGTCGTGGAACTTAATAGGAGCAACTACGATTCGATCCCCGCAACTGCAATCGGAAAGGGGCTTGAATCTAATGCCAAAAATGATTTGTATATCAATCGGTTACTATTTTCAAAATTCTTAAATAATAATTGCTATTGATTACATATTTAAATTTGGAAAAGGGAAATTATTATTATTTATACCCATAATATCAATAATTATTATCATCTGTATCTATATTAAGTAAGTTAAAATTACTCTTTCAGTACCGATTTGGTTTTTTTATGTTATTTTTGTCTTTTTCGATTTTTCAAGCTTTAAAATTATAATTTTTTTGGCCATAGCATATATGTATCAACAGGAATTTTTCTAATAGAATATCATAACGGTTTTTCTTGGAGATGGAAAATTCGTCCACGTGGTCTTATCAATTTGCAATTATTCTTCAATCAGTTAAAATAATGAAATTGGCTGATATTATGACAAGGAAAATGATAAAATGCTCATTTGTATGGAAAAAGTTGAATGAAGAAATCGAAGAATACTTAACAATTTTATCTCTTTTTCAAAATGGTTCACAATATAATTCTTTTTTTTTTTCTTTCTATGATCGCTTCGTAAGATTTAGCAATCCCCTTATGACAATACATACTAGGTAGCATAGATATCATTATGGTATATGTATAATGTTGTCCTATATCTATCTTGCGTAAAAATTCTATATCCAGCTATCTATATGTTAAAATGGATTAAAGTTAAGTTTTTTACATTAACATAAAAGGGGAGGAGAATAATATAAGATTTACCCGTGCTTAACAATCCCCTTATTTTTTATTTTTATAATTGTTTGCTCCCAAATTTAACTTTTGTTGAATTGAGTCATTACATAATTATATGTATTTAATTTATAACATAGCAATATTTATTGATACATTTTTAAAGACAAAATTATGTACTGTGACTTATTAAGTATGTTGTTTTTTATGTTATCATTTTTACTTTTTCATTTGATAATTATAAAATATTAATTTTAAAATGTATTTTCTGTAATCGTATTTTTATCCGTGCTTGGCACGGGTCCGGACACCAATTATAATAAAAATGAGAAAAGTGGAAGTCTTGTGACTTGTTAGCTACTTGACTTAATTATTATTTATTACAACGTGTAAACCTCCCTTTTGCAAATTTCAAATAAGGAGAAACAAAGCACAAGATATTGTGGCATAATAAAATAAAATATTTTGATATATTAATCAACAACTCAAGAAAGCATCTTGCCAACTCAAAAGAAAGGCTTTAGTTTTTGTCTCCATGTAGGTTAGTTAAATCTAAGAAGAAAAAAAAGGCAAAAAATTCAATTGTTCTAACAAACATATTATGTCAATTTTTGTTTTGTTTTTTAACATTATGTCAATTTTGATTGTCTATCAAGTCACTCTTGGTGAAGAGTTTAAATTAAATTATATACTCAAGACCATAAATAATAAATATTAAATGATATACACATGGCCATACATATTATATTATATACACAAGACCATGAGTATCATATTGTAATTTGTTTTAATTAGCTAGTGGTAGGGCAATACAAATTTTTCTAAGAGGACCAATAGTAAAGTCAGATATAGTACCTTTTATTTTTTTAAGTTGATGCGCAAATATTGTAAAATCAATAGTACCTTTTATTTTTTACTCAACCGACTTCTCCTTTATACTTACTACTAATAAAAAAGGTACTATTGATTAAATACATTTTTTAAATTTTGCGATTATATCGGTCAGATACTTTAACAAACATAGGTAAGATAATTCATAAACCAATTCAAAAAATAATTACTTCCTCCAATTTTAGATATAAGAGAAAATTGTGTTAATATAAAATAATATATTCAACTCAAATTTTAGACAAAATAAATTAAATTTTAATTATCATATTTTCTGTTATATTTAAAATCGAAGGGAGTCGGTATGGTTGAGAAGATATCCTATAATTGACATTTAACAAGATCTAAGTGAACGGATATATATAAATATGTAAAGAAAGTCATGGTGGGTCATGTGCGCGGAAGGAGACAATTCTCCCTTTGTTCCTCTTCAGCTTTAAATTAAAATATAGATTAATGATCGGTGGACAACCTCATCCATTCATTAGACACATGTGCATATCTCATATTTTTATTAGGGTTAAATATGTTTTTGTCCCTTGCAGAATTTCGATTTTAGTCTCTGAAATTTTTTTTCATACTTTTTAGTCCCTGAAGTTTTTTCAGTCAGTGTTTTTAGTCCTTACTTTTCAATCAACTCGTGCAAACCCATTGATATGTTTATTATATGAATAAATAATTGCTTCTTTTGCCTTCTCGTCACTGTGAATGATCAATAAATATTAGTCAATCAATTAATTTCTTATGGAAAAAAAAAAACTTAAGATTAATATTGTAATAGTGTTTTCTTAGTTTACATACCTTCCCAAGATTGAACCCAATAAATCATAATGTGAAGATGTAGCAATTTCAAGGTCAACAGTGGAAGGAGTTGGACCATGTGAATGTGCTCCATAGTATACAATGTAACACTGTAAATAAATAAATTATAGTGTGATAAAAAAATAAATTATGATATTAGAATGAAATCATCTTAATTACAAAGTGAAACTAGCTTTACCTTTTTGTTGGCATTGACATGATTGAATAACAAAGTGAAAATAAGAAGAGAAGAAAAAAGAAGGTGATGAAGACAAAATATGGAGCGACCCATTTTCCTGTCTATGGAAAGTGTGATTAGATTAGCTTAGGGGATCTATGCTTATTCCTCTGCTTTTGTGTTGAATGGCACAAATAATTATATATATATGGGATAAAAGACAGCTCAAGATCGTAGTATCTTTTTTTATTTTATATTTATAAAATTATCATCTATTATAAAAAAAATAAAAAATCCAAACCTACTTTTAATGGGTCCACAAATCTTTTTTTATTTTATATTTATAAAATTATCATCTATTATAAAAATAAAAAAAATCCAAACCTACTTTTAATGGGTCCACAAATCTTTTATTGTGTCTATCTCTCTCATAAATGGAGGATAAATGGAGGGTAGTAAACGGAGTGAATCCAAACCTTCAAAGCAAATAAAACAAATTAACAAAATCTATAACTAGGAAGACCAAGTCGATTCTCTAGGTAATTCATCTATAATACCTAATGGAGATGAGTTCCACGAAGTGTAGTTATCTAAAGACAAACCAATTGCAGCAAGCTTGTCCGCACAATGGTTACATTCTCTATAAATATGTGAAATCATAAAATTCACCTCTCTTGTTTTAGCCAAACAATTTGACCATTTGTTCTCCATTTGCTTGGCGTTTTTTTGTGGATCGACTATCAATGAGAGACAATTTTTTGGTGGATCGACTCTCAATTTTGTAGTCTTGACCGTGATTTTGTTGAGTCTTTATCACATCTATATTTTGTTTGTGAGGGATTTCACAGGGTGTGGTGCGGTGTGCGAAACTAGTCAGGTATTCTAGATGCTCTTGCCAACAGGGCTCTTTCGCATGCTCTTATTTTCGGTGGCCTACATATGAGTTTTTTTGAAGATTAAAGATAGTTTTAAAGCCATCTGGTTGGCGATAATTTGGATGATTTGAAAAGCTAGAAACAATCGTGTTTTAAATCAGAAATTTTTTACGCGGATTCTGCGATTCATAATATAAAATTACAGATGTGGTGGTGGTTTAAAACAAAATTCAAAATATTTTATTGTAGTTTCTACATGTGGGATACAAACCCTTTAATTTGTTTAGGGACTACATGAAGTGCTTTAACATGTGTTTTTTGAGGTTTCTCTTTGTTATTTAACTTTTGTCTGGTCTCTTCATTGTGCACACATTCTGCAATATGGAGTCTGTCATACCCCATTTTTTGACCGATTGATTTTGTTCGGCGTTTAAAACCTTCTTGCCCTTCTTGTCATTTCTGACGAAATTTCGGCAAAGAGGTATTTTAAAATACCTCATTTGTTGTTTCTTTTATATTTATTCTTTTTCTATTATTATTATTATTATTTATTATTATTTTTTTTTTACCATTATTATTATCTTCTTTCTTTTAAAATTTATTTATTTATTTTATTTTCTATTTTTATTAATTTTCGTTTTTTAGTTAATTTAATTTAATTATTTTGTTTTTATTTTATTTTTACTTTGTCCTTTTGTCCTTTTGTCCTTTTTTTTTTCTGATAAAAAAATCAGAAAAAATTTGAAAGTCAACTCTTCTTTCTCCATGCGCAGAGGCTTCTGCCTGAACAGTGTCCTTTTGTCCCAAATTGCAATTTTTGTCCAGGTTTTGGCTTAGTCCAGAGGGTATCAGAGACCTCAATTTTGTGTATATAGTGAACAGCAAATTAATGAACAGAAAGGGGGCTCAGCCGCAGAGCAAACAACAAAACATCCAAACCCTAATTTTTCTAGATCTGAAAAATCATCCAAAAAATCCAGAACAAAAACAAAACCAAAAATCATAAACAAAAATTCATCATCAATCATCCATCAAATTTCCAGAAACGAACCGAATCCAAATTCAAACCCATAACCACAAAATCAAAACAGAATCCATCAAAAACAAATAATCAAAACAAAATCCAGAATCGAACCACAAACCTTTTCACCAAACCAATCAAACGCAAATCGAAATCCAAGAACAAAAACGACGAGAGAGAGGACGAATCGGAAACAAAAATCAAACAACACCAAGAGGTTGAATCTTTTTTCGTTTTCTTTCTCTTCCTCGATCTGGTTTCGTTTAAGCTCTTATTTTTTTAAAACTCATATTTGGGTTTGGGTTTCAATTTCGGTTATGTTGAGTTTTTTTAGAAATGAAAGTTTAGATTGAGAAAAAAATAAGAGAGATGAGGGAAGAAGATAGCCGCGGCGGGGAGTGAAAGAAGAAGGAGGTTGAAGGTTTTTATCAATGGAGTTTTTTTTGTTGTTTTGTTTGTTTTAAAAAAACTAAAAAAAAACGAGAAAGAAGAAAGGAAGAAGAAGGAGGCCGCGGCGGCGAGAGAGAGAAAGAGATGAGAAAAAATGGAAATTTTTAGGGTTAGGGGTATTTATACTCCAACCCGATCTGGTGTGTGCGTGTCTATCGCAGCACACCGTGCACCCTCGCTTATCAGCCACTGATCTCTATCAGATGGCCTAGATCTTTTCCTTTTAAATTTAGATCAGGGCCGTCTGATCCATCAGACGGCCAGATTTCATCCTGTTTTTTTTGTTTGTTTTTTTACACAGATGGGCCTTTGTTTGGACTGGGCCTGACTGTTTGGCTGCTATTCACACCCCCCTGCTATTTCGTTTTCATGATTCACACCCCCCTGTCTTAATTTTATTTTTATTTTTTTTTAGCTTATGAGATAAGTGCTTTTGGCATAAGCTATTTTAGCTTTTATTTTTAGCCAATCAAGCATGATGTCGAGGCTTATTTTATTTTCCGATTTATTTGATATTTAAAAATTGTTAATATTACTTTATGTCTTTATTTATTTTTAGCTAATTTTATTTTTTAAGCTCATGAGATAAGTGCTTTTGGCATAAGCTATTTTAGCTTTGTTTAGCCTTGTAAAGCATGATGTCGAGGCTTATTTTCATCCTTTTAGTTTCGTATTTATTTATTTATGCTATTTATCCATGCATATCATATTTATTTCATTGCATCCATTTAGTTATTATTTTTACCCCTTTATTTTTTTTGTAATATCATTATTATCACAATATTGAATGTTTATCGCTTTATTAATAGTCATTTATTTTTGCTCTTGAATTTAGGATGTAAATAGGCCAAATGTAAACTCTAAATAAAATGTGCATAGCATACTCCCTCTCTTGCATCATTTCATGTTTATTTTCTTGCAAAGATTTTAGAGTGTGATTAGGGGCCAATGTACTCATAAATGAAAAATTGCATCTCATGCATATTTACTTTTTATCGCTTTCCGCAAAAAACGTTAGAATATTAATTCTGAGGGAAAAGACACCGTTTTGATCAAAATATCATTACGGACCGTCTTCGCGCTTAATTTGCTTATTGCGACGGTATTTTTCTTTTAGCGCTACCTTTTAAATTTTAAACCCAACATTCCCCTTTTAAATAGTTAGTTATTTTCTTCTCAAAAAAATGAGGTCAAAACCTCTTTCAAAAAAATACATAATTATTTTCTTTTCGAAATATCACAAAAACACAAAAAATTTCATCAAACATTTCTATCAAAAAACCTTGGAATTCAAACCAAGTGTTCTTTTTCTTACAAAAACCTTGGAATTCAAACCAAGTGTCTTTTATCACTTCAAACATTTTCTCAACTAACCTTGGATTTTAAACCAAGTGTCCGCGTTTTTTTCTTAATCAAATCTCAATCAATTTAACCATATAGACTTTTTTTTCACAAATTAACATCAATCAAAATCACATTTTGCCATTTTTTGGCTTTTGGTATTTTAAAACCATTTTCAAAACCTTAAAATCAAATAAACAAATTTACTCGTCTTTTTACCCCGAACTACGGTGGTTTGATCCCTCGGGTACGTAGGCATGAGACTTGTCTCTCCAATCAACAAAAACATTTTTCTTTTTCCATCATTTTAAACATTTTATCATCACTTTAATTTCCCACTTATACATTTTTACAAGCAATTAAAATAAAGCGCATAGATAGAATAAAAACAAGAGGTTCCTATAGAGTACTATAGATACTTAGGGTGCTAACACCTTCCCTTCGTATAACCAACCCCCGAACCTTGTCCTCTCAAAATAGGGTTTTTTCGAACTTTTTTCCTTTCCCTCGGATAAATTAAAGATCGGTGGTGGAATATTAATTTGCGATTCGAAGTTAATTAATAACTCGATATCCAAAAATCACCGCGACAGAAATGGCGACTTCACTGGGGACAACCAAGCGGGTTGAACCTAACTTGTTTTAAATTACTACCTTCGCGCTATTATTATTATTTTTTTATGTGAATGTTTGTATATATATACTTGGGTTTGATTTTGAGTGGTGAGATAAGTCCCCCACCCGGACTTGAGTGAACAATAAGATAGGATAGTGGTATAATCATAATGTCTATCCGAGAGTAAGTTTCGGCCGTGACATATGTGGTAACCACACTCAATTGAGGAACTTTGGAGGTAATAGTGCCAACATGAGTAGTCGTGTTTGACATTCTATCTTCAAGGAACCGACGATGTTGAGGACCTTTAGTTACACCTAACCCATCTTGGCCTCTTTAGGACGTAGTGCGGTGGCTAATCGAGAGTAAGTCTCGGATTGGTTGATACGCGATACTACACTCAAACGAGACTTTTCTACGGATTTTGTTGGATCCGAAGTAGTTCCGTAACCCGATGATTTTCGGAGGAGGTCGAGGACTTTGAGAACTTGTTAGAACCCGTAATGCAGGTACACATGAACTTTAGTACATACCATATGGGAGGGTTTCACCTTTGACTCCAACATTATATCTTAACCCCACTATGTTTTCCGCATCATGCATGCATGCACTCATTCATAAATTTTTACTCATCCAATGTCGAAGGACTTAAGCAAATCTTTTTGTAAACATTGTAGATATGAATGTTGTAAGGAGAAACACCCAGAAATACAATTTCAAGACACTAGATTTATCAAGGTTGAAGGAGCTAGGATCCTTGGTGACTTTCCCGGAGGACTTCCGTAGAGATCATGGGAAATTGCTCGGTCTTCTCAAAGTGAATATTGAAAAAGGAAGTTTGGAAACTTTGGTCCAATTTTATGATCCCCTCTACCATTGTTTCACCTTTCCGGATTACCAACTCGTCCCTACCCTCGAAGAATACTCTTATCTTATTGGTTTACCGATACCCGACAAAGTACCTTTCAGTGGCCTCGAACCCACTCCAAAACCTCTAACCATTGCAGAAGCCCTCCATCTTGAAACCTCCGTTGTCAAAGCAAATCTTACATCTAAAGGAGGCCTCCTAGGCCTATCTACCAATTTCCTCTACCAACAAGCCTTTGCCTTTGCCGAAGTGGCAAGTAATGATGCCTTTTACTCCATCCTAGCCCTACTCATATACGGCCTCGTACTCTTCCCAAATATTGACGATTTTGTCGATATTAATGCCATCCAAATTTTCCTTACCAAGAACCCTGTTCCGACATTGTTAGCCGACACATATCATTCCATCCACGATCGAACCTTAGTCAAATGTGGAACTATCCTTTGTTGTGCACCGTTACTATACCAGTGGTTCATTTCCCATCTACCCCAAACCCACTCTTTCAAAGCTAATCCTGAAAATCTTTCATGGCCTCATAGAATCATGTCCCTTACTCCATCCGATATAGTTTGGTACTATGCAGCTTGGGATGTCGGAGAAATCATCGTTAGTTGTGGTGGATACTCCAACGTACCTCTTCTCGGGATGCATGGAGGAATTAGCTATAGCCCTACCCTTGCCAGACGCCAGTTTGGATACCCGATGAAAACCAAGCCGAACAACCTTGCCTTAACTAGTGAATTTTATCGCAACAAAGAGGATCACTCGAGTGTAAGGGAAAAATTTGTGCAAGCTTGGGGTTCTATTCGAAGACTTGATAGAAAACAGTTGAGAACAAAGTCAGACTCGGTATGTGAATCCTACACTCAATGGGTCATCAATAGGGCTACAAGTTTTGGAATGCCTTACCGGATGCCGAGGTTGTTATCTTCGACCACTCCACCGTCATCCTTGCCCTTACCTTTTGATACCAAAGAAGAATTCCAAGAGCAATTGGCCGAGCTGACCCGTGAAAAAGACACTTGGAAAAGAAGATGCTAGGCGGCCGAACTTGAGAATGAAACACTAAGAGGAGAGTTAGAACAAAAGGATCATCTGATCCTCCTTCAAAGCCAACGAATTGTTGAGAAGAATGATTTACTCCAGCAAAAGGATGCCTTACTCATGAGTGATTCTAAGAGAAAGAAACGCAACATGGATATGTTCTCCGATCCACATCTAGATGTTTGAAAGTTGTTATTTGTTTTATGTATTTTTTTCTTCCTTTTAGTTTATCCTTTAAATTCTGTTTGTTTTATGTAAAAAAAAAAAGAGAAAAAAAGAGAAAAAAAAGGAAAAAACCACAATGTTTATTATGTATTATTTTGATTTGAAATGAATGTTCTCTACGATGTTTACAATCAAGTTGGAATGAGTCCTTCGATATAAAAAAAAAAAAAAAAAAAAAACTGTGCATATTTTAACATAACATATTCATGCATCATATAACATTCATAAGTTTCAAAAAATCGAGTCTCATATTCTTTCTCTCCTCTCTGTCCCAGTTAAAGTGGCCCGACGACCACGACCACAGCCATCTCGCACGTACAACACTCAAGCAAACAAGAAAAAGAGAATGGACCCAGTTGAACAAGAGAACGTTGAGCTCCATGGGGAAATAACAACGCTCCGGGCTGAAGTAGAAAAGCTAACCGCCATGATGACATCGTTGGTGGCTGCGCAGAATCAGCCACTAACCCCTCCTCCTCAAGCTACAGTCATCTCTGAAATTGCCACTGCCCCGGTTCCAGTGGTACCCGTCAACGCACATCAGCACGTCATGCCCGAAGGTTATCCTTGGGGCATGCCTATGAATTTTAATGAAGGGCTTCGACCCCAAGTCCCCGAGGTCCCCACTCCTACTTTGCCACATGCTACTGTTGTTCCCCAACCTGGGGCGACTCTTCCTCAAGTCACTATGTGTGTCCCTCAGTCAACAATGACCATTCCAGCTTCCGTAGCTCACACCGTTCCTTATGTGACCGAACCAGTCTACCATGCGGAGGACCCAGAGGCTTATGGCCGTATGGATAATCTTCAGGATCAGTTTGATAAGATGCAGCTCGAGATTAAGGCCCTTCGTGGGAAAGATTTGTTCGGCAAAAACGCCCATGACCTTTGCTTGCCAAACGTTAGGATCCCACCTAAGTTTAAGGTCCCCGAGTTTGAGAAGTACAAAGGAAATTCCTGCCCTCAGAGCCATCTGGTAATGTACGCCCGAAAGATGTCTACTCAAACAGACAACCATCAGTTACTAGTCCACTACTTTCAGGATAGCTTGACAGGTGCTGCTTTGAAGTGGTACATGGGCTTAGATAGTGCCAAGATCCAAACATTCAATGATTTGGGCGAAGCTTTTGTCCGTCAATACAAATACAATCTAGACATGGCTCCAGATAGAGATCAACTTCGAGGTATGTCTCAAAAAGATAAAGAGAGTTTCAAAGAATATGCTCAGCGATGGAGAGAGATTGCCGCTCAGATTTGTCCACCACTGGAAGAAAAAGAAATGACCAAGATTTTCCTGAATACTCTTGATTCATTTTACTATGAACGAATGATTGCTAGTGCACCCAGTGATTTCACTGAGATGGTAAACATGGGAATGCGACTTGAAGAAGGGGTCCGACAAGGACGTTTGGTCAGAGAAAGTGTTCCGGTCAACAGTACGAAGAGGTTTGGGAGTAACTTTGCAAGGAGAAAGGAGTCAGAAGTAAGTATGGTGGCCCATGGACAGCATCAACGACCGTATATGGGCTACCAACACGTTGCAGCTGTCTCACCAGTGCCTCAAAACCCGCCTTACCAGCCACAAATGACCCAAAGACCACCATCGCACTATCCACCACTTTATCAACAAACATATCCTCAACAACCATACCCACAACAACCACAAATTCGACCACAAACTCCCCAACAACCTTACAATTATCCCAATCGCACCCAGAGAAATCCATCATTTGACCCCATACCCATGAAATACGCTGACCTACTCCCCGCCTTACTCGCCAAAAATCTTGTCCAGACGAGACCACCTCCACCTGCGCCAGCAGTACTACCTACTTGGTACCGTAGTGACCTAACTTGTGCCTTCCATCAAGGGGCCCCTGGCCATGATGTAGAACGTTGCTACGCCTTCAAAAAAGCTGTCCAAGAATTAATCCATAATAAGGTGCTGTCCTTCAAGGATGAAAATCCCAACGTCCGAAACAATCCGCTGCCCAATCATGGGTCCTCTGTCCATTTTATCCAAAGTTGCCAAGAAGCAAGCACCACTCTCAGTATAAAGGATATCAAAACCCCGTTGGTGCCCATTCATAGTAAAATGTGTGAAGCAAAGTTGTTTAGCCATGATCATGCAACTTGTAAGGAGTGTTTGAAGGATCCTCAAGGTTGTTCCCGAGTTCAAGAGGACATACAAAGGTTGATGGATAAAGGAGAATTGGTAGTTACAAAGAAGAGCGAGGATGTTTGCGTCATAGTACCAGAATTCAATGTCTCTGACCGTCTCGAGATGATATATAATAGTGGAGAGCCCACAGTTACCCCGCTGGTGATCTGCGTGCCAGGGCCTATGCCATATACGTCCCTGAGAGCTGTGCCGTATAGATATGATGCCACCATGTTGCAGGATGGGGTGGAAATACCTATTCCTCCTTTGATATCCGTGGACAATATTGCAGATAATAGCAAAATACTGAGGAGTGGACGTGTTCTTCCGGGAGTTGTTCAAGAAAAGACCGGTAGTCCTGTTGAAAAAACACAAATTCCGGACTCTAGTGGGACTGGTGAAAGGGTGTATGAAGACTCAGATGAAATTTTGAAAATGATCAAGAGAAGTGAGTATAAGATCGTGGATCAATTACTACAAACCCCTTCCAAGATTTCAATTTTATCACTCTTGTTGAATTCTGATGCGCACAGAGATGCACTAATGAAGGTCTTGGACCAGGCATATGTCGACCATGACGTAACCTTGGGCCAATTTGGTAGCATAGTGGGGAATGTCACAGCCTGCAATAACTTGAGTTTCAGCGACGAGGAACTCCCTGAAAAAGGAAAGGATCATAACTTAGCATTACATATCTCGGTAATTTGTAAATATGATGCCTTATCAAATGTGTTGGTGGATACCGGGTCATCTTTGAATGTAATGTCCAAGTTTACTCTCGACAAGCTCGCATACTGTGGTGCGCCTTTGAGGCCGAGTGCGTTAATCGTGAAAGCCTTCGATGGGTCAAGAAAATCAGTAATCGGTGAAATAGACCTACCCATTTCAGTTGGTCCCTATGAGTTCCAAATTACCTTTCAAGTCATGGATATTCAAGCTTCTTATAGTTGTTTGTTGGGACGACCATGGATTCACGAAGCGGGGGCGGTGACCTCCACACTTCACCAGAAGCTGAAATTTGTGCGGGAAGGAAAGTTGGTGATCGTGAATGGAGAGGAAGCTTTATTGGTGAGTCATTTGTCGGCTTTTTCTTATATCAGTGCTGATGTTAGGGACGGTACGTCTTTCCAGGGGCTTTCTATTGAAGAGAAAAGGTCGAAAAAGGGGAAAACATTTATGTCTTCTGCAAAAGATGCGCAAAGGGAAGTACAACAAAGGTCACATCTGAAATGGGGGAAGTTATTACAAATGCCGAAAAGAAGACACATGGAGGGTCTGGGTCCTGCTCCGTCTACAAGAAAAGTCAATCCAAATAAGGGTACCTTCGTCAGTGCCGAACCGATTTACACTCCACCAGAAACTAATGCTATCATTGAAGACGAAGTTGAAGAAGAGCAGCCTTCTTTCGTGATTCCAGGAGGAATTTGCCGCAATTGGGTTGTTGTTGATGTCCCTTCTGTCACTCCTTTATCTAAGTAATATGTTTGTCTATTTTCGCTTTCAAAAAAAATCCTTTTGTCCTGCCCAAGGCAAAAGCGAACGCATGTGGGGCTTTGTTTTGAGCTTCAAGTATTTTAATGAAATTGTCGTTTTTATCATGACTTTTATTTTTGTTTTCTTTTTATTCTGGAAAATGGTAACACAAAAACCAAAGTATATATTTTATTTTCCTTCTACTTCCTAGCTTTTAATCATTTTCCAAAAGGTTTGCATTCTTTTATTTAATAAAATCAATCATAAATCATATGCAGATTAAGCATCAATGAACCCGTTGAACACAATGTTCCTAGGCCCTCTCCCAACTTTGAGTTCCCTGTTTACAAGGCTGAAGAGGAAGAGGATGAAGGGATCCCTGATGAGATCAAACGACTATTAGATCAAGAGAAGAAAGTCATTCAGCCTCATGAGGAAGATGTGGAGTTAATTGATTTAAGTTCCGGCGAAGGAAAGAGAGAAATCAAGATTGGGGCATCCTTAGAAGCATCTGTCAAAGAAATGGTGATCGTTTTACTCAGAGAATATGTTGACATCTTTGCCTGGTCATACCAGGATATGCCCGGTTTAGATCCCGAAATTGTGGAACATCATTTGCCGCTGAAGCCAGAATGTCCTCCGATAAAGCAAAAGTTAAGAAGAACTCATCCGGATATGGCCCTCAAGATCAAAGAAGAAGTACAAAAACAAATTGATGCTGGTTTTCTTATTACATCAGAATATCCTCAGTGGTTGGCTAACATAGTACCGGTTCCGAAGAAGGACGGCAAAGTCAGAATGTGTGTTGATTACAGAGATTTGAACAAAGCTAGTCCAAAGGATGATTTCCCTTTGCCCCACATTGATGTATTGGTTGATAACACAGCTAAATCCAAGGTTTTCTCCTTCATGGATGGTTTCTCCGGGTACAATCAGATCAAGATGGCAGTTGAAGATAGAGAGAAGACCGCTTTCATTACACCTTGGGGCACATTTTGTTACAAAGTAATGCCTTTTGGTCTAACAAATGCGGGTGCTACTTATCAAAGGGGCATGACCACCCTTTTTCATGACATGATGCACAAAGAAATCGAGGTATACGTAGATGATATGATTGTCAAGTCGGGCACCGAAGAAGAACACGTGGAGTATTTAGCGAAAATGTTTCAAAGATTGAGGAAATATCGTCTCCGTTTAAATCCCAACAAATGCACTTTCGGTGTCAGATCCGGAAAGCTCCTGGGATTCATTGTTAGTCAAAAGGGTATCGAGGTAGATCCAGACAAAGTCAGGGCCATCAGAGAAATGCCAGCTCCACAAACAGAAAAACAAGTTAGAGGTTTCCTGGGTCGACTAAATTACATCTCTAGATTCATCTCCCATATGACTGCCACGTGTGGGCCGATATTCAGAAAGCTTTTGACAGTATCAAAGAGTATTTAATGGAACCTCCGATCCTTGTCCCTCCAGTTGAAGGAAGACCGCTCATCATGTATTTAACCGTGCTAGAGGAATCTATGGGTTGTGTGCTGGGGCAACAGGATGAAACCGGTAGAAAGGAGCACGCAATCTATTATTTGAGTAAGAAATTCACAGATTGTGAATCTCGATACTCCATGCTTGAGAAGACTTGTTGTGCTTTGGCTTGGGCTGCCAAACGTCTCCGACATTACTTGATTAATCATACTACTTGGTTGATATCCAAAATGGATCCAATTAAGTACATTTTTGAGAAGGCAGCTCTAACCGGAAGAATTGCCCGTTGGCAGATGTTGTTGTCCGAATACGATATTGAGTACCGTACCCAAAAGGCAATCAAGGGTAGTATTCTTGCTGACCATTTGGCTCACCAACCAGTTGAAGATTACCAGCCAATCAAGTTCGATTTTCCAGATGAAGAGATCATGTATTTGAAGATGAAGGATTGCGATGAACCGGTGTTTGGCGAGGGGCCAGACTTTGAATCCCAGTGGGGTTTGATATTTGATGGGGCCGTTAACCTTTACGGTAGTGGAATTGGGGCAATCATTGTTACCCCTAATGGTGCTCACATTCCTTTCACTGCGAGATTACAGTTTGAATGTACTAACAATATTGCAGAATATGAAGCTTGCATCATGGGCATTGAAGAAGCTATTGACTTGAGGATCAAAAACATCGACATTTATGGAGACTCAGCTCTTGTGATTAATCAGATCAAAGGAGAATGGGAGACTCGCCATGCTGGTTTGATTCCTTATAGAGATTATGCAAGACGGTTGTTAACTTTCTTCAATAAAGTTGAGCTACATCACATTCCTCGTGACGAGAATCAAATGGCTGATGCTTTAGCCACTCTATCTTCAATGTACCGAGTTAATCGCCGGAACGAGATACCAACCATCAGTATTCGGTGCCTTGAGAGACCAGCATATGTGTTTGCAACCGAGGAAGTGGTGGATGACAAGCCTTGGTTTCATGATATCAAGATGTTCCTTCAGAAGCAAGAATATCCCCCTGGGGCATCTAGCAAAGACAAAAAGACTCTGAGAAGGCTGTCCAGTAGTTTCTTCCTGAATGATGAGGTGTTATACAAAAGGAATTTTGATATGGTCCTGCTGCGGTGTGTGGACAAACATGAGGCTGATCTATTGATGCATGAAGTACATGAAGGTTCATTCGGAACTCATCCTAATGGACACACAATGGCCAAGAAAATGCTAAGAGCCGGCTACTATTGGTTGACGATGGAGTCTGATTGTTACAAACATGCCAGGAAATGCCATAAATGTCAGATTTATGCGGATAAGATACATCTACCGCCAACTTCTCTGAATGTTCTCTCTTCTCCTTGGCCGTTCTCCATGTGGGGTATCGATATGATTGGTCGGATTGAACCAAAGGCTTCCAACGGACATCGTTTCATCTTAGTGGCTATTGATTACTTCACCAAGTGGGTTGAGGCAGCGTCTTATGCCAATGTGACCAAGCAGGTGGTCGTACGTTTTATCAAGAACCATCTTATCTGCCGTTATGGTGTTCCTAACAAGATTATTACAGATAATGGGACAAACTTGAATAACAAAATGATGAAAGATCTGTGTGACGAGTTCAAGATTGAGCATCATAATTCATCTCCTTACCGGCCTCAGATGAATGGCGCAGTTGAAGCTGCAAATAAGAACATCAAGAAGATCGTGCAGAAAATGGTGGTCACTTACAAAGATTGGCATGAAATGTTGCCTTTTGCTTTACATGGATACCGTACTTCAGTTCGTACTTCGACAGGGGCAACCCCTTTCTCTTTAGTATACGGCATGGAAGCAGTACTCCCCGTAGAGGTTGAAATCCCATCAATGAGAGTCTTAATGGAAACTGAGTTGGCCGAGGCCGAATGGTGCCAAAATAGATATGACCAATTGAATTTAATTGAGGAGAAACGCATGGCGGCTTTATGTCATGGACAGTTATATCAGAGAAGAATGAAACAGGCTTTTGACAGGAAGGTTCGGCCTCGTGAGTTCCGTGAAGGTGACCTTGTGCTCAAAAAGATTTTGTCCTTTCAGCCGGATTATAGGGGCAAGTGGACGCCGAATTATGAAGGCCCGTATGTTGTCAAAAGAGCTTTTTCTGGTGGTGCTATGACTCTTGCAACCATGGATGGTGATGAGCTCCCTCGTCCTGTGAATGCCGATGCAGTCAAGAAATACTTTGTCTAAAAATAAAGGAACAGCTCGCTAAGTTGAAAACCCGAAAGGGCGGCTTAGGCAAAAATAAGCGTCTCGGTGGGCTGAAAACCCGAAAGGGCGGTCCAGGCAAAAATTAGAGACATAAACAGAAAATAATATCCTGATAGGTCGAAAACCTGAAAAGGCGATCTATGCAAAAGTTAAGGAACAAGACAAGTAACTGCATCGGATCAGGCATCACTTATTCAGAGTACCTCGATTGGCAAAATATCTTTGGCTTACAACATTTTAGACTGCAAATTCAAAGTTGTTAGGGAGAATAGCGATCATTGTGTTTAACGTACCTTTCCCACCCAATTACCATTTTTCATCTTTGTAACGATCTGTGGGGTTGTGCTTTTCGCCAATCGCCACTCTTTTAATCAAATTCGAGCCTGTGCCCTCTATTTGGAATTCAAATTTATTTGCAATTTTGTTTCTCCCTCTTTCAATTTAAAGTACTTGAAGCAAAAACTCAAAAAAAAAAAAAAATTTAAAGTTTTTTTAGTTCTTTTTTTGAAAAAAAATAAATGACAAACATATTTCTTAGATTCATGAGTCATACAAGCATATATCAACATTGTTCTGAAAGCAGACAGATTCAACAAGGCAAATACAGTCATTGCTAAAGAAAAACAAAGCTCGATAAGTCGAAAACCTGAAAAGGCGGCTTAGGCAAAAATGAGCGTCCCGGTGGATTGAAAACCCGAAAGGGCGGTCCAGGCAAAAATTAGGGGCAAAACAAAAAAATATATTCCCGGTGGATTGAAAACCCGAAAGGGCGATCCAGGCAAAAGTTAGGGATTTCAAAAAAAAGAGGAAAAAGCAAAAGCATGACTGTTGAAGCAAAGACCATGAGGAAATATTCGTTCAGTGTACAAAATGGCGACTTCTACCGAACCTCTGACCGATGGGCTTTACCCCAAGAAGCAATCACTCTTAACATGGATTGACACACCATACCGGGTTTTACCCCGAGGATCTGATTTATTTCACCTATAACGATGCTGTCCCCAGTGGAGAACTATTGGGTGGTGGTACGGATACGTCGGCCCGATGTTCATCTTTTTCTGATCAAGCTTTTGTCTCATCCAGTCGTGTACAACTATCATTCAATCATACAAATACAAGCTTCATAACAATCATTCATACATACATACATACATGCATACATACTTACAATCATTCACATGTCCATACATATATTCATATTCATATGCAACACGCAAACAAAATCATTCACACATACAACATTGACCATCATGTGTCTTGCTTCAATTCATCACAGAAAGAGTCATCCCCAGTGTATCTGGTCCAGAGATGTCTCCATCATTCAATACATCGAAAAAGGGTCATCCCCAGTGTATCTGGTCCAGAGATGTCTCCATCAATCATACATCATCATAAATCACAAAAAGAGGGTCATCCCCAGTGTATCTGGTCCAGAGATGTCTCCATCAATCATACATCACAAAAAAGTCATCCCCAGTGAGTCTGGTCTAGAGATGTCTCTATCAAGCATATTTCAAGTAGCAGGTTTTGCAAACAATCAACTGCAAACTTATGGTTGATTTCCCCAAAAGAAGTCATTTCCAGTGTGTCTGGTCTAGACAAATACATATTCTTGGCATGTCTCGCTCTCCCACAATGTCAGCAGACAATTTATTTCCTCGATGTATCCTTACCCTCCCACAATGTTGGTAGACACTGCCTTTACTTGTCCTTACCATCCCACAATGTTGGTGGACACTGTCTTTACTTCTGTCCGTACACAGGACTTTATCGCTTTCAGTCTTTACTTCTGTCCGCACACAGGACTTTATCTGCTTCTGTCCGCACACAGGACTTTATTGCTTTCTGTCTTTACTTCTGTCCGTACACAGGACTTTATCGCTTTCAGTCTTTACTTCTGTCCGCACACAGGACTTTATCTGCTTCTGTCCGCACACAGGACTTTATTGCTTTCCGTCTTTACTTCTGTCCATACACAGGACTTTATCGCTTTCAGTCTTTACTTCTGTCCGCACACAGGACTTTATCTGCTTCTGTCCGCACACAGGACTTTATTGCTTTCCGTCTTTACTTCTGTCCATACACAGGACTTTGTCGCTTTCAGTCTTTACTTCTGTCCGCATACAGGACTTTATCGCTTTCTGTCTTCATTACTTTTGTCAAATAATCTTCATTTCATTCAAACACTCATAAACATAACACTCATAACATCATATCATAGCATTTTATAGTTTAATCCGGTCAAAAATGGTGTACTCTGTATTTAAGTCTCTTCCACCGTCGAACCAAAACCAAAACATCATCAAAAATCATCTTTTTCTCTCCGATGGAAGAAACTTAAATAGGGGCATCTGTCATACCCCATTTTTTGACCGATTGATTTTGTTCGGCGTTTAAAACCTTCTTGCCCTTCTTGTCATTTCTGACGAAATTTCGGCAAAGAGGTATTTTAAAATACCTCATTTGTTGTTTCTTTTATATTTATTCTTTTTCTATTATTATTATTATTATTTATTTTTTTTTTTTTTTTACCATTATTATTATCTTCTTTCTTTTAAAATTTATTTATTTATTTTTATTTTCTATTTTTATTAATTTTCGTTTTTTAGTTAATTTAATTTAATTATTTTGTTTTTATTTTATTTTTACTTTGTCCTTTTGTCCTTTTTTTTTTTCTGATAAAAAAATTTGAAAGTCAACTCTTCTTTCTCCATGCGCAGAGGCTTCTGCCTGAACAGTGTCCTTTTGTCCCAAATTGCAATTTTTGTCCAGGTTTTGACTTAGTCCAGAGGGTATCAGAGACCTCAATTTTGTGTATATAGTGAACAGCAAATTAATGAACAGAAAGGGGGCTCAGCCGCAGAGCAAACAACAAAAAATCCAAACCCTAATTTTTCTAGATCTGAAAAATCATCCAAAAAATCCAGAACAAAAACAAAACCAAAAATCATAAACAAAAATTCATCATCAATCATCCATCAAATTTCCAGAAACGAACCGAATCCAAATTCAAACCCATAACCACAAAATCAAAACAGAATCCATCAAAAACAAATAATCAAAACAAAATCCAGAATCGAACCACAAACCTTTTCACCAAACCAATCAAACGCAAATCGAAATCCAAGAACAAAAACGACGAGAGAGAGGACGAATCGGAAACAAAAATCAAACAACACCAAGAGGTTGAATCTTTTTTCGTTTTCTTTCTCTTCCTCGATCTGGTTTCATTTAAGCTCTTATTTTTTTAAAACTCATATTTGGGTTTGGGTTTCAATTTCGGTTATGTTGAGTTTTTTTAGAAATGAAAGTTTAGATTGAGAAAAAAATAAGAGAGATGAGGGAAGAAGATAGCCGCGGCGGGGAGTGAAAGAAGAAGGAGGTTGAAGGTTTTTATCAATGGAGTTTTTTTTGTTGTTTTGTTTGTTTTAAAAAAACTAAAAAAAAACGAGAAAGAAGAAAGGAAGAAGAAGGAGGCCGCGGCGGCGAGAGAGAGAAAGAGATGAGAAAAAATGGAAATTTTTAGGGTTAGGGGTATTTATACTCCAACCCGATCTGGTGTGTGCGTGTCTATCGCAGCACACCGTGCACCCTCGCTTATCAGCCACTGATCTCTATTAGATGGCCTAGATCTTTTCCTTTTAAATTTAGATCAGGGCCGTCTGATCCATCAGACGGCCAGATTTCATCCTGTTTTTTTTGTTTGTTTTTTTACACAGATGGGCCTTTGTTTGGACTGGGCCTGACTGTTTGGCTGCTATTCACACCCCCCTGCTATTTCGTTTTCATGATTCACACCCCCCTGTCTTAATTTTATTTTTATTTTTTTTTAGCTTATGAGATAAGTGCTTTTGGCATAAGCTATTTTAGCTTTTATTTTTAGCCAATCAAGCATGATGTCGAGGCTTATTTTATTTTCCGATTTATTTGATATTTAAAAATTGTTAATATTACTTTATGTCTTTATTTATTTTTAGCTAATTTTATTTTTTAAGCTCGTGAGATAAGTGCTTTTGGCATAAGCTATTTTAGCTTTGTTTAGCCTTGTAAAGCATGATGTCGAGGCTTATTTTCATCCTTTTAGTTTCGTATTTATTTATTTATGCTATTTATCCATGCATATCATATTTATTTCATTGCATCCATTTAGTTATTATTTTTACCCCTTTATTTTTTTTGTAATATCATTATTATCACAATATTGAATGTTTATCGCTTTATTAATAGTCATTTATTTTTGCTCTTGAATTTAGGATGTAAATAGGCCAAATGTAAACTCTAAATAAAATGTGCATAGCATACTCCCTCTCTTGCATCATTTCATGTTTATTTTCTTGCAAAGATTTTAGAGTGTGATTAGGGGCCAATGTACTCATAAATGAAAAATTGCATCTCATGCATATTTACTTTTTATCGCTTTCCGCAAAAAACGTTAGAATATTAATTCCGAGGGAAAAGACACCGTTTTGATCAAAATATCATTACGGACCGTCTTCGCGCTTAATTTGCTTATTGCGACGGTATTTTTCTTTTAGCGCTACCTTTTAAATTTTAAACCCAACATTCCCCTTTTAAATAGTTAGTTATTTTCTTCTCAAAAAAATGAGGTCAAAACCTCTTTCAAAAAAATACATAATTATTTTCTTTATCGAAATATCACAAAAACACAAAAAATTTCATCAAACATTTCTATCAAAAAACCTTGGAATTCAAACCAAGTGTTCTTTTTCTTACAAAAACCTTGGAATTCAAACCAAGTGTCTTTTATCACTTCAAACATTTTCTCAACTAACCTTGGATTTTAAACCAAGTGTCCGCGTTTTTTTCTTAATCAAATCTCAATCAATTTAACCATATAGACTTTTTTTTCCACAAATTAACATCAATCAAAATCACATTTTGCCATTTTTTGGCTTTTGGTATTTTAAAACCATTTTCAAAACCTTAAAATCAAATAAACAAATTTACTCGTCTTTTTACCCCGAACTACGGTGGTTTGATCCCTCGGGTACGTAGGCATGAGACTTGTCTCTCCAATCAACAAAAACATTTTTCTTTTTCCATCATTTTAAACATTTTATCATCACTTTAATTTCCCACTTATACATTTTTACAAGCAATTAAAATAAAGCGCATAGATAGAATAAAAACAAGAGGTTCCTATAGAGTACTATAGATACTTAGGGTGCTAACACCTTCCCTTCGTATAACCAACCCCCGAACCTTGTTCTCTCAAAATAGGGTTTTTTCGAACTTTTTTCCTTTCCCTCGGATAAATTAAAGATCGGTGGTGGAATATTAATTTGCGATTCGAAGTTAATTAATAACTCGATATCCAAAAATCACCGCGACAGAGTCTTTTATTTTATATGTGGCTCTTTGATTTATTAAACAAAAAAGGAATGTCAAAAAATTGACCTCAGTCAAACACCGTATGCCCCTATCCAGACGCCTCACTCCAACACCGAGGTCGAAGGTACTCCTCACTTTCAAGTAGGCCGGGATGACAATGGGTAGGGTATGGGTAGGGTATTATAGTACCCATCCCCATACTAACAATTTTGAAAAAAAATACTCGTACCCAACCTCATACACGCGAGGGTAATAACTTTGCACCTGTACCCATACTCTGTGGGTACGGTAAGTACCCATACCCGTACCAGTTACCCGCAATTTTGCTAAAAATAAATCGATCCATTATAAAATATTATGTTATTTTAATAAAATTAAAAAAATTCAAAGATTTTAATGTCGCCATATAAAAATTATAAACAAAATTATTACTAATCTCATGTTAAAGTTCATATCCCTATTGACATATTCACATTGTATTTGATTATGTTATAAAAAACATGAGTAATAGTTTAATAGTGTTGTATTTTATTTTATTTTTGCAAGAATAGTGTTATATTTTTAAAAATTAATATACATATATTTTTATATAATAATATAAATAAAATTAATAACTCTATATTATATGGGTATGGGTGGGGTGGGTACTAAGGTACACGTATCCGCACCCATACCCGCTCATTTTTGTGGATAATTATCCATACCCGTGTCCGTACCTAAAATGCAGGTTTTTACTCTATTCTGTGTGAGTATTTTTTGCGGGTATCCACCGAATATGGATCAAATTGGAATCCTTACTTTCAATCCCAAAACGCCTCGTGTCTAAGGCAAAAACTCATGTTTTGAAAGTCGCCTAGCGAATTCCGCAAAAACCCAATCCAAAATCTAACCTAAAAATAAAAATTAAGCCACAACACTCTATGATCATATGTACGTATGAGTTTAGATTTTTTTTTTTCACCACCATAAGTATTCGGCTCACTAACCGCTTAATTTGGTTCGAAGGTCAGTTCGGACATTAAGTGGTTCCAACCTCCTCCTATCACAGTTGCGGGAAATCGAAATGAGATTCTTTCTATCAATCATTACTGGACCAACTAACGATTGAGTATAAATTTATATTTTAATCATTTCTTTTTTCAGTATATGTAAATCAGTATTGAAATAGGAGTATATATGTAAATCAGTATATATGAATAGACTAAATTCAAAGAGAATTGAAGATCTAGTTTTTTTATTCATACAAATCTTCGTATTCTCTCGAGAAAGAGAAATAGTAATACTTATAATGAAAGAGCAACAAAAATGTGGAATATCCGTAGAGATGAATGAGATTTATTTAATATATAATTGATATTTTTGAAATTGCTAGTCTTTCTCACGATAAACCTAAATTAGAGGCCGCTCTTTTTAGTGATGATGGAGGTGGAAACAATTGACTCTTTTTGAGCTAATTGCTTTTTAATTTCATATTTTGATGTTTTTGAACAATTTGAATTACTTTTAAATTGTGTGTGATATTTTTTATGTTTAATTATTTATTTTAATATAATTCTATTATTTGATTTATATAATTATATTTAAAAAAAAATTATAGGAACGTACCCGTACCTATGTTTTTCTAAAAATGACGTACCCCATACCAGTACCGATACCGGATACCGGTACCGTACCCGCACCCGGGCAACATAGCCCCATATATTTGTGACAATTCAACCATTATTCTGGAACAATATATTGTTAGATTCCAGAGCAGTGCAATTATGGTATTCCGTAAATAACTATTAATATTCTTCTTAGATTCAATAGCATCAAATACCAGTCTTCCACCATTAAGCTACCCAAAATATCAACTCATCCGCACTAGGGGTGTTCGCGGTGCGGTTTGGTTCGGTTATGAGGCAAAAAGTCATCCTAACCGCGAGATAAAAACGCATGCGGTTCGGTTTGGTTCGGTTGATTTTTAAAAAGTCATCCAAACCAAACCAAACCAAATCAATGCGGTTAGGATCGGTTCGGTGGCGGCGGTTTACCGCGTTATAAAAAATATTACAATATTACTAACTTGTTACAAAATAAACATAGAAAATTTTAATTTATTTTATTGTTTATATGATATAATATACATATATAGAAATTGTATATATATAAGAACTTATTTTTAATACCAACAATATAGTTTTGTATCGCATGAAATTATATTTTTGTACATCTTACTGTTTTATGGACTCAGTTTAGGTTGAGTTTGCTAAGTTGGACTAGATAATAGGTTGATTGCTACTAGTTGGTAGAGTTAAGTTAAGTATTGCGGTTTGGTTCGGTTTGGTTCGGTTTTATGAAATGAAAACCGCAAACCAAACCAAACCGTGCGGTTTAAAAGAAACATGATCCGTGCGGTTTATACTAAATGCGGATTTTGCGGTTTCGGTTTGGATTGGTTCGGTTTTGCGGTTTTACTTTTGGTTCGGTTCGGATACGATCACCCCTAATCCGCACATAGAACATTTAGAAATCGATGCATTAATTGTTCAACACAATAACCACATTGTTATGCCTATTTAAAATATGAGAATAGGTCGCCCAAGGGTACTTAGATTAGATGGCGCGAATCTCTTTTAATTTAGTTAAGGTGTTGAGTTTGACGTCCATTTAGTTCCTACAAGGCTCAAGAGATTTCTGCAGTAGCACGCAGAAGATAGCTAATTTATGCAACAAAAAATATTAGAGAATGGGTCGAGGATGCTGCATCCTCGATACCTCTAATAATTAGTTTTAATCGATACAACTCGCTCTTGAGCTACAGCTATTTTGAAGGAAACTTTGGAGGGACTCAAAATGTATTAGAAGAGGTTTTTTTGACAGTTTGGATGAATTTTTCATATTTAATCTATGTTATGATATTCGCAAATTAAAAATATATTAATCATAGTTATCATTCATTTATCATTCTCTATAATTTTTTTCTTTAATTTTTCCCCTCCTCTCCAAACTAACAAACAAAATTTTACCATCATGAATGAACAAAGCCTTAATATATTAGAAATTGGCAAATTAAGTTCTCTTGTTGCTTTAAAGAACAAGATTCAAGATAAATACTTATTTAAAAAAGGTGAACATATAAAAATCGAGCATTTGACATATTTAGATTCGTGCACGGACATCATCGATGATGGTTACCAATTTTTCATAGAGGTCTTCTAAAGCACGGGGATTCGTAGAAAATTTCAAAGACGATCCCGAGGGAGTCAGATTTGAGTGGGAGTAATGGCTGCAGACGAAGGCAAAGTGAAAATTGAAAAGTTCGATGGTGCAGACTTTAGCTTTTGGAAGATGCAGATAGAAGATTATTTGTATCAGAAAAAGCTACATCAACCTCTAGCGGAAAACAAGACAGAATTGATGAAGGAAGATGAGTGGAACCTTCTCGATAGGCAAGCACTTGGAGTTATTCGGTTGTCGTTGTCTCGTAATGTTGCTTTTAACATTGCGAAGGAGAAGACAACAGCTGGTCTTATGAAGGCTCTTTCCAACATGTATGAAAAGCCTTCGGCATCAAATAAAGTTCATTTGATGAGACGGTTGTTTACGCTTCGGATGACAGAAGGCGTATCGATTGCGCAACATATCAATGAACTTAATATTGTCGTAACCCAATTAAGTTCAGTTGGTATCGAATTTGACGATGAGGTACGGGCATTAATACTTTTGTCTTCCCTGCCAGATAGTTGGAGCGCTACTGTCACGGCTATGAGTAGCTCGTCGGGAAGTACAAAGATGAAGTTTGATGATGTTCGTGATTTGGGTCTCAATGAAGAGATCCGACGGAGAGAGTCGAGTGAATCGTCATCCTCTTCAGTATTGCATATAGAGTCAAGTGGAAGAAATTCAACCAGATGATATGGACGTGGTAAATCAAAGGAAAGACGGTCCAAATCCAGAAATCATCGTAGTTCCCACAATTCAAAGAATATTGAATGCTGGAATTGTGGAAAGCCAAGACACTACAAAAATCAGTGTAGGCTTCCAAGAAAGAACCAAGAGGTCAAAGATGAAGCAAATGTTACTTCAACCTTAGGAGGAGGTGATACTTTGATATGTTCTTTGGAGAATAAGGAAGAGTCTTGGGTGTTAGACTCTGGAGCATCCTTTCATGCCACTTCCCAGAAGGAATTCTTTAAGAATTATCTCTCTGGAAACCTCGGTAAAGTTTACCTTGGTAATGAACAATCTTGTGAGGTTGTTGGCAAAGGTGAAGTAAAGATTAAGTTGAATGGGTCTGTATGGGAATTGAAAATTGTCAGACATATTCCCGACCTGACGAAGAACTTGATCTCCGTAGGCCAGTTGGCTAGTGACGGTTACACAACAGTCTTCCATGGAGACAATTGGAAGATTTCAAATGGTGCAATGATGATTGCTCGCGGTAAGAAGAGTGGTACTCTTTACATGACAACAGGAGCATGCCATTTGATTGCAGCTGCAACAAATGAAAGTCCCAATCTATGGCACCAGAGGTTAGGCCATATGAGTGAGAAAGGAATGAAGGTTATGCACTCAAAAGGAAAACTACCAGGTCTTCGGTCAATAGAAATTGACATGTGTGAAGACTATATACTTGGAAAGCAGAAAAGAGTTAGCTTTCAGACAAGTGGAAAAACCCCAAAGAAAGAGAGACTCAAGCTTGTTCACTCTGATGTCTGTGGTCCAACAACTGTCTCATTCGTTGGTGGAAAGAACTACTTCGTGACTTTTATCGATGATCACTCTAGGAAGTTATGTATATACTTTCTGAAACATAAGTCAGATGTATTTGAAGCTTTCAAGAGATGGAAATCTATGGTGGAAAATGAGACATGATTGAAGATTAAAAAGCTCAGAACCGGCAATGGTGGTGAATATGAAGACACCAGATTCAAGAAGTTCTGTTATGAGTACGGGATCAGAATGGAGAGAACCGTACCAGGAACGCCTCAACACAATGGTGTAGCAGAGCATATGAACAGAACATTGACTGAGAGAGCCAGAAGCTTACGTGTGCAGTCAGGCTTACCTAAGCAGTTCTGGGCAGAAGCAGTCAACACGGAAACTTACTTATTCAACCGAGGTCCATCGGTTCCATTGGAGCACAAAATACCAGAAGAGGTATGGAGCGGAAGAGAGGCAAAACTCTCACATCTTAGAGTTTTCAGCTGTGTAGCATATTGCACATTAGCGATCAAGGTAGAAATAAACTTGATCCAAAGTCAAAGAAGTGCACTTTCATCGGTTATGGTGAGGATGAGTTTGGCTACCGAATTTGGGATGATGAAAATAAAAAGATGATCCGCAGTAGAGATGTAATCTTCAATGAAAGAGTGATGTACAAAGACAGACATAACACAACCACCAACAACTCAGAATTGAGTGAGTCTGTGTATGTAGAAGCGGACGATGTCCCAGAAAGTCCCACTGTTGAAAGTTCCCTGTTAGAGGAGTCAACTGAATCAACTGACACACAACCGTCTGACAAACCAGAGCATTATACTCCTACTCCTGTATTGAGAAGGTCTTCTCGACCTCATGTTCCCAACATGAGATACATTGACTACAACGAAATTTTTGCTCCGGTTGTGAAGCACAATACTATCAGGTCTGTGTTAAGTATTGTTGCTAGTGAAGATCTCTATCTTGAGCAATTAGATGTGAAGACTGCGTTTCTTAATGGAAACTTAGTTGAGGAGATATACATGCACCAACCTGAAGGACTCTCAGAATAAGGGAAAGAGAATATGGTCTGTAGGCTAAAGAAGAGCTTGTATGGTCTGAAACAAGCTCCAAGACAGTGGTATACGAAGTTTGAAAGCTTCATGCAGAAGGCGGGTTTCAAGAAGTGTAATGCCGACCTCTGTTGTTTCTTCAAGAGATATAAGTCCAGTTATATCATTTTGTTACTTTATGTCGATGACATGTTGGTAGCAGGTTCAAATATGGACGAGATCAGAAACTTGAAGATGCAGTTGTCAAAAGAGTTTGACATGAAGGATTTAGGTCCTGCCAGAAAGATTCTTGGTATGCAAATCACGAGAGATAAGCAAAGAGGAGTTTTGCAGTTATCTCAAGAAGAGTACATCAACCGTGTTTTGCAAAGGTTCAACATGGGCAATGCCAAACCGGTTAGCACACCTTTGGCAAGTAATTTTCGCCTATCCAAGGACCAGTCTCCTCAGACAGAGGAAGAAAAAGAATCCATGGCTAACATTCCATATGCTTCAGCCATTGGAAGATTGATGTACGCAATGATCTGTACGAGGCCAGACATTGGCCATGCAGTGGGAGTTGTTAGCAGGTTTATGTCAAATCCAGGAAAAGCTCATTGGGAAGCAGTTAAGTGGATTTTGAGGTATCTACGAGGCACCACTAAGAAATGTTTGTACTTTGGAAAAGGAGAGTTAAAAGTACAAGGCTACGTAGATTCAGACTTCGGAGGTGAAGTTGATCGCCGAAGAAGTACCACCGGTTACATTTTTACTGTTGGCACTGGAGCGGTTAGTTGGATATCGCAGATACAAAAGATTGTTGCTTTATCTACTACAGAGGCCGAGTATGTAGCAGTAACAGAAGCAGTAAAGAATTGATATGTCTTCAGGGATTGTTAACAGAGTTGGGTTTTACTCAGGAGAAAAATGTTTTGTACAATGATAATCAGAGTGCAATTCATCTGGCAAAGAATTCAGCATTCCATTCAAGAACAAAACACATTGGTCTTCGTTATCATTTCATCAAATCTCTGCTTGAGGATGAGGTACTAACATTGAGGAAGTTCAAGGAAGTGAGAACCCGGCAGACATGTTAACAAAGGTGGTGACCATTGACAAATTGAAGTTGTGCTCAACTTCAGTTGGCCTGCTAGAATAACATACCCAGAAATGATGTTGTTTGACCAAGGTGTGAAGACCGATTGAAATTCGTCTTCAAGTGGGAGATTGTTGGTCAAAATAGAAGAAAGAGAATAGGAGGAATTAAAGGAAATGAAATAAGAAAGGTCCAGAGCAATTGAAGGACGGAATGCATGGAGAGAGAATGCGAAAATTTCTCTTTCATGTGAACCATTTGTTTTTCTTGCTGCTTAGCTATAAAAGCAGAGTATTTCATTTCTTAATAACATCATCAGTAACAACAACAATAACAAGTGCTATAACAACAAGAGTTATAACAACCAGCTAGTTACAAAGAAGAAAATTCCAGTATAAGAATTTTGTGAGAAATATTTATAGAGAAATATTTCTTTCGGTGTAATTGGGTCGTGGGGGTTCTGTGAGAAAGCAGTTGTCATAAACACTTTGTACATTTCATTATTATTAATATTAGTGTGCTTCCGCGTTATTTTGTTCTTCCACAAATCTGATAATATAATATGGGGAGATTTGCGTAGTTTCCTAACACAAACTACGTTCTCCTCCGCCATCTCTGTTGCCGCAATTATAGAAGACTCCGGTAGTGGCTTCGCAAAATTATTGATACTGCATTTTACAATATTTTATTGTTTGGTTTAGATACTGCATTTTACAATATTTTCTTGTTTGGTTTAGTGATGATGTTTACATTTATATTTGATTTAACAACATTTTGAAATGGAAACGTGTCATGAAGAAACCCCTTTTAGCTATGAAGCATGGAGTCATGGACACAAACCGATAATAATTTGAAAAAGTAATACAATTCAATGTAATGATATGTGTTGGTGTCGGACACTGAGGCGTGTCTGGCACCGGGACACGCTAATCCTTCCTTGAAGTGTCCGTGCTTCATAGCCTTGTAATGTTTTCATTTATGTTTGATTTCACAAAAATATGCCTTTCAAGTTCTCCAATATTTCTAAAAGATGCTGAAAAAAAGAACAATAAGTATGCCATACAGAATAGGAACATAACTCATTTTGCCTTTATCATGGGGGTGCAGAGTTTCTGCTGTTATTTGTTGATGTATCAATTATCATATGCTGCTGCTAGAGTCAACTTTGTACCTTATGATTTGTGCATAAATTCCTTTGCATTCATTTAATTTTTACACATAATAGTTTTTTGTTTCATTTATACCTTTTGATATTTTGAAATCTCTATCTCCATGTAGCTTGAGCATTTCTATTGTGTGAAGGTATAAGTATAAACAAAATGAGTTTGTTTCACTTTTCTGTTCACTCAGGAGAGACTTTGCATGTCATCCTTGAACACAGTCATAACCAGCGTTCTGCTGATATTTCGTCTCCAGCAATGGTCTTCTGCTTCTGTGGTTCCACCACTTTCTTTTTGTTCGACCAGCCACAACAATGCCAAACGTTGTTCAGGTTTTGCTTTTGCCTCATTCTCGTTTTCTTTCATGATCTAATTTTGCAATAAGCAAATAAAAAATGCACAATTCAGTGACGCAAAATGAAAACATAACCTCCGCACGGTGTTGATTCCCCTGTTTTGTGTTACTCTCGCACACACGGTAACCAACTCCCACTTTCAAATCTTGTTAGAAATCCCTTATAACCAAATCACACGCAATATACAAGTTCTATGACCTTGTTAGAATGGATGATTGCATTAATTTAGATAAAGGTACATCAGGTGTATACTCCCTCCCTTCATCAATATAAGACCATCTTGGAATGTTCGTTTGTCGCTTACTACAAGAACACAAATCTATAGGTACATTTATGACTCTTTCTAAATATACTCTTATTAATACTATCAATTTGCCTTGGAACGTAAATGATATTTAGTGTATATATACACAAATTATACATTAATTACAGTACCAACTTTTATAAATAAGGACGGATGGAGTATATAGTAAACAAGGCTCCTATTCAGGTAAGAATGAGTTAGAAACTCCTCTGAATGAGGAATGATAGTTGTAATTCCTTTATGCAGGTAACGGCTAGTACAACTGACTTGATCATGTTGATTTATTAGTTATATCAACTTTATATACAACAAAAGTAACAAGAAAAGGACAAGGATTCTATCAACAACAATAAAAGGAAAGGGATGTTATTGAAGTTGTCCTAGTTTAATCATGGAAAGTTGGTTCTTAAAAGGTGATTTTCCTGCTGCTAGCATCTTGGATACTTGATCCATGGTTGGACGAGAACGCGGATTTTGACTCAAGCAAGCAAATGCCAACCTGGTAATCAACATCACCTCCTCATCCATTGGTTTCATAACTTGTTGAGGTCGTTCATCTAAAACATCTATCAGCAACATATCATTAGCCATTGGCCTTGTAGATGATGACAAAAATAACGAAATGAGATCTCCAGGATGTTTTCCCATTATGATTTCCAGAGCAAGTACTCCAAAGCTGTATACATCACATTTCTCATTCACTTCCATGGTTTGTGCCAACTCTGCAAACAAACAAAGAAACTTTGTAAGTTATATTTTCCACAAATTAATGAGTTTCAATATTATATCGAAAACGATATGATTATTTCAATTTCTATATGAGAGAGGATATATGGTTCTAACCTGGAGCTGCATAACCAAAAGTGCCTACAAATTGGGTCCAACTGAGTAAACCAGGCTTTAAAAACTTAGCGGTCCCAAAGTCGGAGACATGAGCTTCATAGTCAAGATTAAGAAGAACATTTTTGCTCGATATATCGCGATGAATAACAGGAGGTGAGCAATCATGATGCAAATAGGACAAAGCATTGGCCACACCTTTAACAACATTCACCCTCTTTTCCCAATCAAATGCGGAGGCGTATGTGTCATTGTTTAGTATATGATCTAAGCTTCCGCCTTCCAAGAACTTGTAAACCAAAAATGAAAACTTAGAATGTGAGCAAAATCCATAAAGCTTTATGATGTTCCTGTGTTTGATTCCTGTCAAAGTTTCAATCTCACTCATAAAAGACTTTGAACTGAAAGTTGACATTTCTTCATCTGTTACTAAATGAAGTTTCTTCACCGCAACCACCATACCTTCAGACAATTCTGCCTTGTAAACATTTCCTTGACTTCCTACTCCAATGAGATATTTGTCATCAAAATTCTCAGTCGCTTCAACGATATTTTCAAACATCATTTTCCCATCATAACTCCAGATGGAAAACAGTACTCCCCTTTGTGCTTCTTCTACATTTTGGCTTTCTTCCTTTGGTTTTTGTCTTCGACGCAAAATATACATCGAAATTCCAACCACGCACAACACAAATATTAGAGCTCCTAAAGCAATGAATACTGATCGGAGGACATTTTTGCTCTTTCCACTATGGTTTGTTGCACAAGGAATCAAACCTGTGATATTTCCGCATAAGTCTTTGTTATTTTTTAATGATTCAAAAGAAGCATTAACAAAAGCTGGAATATTTGGAAGTGGACCTTCTAACTTGTTGTCTGATATATTAACAAAAACCAAATTCCTTTTAAAATTTTGAGGAATGGTTCCTGAAAGCATATTGTGTGAGAGATTCAACATTGACAACCTCACCAAGTTTTCAAGAGATGTAGGTATTTTTCCATTCAAAAAATTGCCACTAAGATCAAGTGACTCCAAATCTGAACCAAACTGAAAGGGAATACTTCCTTCGATTTTGTTTCTGCTCAAATTCAAATTTCGTAACCTTGGTAACTTCACAACTTCTTCTGGTATTGTGCCACTCAACTCGTTGCCTCCGAGATCCAATTCATTAAGTATTTTCAGTAATCCAATTTCTGCTGGGATGCTATCTGTGAAATGATTGTTACTTATCTTGAGTTCGACTAATGATTTCATGCGTCCTAATTCCTTTGGAAGTTTCCCAATCAAATGATTTGAAGAAAGGTGAAGCTTACCTAGCTTGGGTAAGCCAATAAGTTCTAATGGTATACCACCAGAAACATTATTGTTAGATATTATGAAGGTATCAAGATCAATAGACTTCCCCCAGTTTGGTGAAATGTATCCATGAAGTTTATTGTCACTCATATCAATGTATTGCAACTTCGGATACACACCAAAATCTCGTGCAATATCACCTTCTATCGAATTTTTATCAATTCTGAATCTTTCAAGGGTAGAGCAGTCCTTCAAACTTGTTGGTACCGGACCGGTAAAATGGTTGTGATCAGCATTGAAGTTATATAATTTTCCACCAGAACATATTTTCGGCGGCAAATGACCAACTAAATCATTCTCAGATACAACAAAGGAATGCCAATCAGTAATGTTATAAAGTCCATCTGGAAGTCTACCATGAAGTTTATTAGTAGCTACTTCAAAGACATTGAGCAGCTGCAAATTCCCAATTGTAGCTGGAATAATACCAGAGAGATTGTTTACTTGGACACTAAAGGCTTGCAAATTGATTAAATTTCCTATTGAAGCAGGAATCGATCCAGAAAGTCGATTCATTCCCAAATACAAATCGGTGAGATTTTTCAAGTTTCCAATTGTGGAAGGAATGGATCCAGAAAGTTGATTGAAATCAAGTGCAAGGAAATTCACACTAACCAAGTTTTGTATAGAATCAGGGATTGAACCAGAAAGATTCATGTTAAAGAGGTAGATATCGGTCAAGCTAGACATGTTCCACAAGGATTGTGGAATTGTACCAGACAACTTATTGTTATACCTAAGGTAAAGTCCATTTAGTTTTCTCATGTTGCCTATGGTTTCAGGTATAACACCAGATAGATAGTTGTTTGACAATTCAAGAACAGTAAGTTCTGTCAACAAACCAATTTCTTGGGGAATGGAACCAATTAGGTTACTTTTTATAATTGCAAGATACTCTAATTTGTTCAATTTTCCAATCTCAGGAGGAATAGGACCACTAGACCAATTGTTTTTACTTAAATCTAGATATGATAGGTTGGATAAATTTCCTATGGAATTAGGAATTGATCCACTTAGTTTACATTCATAAAAATCAAGGCCTTTTAAACTCTTCAATTTCCACATTTCTTGGGGGATGGAACCAACAAAAGGATTTTCAGAAAAATTCAAAACATTTATTTTTGACAAGTTACCAATTTGTGGGGGAATGGTTCCATAAAATTGGTTACTGCAGATATTTAAGGTTGTAAGGTTTGGGAATGAAGAAAATTGAAGAGAGTGAAGTGTACCTTTTAGTCCAAAACTTTCAAGGTTTATGGTAGAAATTGAATTGGATTTTTTATCACAAGTAATTCCTTGCCAATTATTGCATGGATTTGTGGTATTTTTCCAAGTTGATAAGAGTGTTTGACTTTGATTATCAAAGCTATTTTTCCATTTTAACAAAGCTTGTGCTTCAGTTGCTTCAGCTTGTGACCATGAGAGTGTTGGAAGGACTGAGAGAATAATGAACAGAACTTGCAAGGTTGATAGAATCATGATGAATGTGGGTGGTGACATTATTCAATGTTTGGTAGATAATGATGATGATTCACGAATTTTTCACGGATCTATATAAGTTTTAGATACAGTACAAATTAAGAAATCATTTTATTATTGTAAAAAAAAATAAAAAATCATTTATCCAAAGAAAAAAAATGAAACCATTTTATTTTTCACGTGGGTATATACATGAATATTTTATTTTTGGTAGTAGTGGGCCCGGTACGTGTGAATACTACTTTTTCATTTTTCTTTTGACAAAATGATTATGTGATTAAACTTGTTGGTCAAATTAAGTCTGCCACAAAGGTTGTGTGTAGTTACTAAATTGGAGTATTTTATTGAACGGGAGCTTAATGCCACGTTCTTAATCTTTAATGATTATTTTTTGTTTTGGACAAAATTGTAATGATTTTTTTTTATTTATCTAATTATCTTCATACGGACCTTTACTAACTCAGAACATTTTCTGCTTCTATATTTTTTTAGACGAAATTGCAGGAAATCTACACTTTTTTTAAAAAAAAATAAAGCAGGAAAGCCGGAGTGGTTAGTCTCTAGAAATATAATTAAAAAAGGAAGAGAGATATAAAGGAGGGAAAACAAACAAATCTTCTCCAAGGTTAAGAAAAATGAAAGTTAGGTAGACCAAGTCTTTTACTAACAAGATCGCTCCTAAAAACACTAGGACAACTGTAAAGATCTGAAGCAAAACAATCAATATCGTATCATTGAATTGAGGAAATCTACACACACAATTATTCAGATAATAGGAAAAAATAATATTCAGATAATATTTTGTGCCTTACAACTACTTATATATCTTTCTCTTTACGCTTGGGTTCATTTGGTATGCAAGTTACTAAAATAAGTATTTTATTTATGGAAAATGTTTTTTTCTAAAGGATCGAAAATGTTAATAGTGTATATACTACTAGTTAAGAAATTAAGTGTACAAACTTTTAAAAATATAAAAAGAATACTATTTTTAAAATAAAATTTACTTATAATTTGATTTCCTTAATTAGTGGCCGGAACCTTAGTTAGCATGACCATTAAAAATATGGTTAAATATGTTATTAGTCTTCATAAAATGGCGACCTTCTAAGTTTATTTCTTAATTTTTATTAAAAATTTGGTCCTTGAAAAATTATCTTGTATTCAGATTTTGGCCCCTACTATTAAGACAACGTGTATTTTTTAATGATTTTTTCGCAACTTGGAAGCCTCGGAAGGAAGCAACTCGGAAGCCCGTAATTGAGGTGCTACAAAATTGGTTGAATGCTTGGCAAAATAGGTACGTGAGCTTAGGGGAAGAGTGATCGTAATTCATTCGGTATTAGCATCAATTCCTACATTTTATATGTCATATGTGAATGCCGAAATGTGTGTGGGACAAAATTGTCACTACAACAAATAGATCAAATTGCGGCGGATGTATTTGCTAATTGTGGCGGGTAAATCCGCCGTTAAAAGCCTTTTGTGGCGGGTGCGCACCTGCTGCAATTTTAAGCATCGTAAGCATTTCGCGGTGGTTAGAACCAACCGCTAGAACAGGTGTCGGAAGAGCATTTTGCGGCGATTTCTGCGGCGGTTTGTAGCTGCCGCAATAGGCAAACATTGAAATTATTAATTTATTGTTTTAGCGGTGATTTTAAACTGCTGCAAAAAGTGGCCACATGAAGAAAAAACTTACGGCAGTTGAAAACCGCCGCAATTGCAATTTGCTCCCAATTTTTAAGCACCAATAATTGTTTTATTTGTTTATTCCCAAGTAATGATCATCAATTCATAAAATAATAGACCAAAATAAATAAATAAAATAACAAGCATATAAAATAAAGTAACACATTCAAATTAAATAGAAATGTATCCATTAGTTTCGACTCAAAATGAACACCATAAAGCAATAACTCAGCATGACAACATAAGTACCGGAACCCTTAATTATGTATGACTTGCTGGTATGTTGAATCCTTATAACTGAGGTACTTAATTATAATATCTAAGTATACATTCTTCATTGATAAACACTAGAATTAAGAATATACATCTCCATGACGAGTTCCACACATATTATCACCTCCTTGACTATTACTATCCTTATTTCCCATTATTAACACCATGACAAGATGATGACGAATGCCTCATATACGTTGGAGAATTTCCAAAATATAATTTGAAAGGTTGCAATGGTTAATTTGAAATTCAAATTTACATTTTTGAAAATCTTTCAAGGGTTATGTCCCTTCATCATTTGACATAAGTTTCTCTATAAATAGAGACACTTGATAGGCAGAAAATACAATCAGAAAATCATGAATTTCATGAGTCAAAAATTCTGGCTAAAATATCTAAGTCATTTCTTCATTTGTGTAGTGCACGAGAGGAATTGAAAGAACTTTATTATGTAAACTACCATTGGTCGATATGCTTTATATGAATGTGCAATTCATATCATGGTTTCCAAAGTATAATAAAGGGAATTCGCCGGTTAACCCATTTGCATCCAGTTTTCTTAAACTGGTAAGGGCGAATCGAACCTAAAGCTTAGTGTGTCAACACACGTTTTGGAATTTATGTGCAATGTTCATCATGTTCTTCATCATCTTCTTGTTCAAGTATTTGCAGCAAACCCCTAACAAAAGTTCTCACAATCTTTAGGTTTAATTTATGATTTATTTGTGATTAATAGTGGCTGTAACTTCGAAGGGATGTGAAGAACATCAAAGTTTGGTATCAGGAGATAAGTATCAATACCCTTCTTATTTCATATTTGATTGCAAATTAAATATGAAAGGTTAATTTTATATATACGTGATATATGTTTGATTTGTTTAATTTATGAGTATGTATATACAGATTCATGATGTTAAAGTTTCATGTTTCGAAACCATGCCAGGGATTAACTCATTTAGGCATATGTCATACTTGGAATTTATTATTCCAAGGTTAAGAATCTGGCAACAAATATGTCTTTTCATTGTTATGTATTGGATTTTGATTTAAATTTGACATAGTTTCTCTTATTTAATTGTTCCCAATGGGTGGTTAATCATAAATGGATTATGGCAGAAATGATGTGTCATTTGGTTGACAATTACATTAATTGATTCATGTTAAGTGTTGACTGAAACTATTATGATCAGTTTTAGTGTTGATTTTGACAAATATTATTGAAAGAGAAAAGAACACACACGTACTTATATCCAATGGTGAAAGGTAATCATTTTAAAATTTGCCTTAACTTATGATATGCGCATGATTTAGAAACTATTCAAGTATATGAATTTTGATAAGAATGACTAAATTTGATTTATGAGACATGCTTTTATGTTATTTTTTAATATAAAAGTAGTGTATATGACGTGTCATGAATATGAAAATGCATATTTTAGTGATATTATTTGTGCAAGAAGTCTTTAAATTCAAAAGTGATGGTCTTGTGTATCATAATATGAAAGTTATTGTTAATTTCTTACTTATCTTAATATTAAAATTGATTGGATATTTTGAAATTATTGTAAGTTTTGTTCACGGAGGAAATTAAGTTATAGGAAATGTTAATGATTGAATAATTATTTATCTTTCTAACATGATGATTATTTGATTTTACGATAGAACTTATTACATGAAACTTGATTTTGACATTTAGAATTTATGATACATGTATTAGTTAATGTAATAACTAATATTAAAAAAATGTTTCTTATAATAAAAATAAAATAAATTCTAAAGTATTATTTAGGTTTATGTTGGATATATGACTTACATGTGTGACTTATTTATGAAATAAAAGTTGGTCATGACAATCTTTATACTCATGTTTGTTGGTGTTATACATATTTAATACATTGAATGTATGGTATATTGGATACATTCAAGTGGAAATTGTAGAACTTCAAATTGAAATTATTATTAAATATGTAATAGTAAAGGAAGAATGACATAAATGTTGTGCATATGACACAATGATAATGGATATGACAAAAAGTCATGATTTTGTGATAGTTGGTGAAAACTATAAAAAATGTATAAATAATATTCAAAGTGATAGGGTTTTTTGTGTTTTTTGGTATTGTGGAATTTGGTGGGATGTATTTTATGGAGAAAACCGAGAAAAAAATATATTGTTAAGAATACTCCCATGTTTTGTTTTTCTTTCTCATTATTATTCATAACTATATGGCTCTATATATATAGAGTTACATAAAAGCAAATCATATCTTTTAAATAAAAAACTAATCCTAAAAATTCTAAAAATATCTTAATATTCTAAACAAAAATATAACTCTTAAATTCTAATATCACCTTATTTTAAATATAAATCTAAAATATATTTAAAACTAAAATCTTTAAAAAAGATATTTAGACATAATTCTCAACACTCTTCCTGAATATTTTTTTGTTGTATCCAATTAGAGATTTGCGCTTATTTTTTTTGTGTTTCTCAATCATCCTCTTTGACCGAATATATTTGTGTTTTTTGTTGTTGTTCATCCACTCCTTTGAATCCTTTTAATGAAAGTATATGATTTGGCAACCGGTGGTATGGTCCCTATGAAAAAAAGCGAAATGCTTATATTTTTGAAGAAAAGTGATGTCTATACAAGACTTGGGTAGAGGTAATTAAACATGTGTCCTTTAGGTGGTCCTTGCTAAAGTTACACCATATGCCTGATGTGAATATGAGTGGGTGAAATATCTATTGGATTGCTTGCTTAGATAGATACACAGATAAATTTTGATTGAGGTTGGTGATTAGGCAAATTTTTACCTTTACTTGATGTTATGATCTTGTAATATTTTCTACCTTATTATTGTTTTGACACTTTTTTTATGGTTTGGATAGAGTATTACTTGTACTTTTTCTCGTCAATGAGTATAGTATTCATTGTACTTTGGCTCATCTATGAATATAATTTTTTTTTTTTGTATATATAGTATGTGAGAGAGTGTAGAATATTATTATTAAACAATTTTGATCGTATATTATTATGTATTAATACAAATGATTTGGTATTAATTAGGCTTTATTAGTTACCATTATAATGCCTAAATTGTAGTCATGTACTACTTTGTATATATCCCCTTTTATACCCTTAATTTATGTCTTCATTTATTTTTGACAAGATAAGATGTCCTTCATTTATTGATGTGCAAGTTTCACATAATTATGTCCTTTGATTTGAATAACTCGTTTGTACAATTTTGGCAAAGTTTTGTCACATGTGGTAAATATGAATGGTTGTTTGATGATTATTCCATGGAAAACACAATGCTTTGAATAAATCATTTATGGTGCATTGGTTAAATTTTGGCAATTTTATAAGATTCTTTTTAAAATTCAATGTAGGTGCATTGATGATTATTCAATGGAAAATACAATGCTTTGAATAAATCATTTATGGTAAATGTACAATTTTATAAGACTCTTTTTGGGATGAAGGTAGTATAGTATTACTTTCGTTTTTAAATTTAGGGTAAATAGTTGTTTACCTCCTGTAAAATTTGCGATTTTCCATTTAACCCTCTGTTCAGATTTTTTTGCTTTTTACCCCCCTCCTTTGTCATTTGCCCCCGTGTGTAGTCAAGTGTACACATGACTGTACAAAACTGCTGACATTTCATGTACACATGGAAAACAATTTATTTTAAATGCCACGTCAGCAACTAATTTTTTTTATAAATAAATTCTGAAAACTTTTCTGTTTTTAAATAAAATCTGAAAACTTTTTTTTTTTTGAAATAAAATCTGAAAACTTTTTTGTTTTCAAATTAAATCTGAAAACTTTTTTTTTTTTAAATAAATTTGAAAATTATATTTTTTTTAAATAAAATCTGAAAACTTTATTTATTTTTAAATAAAATCTGAAACAGGTTTTTGTCAAAAATCTTATTTCTGTGTTCTTGTTTCTTATTTTCTAATTTTAAAATATTAAAAAGATTTTTGTCAAAAAAAAATAATATTAAAAAGGTTTAATAATGTTTAATAATATTGGTTTAATAATGTTAAAAAAGTTTTTAGATTTTTTTTAAAAAAAGAAGTTTTCAGATTTTATTTTAAAAAAAAAAAAATTTCATATTTTATTTAAATAAAAAATATATTTTCAGATTTTATTTTAAAAAAAACGTTTTCAGATTTAATTTTAAAAAAAAAATAAGTTTTCAGATTTTATTTTAAAAACATAAAGTTTTCATATTGAATTTAAAAAAAAAAAAAAGTTTTCAGAATTTATTTAAAAAAAAAAAAATTTCATATTTTATTTTAAAAAAAAATTAGTTGCTGATGTGGCATTTAAAATAAACTGTTTTCCATGTGTACATGACATGTCAGCAGTTTTGTACAGTCAGATGTAGACGGGGCTACACAGGGGGGCAAATGACAAAATATTTATATTGCAAGGGGTAAAAAGCAAAAAAATCTGAGCATGTGGTAAATGGAAAATTGCTAATTTTGCAGGGAGGAAACAGTCATTTACCCTTAAATTTAAGACCTTTTTGAAAAAATTAGAGAGATTAAGAAAGTTGCTTGTAGTATTAAATTTAGGCTTAAATGTATTTTTGGCCCTCCAAGTTTCATAACTGTTTGATTTTGACCCTCTAAATTTTAATTGCTTGATTTTAACCCCCTATGTTTCATAATTGTTCGATTTTAGCCCCTCAAGTTTCAATTGCTTGATTTTGGCCCCCAAGTTTACCCCCTTTAGCAATTGTTTGCCCTCTGTTGACTTTTTTGTCTAAAAATTGCTTATGTGGCTTTTAAAATATATATATATATATATATATTAAAAATAAATAGAATATGTTTTTCAAATTAAAAATATGTTTTAAAATAAAAAATGTTATAAAACGATATTTGCTTTTATAAAAATGTTTTAAAATGATTTTTTTTAATAAAAGGTTTAATAATTTTTTTCTTAAAAAAAATGTTTACAAAGTTTTTAAAAAATAGTTCATAATTTTTTTTTTTACTTTTTATTTATAACAAAATTATTTTATATATAATATATAATAAAAAAATTATTTTTTAAACAAATAAATATTTTAAATAAAACAAATTTTTTTTACTAACATTTTTATTTATTTTTAAATATTTATTTAATTTTAAAATGCCACATAACCAATTTTTAATCAAAAAAGTCAAGAGGGACTAGCAAATGCAAAAAGGGGTAAACTTAGGGGGCCAAAATCGAGCAATTGAAACTCAAGGGCTAAAATCGAGCAATTGTGAAACTTAGGGGGTTAAAGTCAAGCAATTGAACTTGGGGGTCAAAATCAAACAATTGTGAAACTTGAGGGGCCAAAACTTCATTTAAGCCTTAAATTTATTGATAATTGATATTGTTTTTACAATTTTTTCTTTCAAGAGAGAGAACGAGTTAATATTTTCTTTAGATAATTTATTACAAAGTGTAGAAAAAAACGCTATAATTAAGGATATATTGATAATGAAATAATTAATGCCAACCCACTTGGGTTTGGTCTGTTGGTATTGGCTTGAAACTTAAAAATGTGCTCCTTTTTAAGGTCTTAAGTTCGATTATCTCAGGTGCCAATTTGGATGGACTAATTTAACTTCTTCAAAAAAAAAAATTAATGTCATTGAAAATTTTAAATAAATCTTATAAAAAGAGATAGATCCAAATCTCAAAATGGTCTTATATTTAGTGAAAGAGATATTAAAAGATTTCCAATTTACTCACTCACAAATAGGTTTAAATACAATTGTGATCCATTATTTTTACTCACTCACAAAATTGGTTTCCCCAATTTAAAATCACCTAATTTTGTGACCTCTATTAGATTTTTGTACTTAAAAATGATGATTTAACATATTTTAAATGACATAACATATGAAATAATAATATTAAATAACCAAAAGTCGTGAAATTACAAGTAAACTAATTAAAATTTCAATTTTAATTTCAAAAAATTATTCATTTTTTAAATTTAATGAATGAAATGTAAGTAATTAATCCATGTGAATAAATTATTATGCCTTGTCATATAAAATATGTTAAATCATATTTTTAAATATGACAACTTTGGTCAAAAAAAAAATATGACAACTTAATGAAGAGACCTAAACTGAGTGATTTTAAAATGAAGAACAATTTTATGAGTGAATCTATATTTATATCTATATATCTATATCTATATAATATATATAATATATAAAGGGGATAGGGGAGTTTGGGATGAGTTTTTCATATTCCCATTGTACCAACAAAAATCTTTTATTAACAAACTCACCATAACATAAGGTACATCTTTTTTTTTTAGCAGCAAAAATCTTTTATTAACAAACTCACTATAACATAAGACATATTTTTACGATTTTGGATATAAGTTAGACACAGGCAGGCACGGAACGCGTCTGCCTGGCCCGCTAGTAAAAATAAAGAGACTTATGTCAACAACAAAATAAAGAGACCGGAATTATAGTTAAGCATATTAATCTATTAATAGATCATAAATTTATTAAAATAATACTAGTAATTATATATTTTCAATATTCATTATAATTTTTTTTCTATACAATATATACAATATATAAAGGGGATATGGGAGTTTGGGATGACTTTTTTATATTCCCATTATACCCCTCATGATTACTTAACATTGATTTGATTTTTTTTTGTACCAACAAAAATCTTTTATTAACAAACTCACCATAACATAAGGTACATCTTTTTTTTAGCAGCAAAAATCTTTTATTAACAAACTCACTATAACATAAGACATATCTTTACGTTTTTGGATATAAGTTAGACATAGGCAGGCACTAAACGTGTCTGCTTGGCCCGCTAGTAAAAATAAAGAGACTTATGTCAACAACAAAATAAAGAGACCGAAATTATAGTTAAATTTATATCTATTAATAGATCATAAATTTATTAAAATAATACTAGTAATTATTAATTTTCAATATGCATTATAATTTTTTTTGTTTACAATAGAGCTGGGGATCGAACCCAGAACCTCTATCATATTACTCAAACCCCTCACCACTAAACCAACCCTATTAGACGTTAAATATCCAAAACCATAAATAATCTCTACTTGCCAAGATTTTTCATCATAAAGAGCCAAGTTGACCCATCTAAGTTGGTCACATTTTTCAAATAACTTATGATATGATCTGTCTTTTCTTTATTTACTTTCTCCCTATGTCCTAGACTATAGGAACTTAAAAAAAAAAATTGTCCTTATATATATATATACTCCCTCCGTCCCAAAATATAAGGGAAAATTGGTCAAAGAAAGTTAATGTATCTAGTTAAAAATTTAGACTAGATACATCAACTTTATTTGACCAATTTTCCCTTATATTTTGGCATGGAGGGAGTATATATATAAGATCTTTTATAAATTTTAAAATATATTTATTATTCTTTTTAAATATAACTCTCATTAATACTATTTTTTTTTTTTAAAACAAAGGAGGAAAGTCACAGTGGTAGCCTCTGCAAATATAATTAAAAAGGAAGAGAGATACATCGGAGGGGAAAGAAACGAACAAATTAACCTTCCCCAAGGTTAAGAAAAACGAAAGTTAGGCAGACCAAGCCTATTACTAACAAGGCTACTCCTAAAACCCATAGGGCAACTATCAAACCATAAACTATCAATAATGTCAAGTCCTAAATTAGTTACCTTATCTGCAACTTGGTTCCTTTCCATAAAGATGTGGGTGACAACAAAATACATATTTCTCACCAAAAACAGGCAGTTGTTCCAACGGTTCCTGAGCTTCCAAGGAATGGCTAGCCGAGACTTGAAACCTAGAGTAACCAGCTTAGAGTCACGCTCAAGACAAAGATGATTCCAACCTCTCCTTTGAGAAATTTCAATGGCAGTGATTACACCAATAAACTAGCAGAAAAAGCATCACACACCCCCAGATTTGAAGCAAAACAACCAAGATCATTAGCCTAATTATCTATAAAGATGCCACCACAAGCTGAAGGATCGGGGCTACCTTTAGAAGCATCATCTGAGTTACATGGGTCAAGATTTTCACATAAGACATATTCAAGATTTGCACCAAAGGGTCGCCTAACCAGTTATCAGTCCAAAATTTGATTTTGGATCCATCACCAACAAGCCAAGAAGAGTTACCTTGTACTTCGAGAAACTTGCCTTTAATACCACTCCAAATTGAAGAAAATATATGATTTTTAATAGGGGTGTACTTCTTCAAAATTCTAAGTCTCATAGTTTGGGCCCAAGTAAAGTCACATGTAACAAAATCCCAGCAAAGCTTGAGATTAGATGCTTCATTTAACTGTACAAGAGATCTAATATTCAATCCCCCTTCATCAAAAGGTTGAAAAACCTTGTTCCAGGAAACTGTCACTAACTTCCTGGTGGCCAAATCACCACTATAAATAAAATTCCTCAAACACTTTTCTAGCTCATTAATAAAGGGGGTAGGCCACGAGGAGACAGAAATGGAATGGATTAACATACTCTGGATAACACTTCTGACTAGCTAAATTATGCATGCAATGGATAAAAGGGACGCCTTCCAAGCAGCAAGTTTAACCTTAATTTTGTCCACCAAAGGTTGAAAATAAATGTTTTTAAGCTTACCTTTAAAAATAGGGACTCCAAGGTAAGTGAAAGGTAAGCAATCAACATTGAAATCAATTCTAGCCGCCAAATTATTTAATCTAGCTTGAGATATAGATCTTGAGATATAGATCTTGAGTAAATGGAAGATTTTTTAGGGTTTACCACTTGACCAAAGATGTTTGCATAAGATTTCGTTAAACCACCAATGTTAGAGGCAATGCCCTTGCAAAAAATCATAACATCATCTGCATATAAAATGTGAGAAGGAAAACTAGAGGCTCTAGCATTTTGCATGAGCTTCAACTCCCCATTTTGAACCAACATAGAGATACCTCGACTGAGAACTTCTTCAGTTATGCAAAACAATAAAGGTGAAATAGGGTCACCCTGTCTCACGCCTCTAGTGCAAGAGAAAAAACCTTCTTGTTTACCATTAACAGAAATTGAAATTTTTGTTGATTTAATATAACATCAATCCATTTGCAAAAAGTAGGACATAAGCCAAAAGCTATAAGAACTTTTAATAAGTTCCAGTCTAAATTATGAAAAGCTTTAGCTATGTCAACCTTAAAGCTAAATTACCTCCAAAGGATTTGAGATGAAGAAGGTTGATTCCTTCAGAAGTGAGACCAATACACATTATGATTTGTCTTCCTTTGATAAATCCTCTTTGCTTAGTGGAAATAATTGAGGGCATTATCTGAGCTAATTTGTCAGCCAAAATTTTAGAAATGATCTTGTATTTAAAATTTTCCAAAGCATTAGGAGATTTTGGGATTAGAACTACAGTGTTAACATTAAAATTAGGCATCATCCAACTCTGAGTGAAGAATTGAATCACCGCATTTACTACATCTTCTTTTATAATATCCCAATCAATTTGAAAGAAGTAGGCACTAAATCCATCCGGACCTGAAGCTCCGTCTTTGTTCAGAGAAAAAACAGTATCATGAATCTCAATAGAAAAAGGAATCATCGTCAACATTCTATTTATAGCATCAGAGATCAAATTTGGAATTGTCTTGTCAATAAGATCTCCATCCACAATAGTTACTAGAGCTAAATAAGTTGGTAAAAGTGACCTACCAAAATACTGGTAATAACAATCACTTCATCATGTCTAATGGCCAAAATGAGCTTTGATTTGTTTTTGATTTTTGTAATTCTGTGAAAATAAGCAGTATTTCTATCACCTTCAACGTGCCATTTAGTTCTAGATTTCTCCTGTCAAAAAAGTTGTTCAAGATGCAAGGTCTTGTCTAGCAGTACTTGTGCTTGCTTCTCTTGCTCCCTTAGAACATCAGAGTGACCTACTGTGTTGAATTAACAACAACTTCCGTGTTGTATTTTTAGGGTTTGACTTAACAACAACTTCCGTGTTGAATTTTGATGGTGGAACTCTCTTGCAATACTCTGAAGGTGCGTGGAGAAAACACAGGAAGGGGGGGTTGAATTGTGTTTTAGATAATTAAAAACTTTTCTAGATATTTAAATCTATTAGAGTCTTTAAGCACAACGGAATAACTTACACAATTAACCTAAGGCTAAGTAAATGATGAAGGAGTAAAATGAGAGAGTGAGAGAGAGAAAGAGACACAAAGATTTATACTGGTTCCCCTCACAAATTGAAAGTACTCCAGTCCCCTTGCTTCCAAGGGAGTTCACTATAATCACTAAGATTACAATTCAGATGCTCAAGCACAAAGCAAGAGACTTCCTTGCTCTAGGTCACACAAGACAGAGAGACTTCCTTGCTCAAGTCACACAAGACAAGAGACTTCCTTGCTCAAGCACACAAGCTTAAGACTTCCTTGCTCAAGTCACACAAGACAAGAGACTTCCTTGCTTCTACACTAAGCAGAAGACTTCCTTGCTCTAATCACTAAGACTGAGACTTACTTGCTTTTACACTAAGCAGAAGACTTATCAATTACTCACGCAGGAGTAATACTACCTTCTAAGCTTAAACTTATTACAAGATAATAACTTCAGAGGCTTAAGCTAGTTTCTATTCTCACTTAATTTGAGAGATGTTTGCTATTACAATTCAATTTCTCACTTTATTCTGAGAGATGTTTTCTAATGAAGTTCATTAGTCATCAATTCTTTCTTTGGCATATTTATATGAGTTGAGAAAGACATTGAGACGTTAGAGAAATTCCCGTTGTAAGTTGGACAGCTGTAGTCTTTGAATATCCGTTGAGTAAAGCCACGTCTTCTTTTGCGGTTAAGCTTCACCTTTACTGTTTGTCCAAAATACAGTAATAAGGTACAACTAGCTCCTAGAGAGAGTAGGATCACATCCTTTGTGACCGTTGTAATTAGTTGTCCTTGATCAGATCATCAGGCTTGATAAGATTAGTTGAAGTAGCCCTTCTGATGACTGGGGAATTCCTTTGCTTCTGATGAACCTTTGATAACTTGAAGTCTGATTGGTCTTGAATAGAATGGCCTCTGATAGTCCTTCGTATTTCAGCTTCTAAACGTCTTCAGCTTCTAAATAACTCATGACTAGCAGATAGCTTCTGAACTCTTGTAGGCATCTGAACATCTTTGAGCTTCTGAACTTCTCTGAGCTTCTGAACTCTTGCAGACATTCTGATCCTCTTTGAACTTCTGAACTTTGTTTAGCTTCTGACCACGTTTTAGCTTCTGAACTCTTTCAGAGTGTGATAATTCAGACTTCCATAGGTTTCATCAGAGTCTAAATCAAGTGTGCTCTTTATATAACGTTGGATTCTCCTGCACTCTTAATTTAAACATTAGTAACATCAATTGTCCATTTAATATTTTGTTATCATCAAAACTTAAGGGTGTGTACTAACACACATTTTGTTCCAACATACTCGACATATGCCCTATGCAATTGCAAAAATTATAAAAACTGGGCAAATTTTCATACTTTAATTCTACAAAGAATGCAAACCCCTTTCTTTCCACAAGAACCTTAAACTTAGGTTCTATTCTCATTAATACTATCAATTGCATTGGAATATGAAAAAGTAACATTGAATATATTTAATATAAAGGGTAGTTTAGTAATAATCACACACAAGTTAAACAAATTTATTATTACTCTAACAATTTTTTTTAATACCCATTTTTTTAGGAGTTTTTATATTTTGAGAGGGAGGGAATATAATATAATACTTTATTTTAGTTTAGCATTGGCGAGTATTCTTTTTGGCAAAATTGTTCAAGACATGGAAGTTGATTTTAGGCTTAATTAGTTCAATGGTCCGTTAAAGACATTTTAGGTTTCACAATGGTCCCTTAAAGAAAAAAAAATGTCCTCTTTAGTCCCTTAAAGACATCTTCATTAGCCAAAAAAGTCCTTTCCGTCAATATTTTTCAAAAAACTATAACACCCCATATCAATTTATCTAGAATATCAATAGGAGTGTACATAAATGGATCGGGACACAATAAAATTTCGTTACATGAAGATTCGATACATAATTGGATTATAAAATCCATCAAATAATACATACTGAGCTAACTACTATACATGACATAAACTGATTCTTATACTACGATAAGAATAATCTGGATGTCAGCTCCTCAATGTAATCCATGTATTCCGAATCTTTACACTTCAGCTCCGCGACAAATGCGAAACCTGTAATATGAAATGATGAACAATGGGGGGGGGGGGGGGGGAGGGGGTGAGACTACTAAGCCTCGTGAGTTCTACTACCCTCCTAATGGTGACTACACCGGGTAACCTGAACGTCAGTCCTCACGCATCACAAGTATATATATATATATATATATATATATATATATATATATATATATATATATATATATATATAAGCAAATAATAGGGTGTAACACAAATAATTATCTGAGTTCATTTTAGCTCCGCAAGGACACTCTGAGGTGAGCCGGTCTCAGAGAGCCTCACACTCCTCCGCACCCATCTTCGTGGACATAAGCACTATGGTACGGAGCCTCTGGCATCACAATTGTTATTAAACATTTTACTCCGGATTCCTCGAATCCCTGTAGTGGTGTACAGAAGACAACCACTTGCTCTCGACTCCGGATTCCTCGAATCCCTGTAGTGGTGTACAGAAGACAACCACTCGCTCTCGACTGACATGTAACATCTAGTGTTTGAACATTCTACCAATATATCCCAATCCCGGGGAAACTAACTTAGTTTATAACCTAAGTTAAATTGTGTTATTTCCTAACGTGCAATCAACATTTCGATTATTATTACCTCGTAATGTCAATGGAAAATAAACCTGGAAGGATAACAATTTAAAAACAGTATTGAGTTTCAAAAGCCAAAACAGATGGCTAAATTCTGTCATGGTCGCCCAGCGAGTGCTAGCGACTGCTAGCGACCAGAGTCAGAAGGTTCTGGCCAGCCAGCGACTGCCAGCGACCAAAACCTGCAACTCATGGTTGCACGTTCGCTAGAGCTCGCTTAGCGAGTATCACAGGATTTTAGCCCTGTTTTGCAAATTCAGTGAAAACTAGAAATTCCAAATCAAATTTCCATATCCAATCCAACCATTAACAATACAAGTATAATAACAATTAAAATGGAGAAGAGTTTTGGGTATTAAACTGCTCTCATACACAATTCAATTTCCCTAAACCTATGTTATCATGCAATGTTCAATTATTGGGGAAATTCTAACTATTCTAAATCCTAAGAATCCACCTGAGATAGACGCTTGAACAATCCCATCGCCATCTCTAGAGCTCGTCGAACAGCGGAATTTGCAATTAAAATACTTCGAACTCAAATTCAAATTTTTCTGCATAATTCTGTTTTATACGTCCAACTTCAGAAAATCCTAGCGACCTCATTTCTCGTCCAATTTTCACGAAACTGGTGCCAATACGACCGTAATTGTGTCAGCTTTCCGAAACAATAAGAATCAATCCAAAAGGAGTTATAGAAAGGGAGAATTTATCGTTTTAGTGCAGACCTGTTACCAACACGAATTCTGCACAAGACTGCATCAGTGACCCAACTTCAAACTCGTTTTCAGAGCTTGTTACTAATCCAAACACTACCAAACGAAATACTAAACTGAAGGGATTTTCGTCTAGTTTCTGAAACTTCAACCATCATTTAAATCCAAATTACAGGGTGGAAGTTAGGAAGGAAATACCATCTGTAGGTCCATACGAAATTATGCAGAAATTCCTTACCATGTTCTTCCATGAAAGCCATTGCATCCTACCTAGCTTCCCAACAATCCTTGATTTAATAAACTCACATGCAACTCAAATAAAATGGAAAGATTGGAGATTAGGGGCTGATTTCATGAGAAGAGAAAAAGATTAAAGAACCAGAACTTGAATTGTTCACTTAGTTCTCAATAATCCAAGATAATGTTTATGATGCTAAGTTCCATAGATTGAAAGAATCAAAACCTAGCCATAGTGAAAGGGGCTGATTTAGCAGAGAGGGAGTTTTAAGGAATTGAATTTACCTCCTACGATGAACACAATCTAAGGAGCATGATTCTTCAACTGCATGTAGTTGATTAAGGGGATTAAAAGGGAAAAGTGTAGTGAAATGAAGATGGGTGGTTGATGTTTGTTGTTGCTGTACGAGGGAGGGAGAGAGAGCAAGAAGAGATTTTATTTTCTTCAGCCAAAATGAGAGGTTAATTGCATATGAAATGGGTAGTGGTTTGTGTGTGTCATGGCTTGGTTCTTTTAGTGGAACACATGTCCACACTTGAGCATATCTCTTCCCTTTAATGACAACACATAAAAATGACTTGTAGTGTATCTTACCACATCTCATGTGTACCATAATTCCAAATGTTAGATCTAAACATGTGTTGGTTCAAGAGGAATACCTTTAACAGTATATGATACTAACGAAAGAATTGGGAATGTTACAAAAACGTTAGTCTTTGTTGACTTAATTGTGGATGTCATACCTTGTAGGTGGTCCACCAAAGACCTTATTATTTTTTTAAGTTTTAACCATTGTTTTTTTTGTTAGAAAGAAACTCATTGGATTTTGCAAGTCTATTGTATCTTATGGTGAACCATCAACACCTAATTCATTTTAGGTTCTTCATTTTCTTCCTTCCCCTTCTCCACCATCTTCAAAAACTTCTTTAAAATAAACCAGATCTAAAATCAATCGCAGAAAACGAAAAAAATTCAATTTTAATAAACTTCTTTATCCAATACTTGTTACTCTTTTAATATTTCAATCTTCTTTGTCCATTTCTAGATCTGGTTTTCATATCATTGAAGTCATTCCCAGGGCTACGAGAAGTTGATAATAACTCAGGAATTCTTTATATTTGGAGCTGGGTTGGCTGTTATTAGGATTTGGATGATTTGGGGGTTTGAGGAAATTTGATGTTGTTTTAGTTGTTGTTGTTGTACTTGTTGTTGTTGCCATTATCTGTGTAAGATTTTTAGCGGTTGTTGTTGTTGTTTTGTGTGTTTGACGCACGCAGAAATAGAGAAAGAGAGAAAGGCATGGAAGCAAATATTGCGATTGTGGGTTTTGTTGTTGAAGATCTAGGTTGAATGTTTGAAGATATGGGTTTGTGGGAATTTGGTTTTTTGTATTTATGAATTTCTGAGTTGTTTTATGATTTTGTTTATTTTTTCTAGATTTTATTGATGATGATTTTCTGAATTTTGAAAAAAAATTCTGGATTTTGTATGAATATAATAAAGATGTGATGAAGATGAAGAAGGAGAAGGAGAAGAGGGAAGAAGATGAAAAAAAAGTAGAATAAATCAAGTGTTTTTGGTTTATTATTAGATATCATAGATTTGAAAGAACCAAAGGTATAGATTTTAACAAAAAGAATCGAATGGTTATAATTAAAAAATTTAATGAGGTCTATGGTGGACCATTTATAATGTTGGTCCACGTTGTACTTTTGAGGTTAAAATTTAACGGCAAGGACTTTTTTTGGCTAACTGAGATATCTTTAAGGGACTAAAGCGGACTTTTTTTCTTTAAGGGACCATTGTGAAACATAAAATATCTTTAAGGGACGAATAGACTAATTAAGCCTTGATTTTAACATGACCACAAGACAAAAAATAGTTTTTGGGTGTTTGAAAGCGGCACATGCTCAAGACTTTCTCCTCGCTATCTCCATCGATGGGTTATGCCAACAGATGTCACTAGTTGAGTATCCTACCATCCTTTGGTACCGCCTCATGATTCCAATATTTCCTAAGGACGAGTTTTGTCCTGTTTGTCGTAAAGCGTGTCTTGACACTTTTGGGGAGCATGCAGTTCATTGTAGGGAGCTTCCCGACTTCAAATACAGGCATGACTTGCTCAAAAATGTGCTTTTTGATATTTTTCGGCGTGCGGGAATCTCTGTTAAGAAAGAGGCACCAGTGAACTTCTTGACTGACCCACAAGAAGCGAGATCGACACTTCGGCCAGCAAATGTTCTAGTGTTTGGATGGGTAGGTGGGAAACATGCTTGTGTAGATTTGACTGGAGTTTCCCCACTTGTGGGACTAGGGGTTTGTGATTTTACCATGGGACGAGCAACCCTCAAAGCTGCTTCAAGCAAAATGACCAAACATGTTATGACAATCAACACACTTTTATACCGTTTGCTTTCAACACTTTTGGATTTCTAGCACCAGAGGTTGTAAACCTTTTGAAAAGAGTTACAAATGTTATGCATTGTAATGTCATGGCGCCTAGGTCTAGGGATGTAGTTTTTCAAAGATTGGGTTTTGCTATTCAAAAAGGATTAGAGGCGCTGTTTTTTGCCCGTTTACCTTTTGTTTATGTGTAATTATTTTATATAGAAAAAAAGGAAAATAAATACAAATATTAAATTAAAGTTTACCAAATATATTTGAATTAAAATATATATATATATATATATATATATATATATATATATATATATATATATACACACAATCTTGAGTTGTCTTTTACGAGAGCAGATTCTCTCAATTTGAAGTAAAAATTGAGGAAATAATGTCTTTTAAATCTTGTCCCTTCATTTCATTTTATCAAAGATCAATGGACACAATTAAAACAAACAAATCCACATGGTTTCATTTGATTATTTTCTCCTCTTCAATTGTTTATTTCCTCTTTCACGATAATGTTGATTCCCTATCCCCCTCTTTCTTTCAGTTTTATTTTAAAAAAAAACCCTTCTTTCATTATGCTTCCGCTACCAATAAACCTTCCCAAAATTGAAGATGTGGCCGCTTCCCTCTTTCATTATGTTGCGGTGGGCACTATAGCAAATCGGCCTCTGCTGCGCATAGCAACTAAGGGCTGAATTCGAAGTGACCGTCAAAGACAGATCGACAATAGAAGCCGCAAGATGCAACGGTGTGGCGGTGGAAACTCCAGCAACAATAGGGAGCTTTATGACACTTTTTTTTGCTTTTTCCCTCCCTCTCTCGTCTTATATTTAAAAAGAAAGTCATTTATCCAGAATTTATGGCAAACACTTCTTTTGCCTGTTAATTGATTGGAAGAAGCCATAGACATAATAAAGTATATTGCCCTTGTTGTTGTGTGATATGTAGCTTTTCAATTTATGCTTCAGGTTGGGGTTTGGTACAAAGCTTTCTGTAAAACGTAAGCCTTAACTTGGAAAAGATGAGAAGATATGCTTGAACTTTTATCTAAATTTTAAAAACTCCTCTGTCCATTATGTAACATGGGCGAGAGACACTAAGCACATCATTATGTAATTAACTAAATATCATATAGTGTTTGAGAATTAGTGTGATGTTATCATGTGTATATTTTTAGGCAAATAAGGGGCATTTGACAATTGTAGAAATCTTATATGCATAGATGTTGGCATATGCCGTTTAAGTTCCACCTCCGTTAGTTCTTGGTTCGTCACATCCCCTATTGGTTACCAAAGTTGTGTCATCAATAGACCACCTGCATAATTTTGCAGGTTGATATATTGGGTATTTATGTTGTTTGTTATTGTAAATCTCTTTCTACTATAAAATTGAACTTATTGGATTTATTTTGCAGCTTGGATTTGGTTTGATTACTTGCTTATATCAAAAGGAGGAAAGTGGTTGTTATTGTTGGATATACCAAAGAAAGGAAGATTTTAAAGTTCAACTCTGTCAATGGTTGTCAACTCGTGTTGTCAATTGTTGAATATACCAAAGAGGAAGATTTGTGATGTCAATTGTTATTGTTGGATTAACCAAAGAAAGTGGCTGTCAATTTTATTACTTTGTATCATATTGTGTAGCCATGAGCATTTGATCTATTGTAATTGTCAATGTAAAAAATTATAATAGTCTATTGTACCATTTGATCTGGATCTTGTACTTTGAAATTTTAGCAATGAAAGATGCTCTTTGATATGAAAGATACTCACTTCTATATGTTCTAATTGTGATCATGTAACATAAGTTCAATTTTTACAAAACAAAATCAACAACATCAAAAGAAAAGCTTTGCACCATCATCTACAAAATAAAAACTTAGGAACACCATCTTCAAAATAAAAGCTTTGCAACATTATCTACAAAATAAAAGCTTATGAACACCATCTTCAAAATAAAATCTGCAGTGGTTCTGGTCAGCTCTCCCTTTGTTGTGTAGGAACCCACATTGACATATGATTTGAAATTTGGTTGAAGCCAACACTTCTTGATTGGAGAAAATTATCACCAATTGGTTCCTATATTATTATAAAAATAAAGTGAACAATTAAGCTATATTACAAAAGTATATAAATGTTAAGTACAATAATGAAAACTCACCATCAATAGTCTAGTAAAACTATGAGTATTTGAATCAAATTGAAGTGGTGGTGAATTTGACACACCACAAATGTTATCTGATACAATACTTTCCTGTGTAAAAACAATAAAGGACGCAATTTAAGTTGAAAAATTAAAACACAACTACCTTATAAGAGTAACTAAAACATACACTTTGCAAATAAAGTCTTACCTTCTCCCTGTAACTATGAACTATGAGCATTTGAAGCAAAATAAAGTGGCTGTGAATTTGACACATCAGATGTGTTATTTGAGATAATATTTTCCTATGCATAAACAATAAACAAAGAAATTGAAAATCCTATGTATGAATAATAAACAAAGAAATTGAAGTTGAAAAGTTAAAATACACATTGTTCAAATGAACACATTAAAACATGTTACAAATAAAAATTACCTTATTCTTATTTTGTGAGATATTAGTACTTCGGCCCATTTTTTTCTTTATCAACTCGATCTCATTCCAACTCTTTGGACGTTTTCTAAAAGTCTTCACATCATTTATTCTTTTTAAGCTTTTGGATTATAGAGATTGTTGATTGTTATTTGGGATAGAGGAAGTAAGATTAACATTCTTATTTATCAACCCCAAATTATCTCCACAAATTTCATCAACCTTCTTATCCAACTCCTTTATAACAGTTTCCACATAGATATGTGCTTCCTTACAATCAGATGCACGTGTAGCTATTCTTACCAATTTAGGGCAAACCTCTCTATACCAATGTGCGCTATTAATATTAATATCTTCTTGAACCTTTCTTCCACGTGTATCTTCCACACATCCAAGCTTTGCTTCCCTTGTCCATCTTTTCAAAATATATTGATTAGGAATTGTTTTAATATCTTTTACATCAAGAACCTTGATTACATGACAACACAAAATGCCAAAAGTTTCAAATTTTCTACAGCTACAAGAAATTGTTCCAGTGGAAGGAATAAATAAAAATTTACACTCTTCATCCTCATTATACAGACTAACCAAGTATTCATGATTTGGTTCACTTTCGTGTCCTTCTTTTATATAAGCTGCAGAGTACTTGTCATACTCTTTTTGAAAAAGATCAAAGATACGCAATGTATATGTTTGTGCAACCTGTTGCAATAAAGGTGAGTATTCCATCTTCAATCTTGGCAATTTTTGCCTAGACTCAAATTCACAATGTAGCTCATTATATCTTTTGTCACTAACCACCCTATCAATGTGTGTGAAAAATTGGATAATGTCCAAGTCTAGTTTCAAGCAAGTTTCTAAATCTGCATTGAAACTTTCACTAAGTTTTGTGCTTGGCGTGCCAATAGTCATAGTATTTTTCATGTAACATCTTGCCCACTTCTCCTTTATTTTATACAAATCCAATATCCAATCACTTTCTTGAAATTTATAATCCTCCACCATTTTATCCCATGCTCTTTGAAAATCAACTTCTTCTAGATATTTGTACATACAAAGCTTAAGTTCTCTCAACAAATTGGGTCCATTCTTCATGAATTTACTAAGATGTTTTATTGTATTTTGCATAAGATGCCAAGTACACAAGCCATGCTATGTTTCAGGAATTACCTCACGTAGAGCTTTAGCCATCGTAGGGTCTTGATGTGTGAAAATAGTTTGAGGCCGCTTGCTTTTATGTGCCTTAAAAAATTCTCTAAATAGCTATTCAAATGATTCAGCAGTCTCATCATAAAGAAGTGCAGCTCCAAAAATCACCACTCCTCTAAAATGATTAAATCCCGCAAATACAGCCAGAGTTCTATATGTATTATTAGTACTATATGTAGTATCAAGAGTTACTACATCTCCACTGTTCATCCTGAGAACAAAGTGCAAGCAACAATTATGGACCAGCCTTGACGATGGTAACAGTAATGAAGACGAAGGTAATGATAACAACAGAAACAACGATAATGACGACGAAGGTAAGGATGACGACACCGATAACTACGGCGAAGCTAACAACAACAATAACGATGACAAAGGTAACGATGAAGACCATAAAAAACAATAGTGCACATGATTGAAGATAAACTAAAGGTAACAACTACAATAACAAACAATAACGCACCTATCAAAGAAGCGGCGACGATTGCTACAGTAACAGACGATTGCTCCCTAAAAAATAGAAAAAATAGAGGATGTGAACATTGATCGCAAATCGCTTACAATAGAGATGGTGACACATTGAGTGAGTGTGCAATCAGAAAAGAGGGGAAACTTAGAAAAATGGAGGGAAAGAAAGATGAAAGGTTGTTAGAAGAAGGGGAAAGTAAAAAAAAAAAAAAAAGAGTAAGAGAATAGAAGAAACAAACAAAACGACACAAGTGTTTTGTGTTTTAACATTTGACCATTGATTTCTGATTATATGAAATGGAGAGCCAGAATTTAATATTATTTCCTCAATTTTTACTTCAAATTGAGAGAATCTGCTCTCGTCTTTTACCCGTATATAATTATTTGTGTCATTCATTCATTACAAAAGCAGAGAATAATGCAGCAAAGAGTGCAATTTTGTTTTGTCCTCTCACTCCTCTGTTTTGTATGCCCTTCATTTCCTGATGTGCAGGTTTTATATCATTTTTCCTTTGAATTTGAATACGGAGTAACTCCTCAATTGTAGGAAAGACATTTAGATAGTCACGTGACCAATAAATTACATTTAAGTCACTATCATGAAAAATATTATATCATTTAACAATTTAGAAAATAAATATTATTTAATTATTTTTTCAAATACTTATTTATCTTTTTGCGAGAGTAATCAAAATATAATTTTTTATCGCTTGACCATCTAAAACTAAAAATGGGTGTGGTTATGGTGCATAAGCTCAAACTTATGCACCATGCATAAACTTGCTTCCTACACCCAGCATATTTGCTTCCTACACCAAAAGACAGCCCAAGCCCAAAATTAGGCAATCCATTACTCGCGCGCCCCCCATATACTACCCCTTTATTTGTGCGCCCCCCATTTGCTTAGCGCACCCTCAAGTTTTTTTCCCTTTTCTCCCTAGATTTCTTGTGAGCCCCCCAATTTTTTTTCCTCCCCCAGATTTCTAGCGCCCCCCTAATTTTTTTCCCTCCTCCAAACTTCTAGCCGCCCCCCGTTTCCAATTAAATAATAACTTTTGTTCCTTTGAAGTATATATTATAAGAATCCATTTTTAATTAATTTTCGTCATACACCCCCTCGAAGCCCAACATAATAACCAATGGTTCATGTATATATAAAGCATACTTGTCAAACATACAATTTAATTTTAAGTTTTATCAATCATAATCACAATATAAATAAAATCTCATACATTAATTACATATATATATATATATATATATATATATATATATATATATATATGGATTTTTTTTCGTTACAATAAAAAAATGATCGAATCCAACATCTCATGCATACTATATCCAAATTTTTCTCAACTAAACTATCCCTAATTGCTTTATATGATTTTTTGTTTTATGTAGCATGGTTTTGTAAAATGGTTATGTGATGTTTTACTTAATAACAATGGTTTCAGTGTATAACATTTTGACACTAATATCCATATGAAACCATTTAATTAAAATAATGGTTTCAGTGTATAACACTATGAAACCATTTAACTAGACTAATGATTTCAGTGTATAACATCTTGAAACCAAATAACAAGACTAATGGTTTTAGTGTATAACGCTAAGAGACCATTTAACTAGAATAATGGTTTCAGTGTATAACGCTATGAAATCTTTTAACTAGACTAATGGTTTCAGTGTATAACAGTATGAAACCATTTAACTAGACAAATAGTTTCAGTGTATAACATCTTGAAACCAATTAACAAGACTAATGATTTCAGTGTATAACATATTGACACTAATGCTCATATAAAACCATTCAACTATAATAATGGTTTCGGTGTATAACGTCATGAAACCATTTAACTAGACTAATGGTTTTAGTGTATAACAGTATGAAACCATTTTTGTTGTGGAATGGTTTCAAAGAGTTGTTCTCCAAAATCATTCGATGTACTTAATGGTTTTAGATGTACTCCAACACTCAATTAGTCATTCACTCTCTCAAAATAAAAGCCTACTACTCCTCTTATCAGTACCCCAACCCAATTAACTTGATTTTAATTTACCGACGAAAGTACATATTTTAAATCAACTTAATTAATTGTGAAATAAATTTAAATTTTTAACACCATATAAAACCAGAGAGAGTGAGGTATCCCCAACCATTCCAAATAATTCAAAATACCCTAAATAAAATTTTGGGAAAATTTTATTAATACCTGATATTTATAAAAGCCTATTTACATCATTTAATTAACTAAAAATAGTTCTAGGTCTCAGAAAAATACCTAACTGGTCCCAAAATTCCCAGAAAATTATTTACTATTTTTATGTAAAAACAATTAAAAAATTTGGAGTGTCCTTGGCACCGCACGCGCATCTAGTGAGAGTGGGCGTGGAGGCGCGTCACTGTTCATCATCTTCCTCACCCATTTTCTGCAGAAACGGGTCGCGACGACCCAGTTTGTTCTCCTTCAATAATCAACGAAACTCGACGTTCTTTATACCGTTTTGATCTTCGTTCGATTTTATGAATGTTTCCGATATTAGTTTTCGAAATCGGTGATCGAATCGCATATAAAATGTGGCCGAAATTGAGCAAGCAAAAATAGAAAGTTCTTCAGTTATGATTATTACACGTGTAAAATCATCTGATGGTTGTGAATGACTTATACACCATACATAAGAAAAGGCTTATGCATATTAACTCTTTCCTCTAAAAATATCTCTCATTATACCTTATGATCTTGAAATTATCTTTAAGTTGATCACATTAATTTAAGATAATACTCTCTGTTCCAAATTATATGTCATTTTGAAGAAAAATTGTGTACTAAATTATACTCCCTCCGGTCTCATATATAAGAAACAAAAAAAAAATACACACCCTTTAAGAAAGTGGAGTAAATGATTAGGAAAAATATGTCATTTCCACTTTTACCCTTACTTTTTGTTTAAATTAAATTATTATTTATTATGGGGAAAAGTAAAACAAAGGGTAAAATTGGAATATTCAAAATAAATGTAATGATTGTAGTAACTTTTTCTTATATTTAAGACTTTGTAAATTTTTTTTTTGTTTCTTATATATGAGACCAGAGGGAGTATGTCGTTTTACAATATCAAGAATCATTTAATGTTATTTTTCCTATTATACCCTTAATTATTTATTTTACTCTCTTCTTTCAATTCTTCACTTTATTTTTTCCATTCAATTAATGAAGGACAATTTTGTAAACTAACTCATAATTTTTATTTTCCATGCAACATTAATTACCTTTCTTAATATGCGCAAAAATGACAAAGTGACATATAATTTAGAACGAAGAGAGTAATATATTTATGATTATGATATGTATTTCCTCCTTTATTTATAATAATCCAAAAAAGTTAAGAATAAAAAACTCTTGAGCTTATCAAATACTATATAATTATTTATTTGTGCCATTCAACACAAAAGCAGAGGAATAAGCATAGATCCCCAAAGCTAAGCTAATCACTTCCATAGTCAAAGAAAACATGGGTCGCTCCATATTTTGTCTTCACCACCTTCTTTTTTCATCTCTTCTTATCTTCACTTTGTTGCTCAATCATGTTCATGCTAGCAAAAAGGTAAGTCATTTTTTACTCTGTACTAATTATGATGATGTCATTTTCATTAATATCATAAGCTATTGATTATTTACAGTGTTACATTGTATACTTGGGAGCTCATTCACATGGTCCAACCCCTTCCACTGTTGACCTTGAAATTGCTACATCTTCACATTATGATTTATTGGGTTCAATCTTGGGAAGGTATGTAAAGTGTAAACTAAGAAAACCATTACTATTTTAAGCTTAAGATAACCTAATTCCATTGGTCCGGTGGTATGGCTTTTGAGACTTGGAAGTGTGCTCCTCCTTTTAAGTTTCATGTTCGATTCTCTTTGGTGCCAATTTGGATGACCTAATTTAACTTCTTCAAAAAAAATTATTTTAAGCTTAAGCTTTTTTTCATAACAAATTAATTGATTGACTAATATTTATATATTGATCATTCACAGTGAAGAGAAAGCAAAAGAAGCAATAATTTACTCATATAATAAACAGATTAATGGCTTTGCAGCTATACTTGAAGAGGAAGAAGCTACACAAATTTCAAGTGAGAAACACAGCGTTGTAGATCTAGTTTTTTTTTTTTTTTTTCCAACTAATTTTATATTATTTTTTTCAACATTTATGTAGAAAATCCTAAGGTTGTATCTGTGTTCTTGAGTAAAAAACATAAACTGCACACTACACGTTCATGGGAATTTCTTGGATTGCGTGGAAATGATATGAACTCAGCTTGGCAAAAGGGAAGATTTGGTGAAAATACCATCATAGCTAACATTGATACAGGTACTAAACTCTTTATAATATTCCCTCTGGTCTCATATATAAGGAAAAAAAAAAATACATCCTTTAAGAAAGTGGAGTAAATGATTAGGAAAAACATGTTATTTCCATTTTTACCCTTACTTTTTGTTTAAATTAAATTATTATTTATTATGGAGAAAAGTAAAACAAAGGGTAAAATTGGAATATTCAAAATAAATGTAATGATTGTAGTAACTTTTTCTTATATTTAAGTGAAGTGTTACGGTTTTGAACTCGAGCTCTGCATATATAGTGCGATATCCCTACCAAACAGAGATTATGATAGAATTTTTTAAAGGGGTATTATGATACTTGCAACTATTGATAGTAATCTAAATAATCAATTGTTGTTAGTGACAATAACGGTCGTTGAAGCCTATAAATAGAGTTTTTTAAAGTGGTATTATGATACTTGCAACTATTGATAGTGATCCAAATAATCAATTGTTGTTAGTGTCTCATGAGCTTGACTCAATTGGTTGGATACCGCATTATATATGTAGGGGGCCGGGGTTCGAACCCGGGTCATCCCACTTATCCACTTTAAGGGTGAAATTTCAAACTGTTAGACTACTTGACCAAAAAAAAAAATCAATTGTTGTTAGTAACAATTACGGTCGTTGAAGGATAACAACCACATAAATACTTTTGCAACATAGGGTCATTAAGGTAAAAGTGTAATTTGTTAGTACAAAGTATAATGATCAATTTGGTACTTTGAAATATTAAAAAGACCAATTTTAATACTTAAAAACTTTTTTTTTGACAAATAATACTTAAAAACTTAAAAGCAATAATTTATTACAAACATTTGTTCTAAACTTTATTACAAACATAAATTTGAACACCAAATACATATATCTGGTATTGTTCACCGTAATGGAGGTATTTTTTGGGTCAATTATTTTTTCAATTGTTTTTTTTAATATATATATATATATATATATATATTGACTTCTATATTATAAAAAATTAAGAAATAAGGTTAATTAAAAAAGGTACTATTATTCAGTACCAAGTGTAAGTATTTGATGTCCATATATCCAAGATTGTGTTCTCATAGCATAGCATTGCTGTATTTAATAGATTGTGTGTATTATTTAAAGTCTTCACTCTTCACCAATTGTATTCTTTTTTTTTAGGTAACCAATTGACATAATGTTTGTTATAGAACCATATAATTGGATGCTTTGCCTTTGCTTTTCTTCCTTAGATATTTCCTCAAATTCTCCAATAATTTTTTTGAAAATAGTTATAGTAATAAATATGCAAAATTACATATATTGAGCCCTTTAAAAATTTGAAGTTTAAAATTTATATCAAAAAGAGAAAAGGACTAAAATATTATTAAAAAAAGATAAATGACTAAAGTGTTAGTTGGAATTAAGTTAGAGGACTAAAAATGTAACTTTGCGTCCTATAAGTCCTAGCTCAACTGACAAAAATGCCGAAATTATTAGGCCGGCCGGACGTCGTGACCCGGGTTCAAATCCAGGATCTTACAATTATTTGTGACTTGTGAGTTTAATTTCAGTGAATTACCGCTTCATAAAAAAAATGTAATTTCGCCTAAAAATATATTAACAATATTCGTTACATTCATATATTTCTCCTATAATTATTGATATCATAAAAGAGAAAAAAATTACTTTTTTCAAATTAAACAGAAATACTTTTGTAAAAAAATCAATAATATTAATATTTTTAATATAGTATTATATTATAGGGTGAAGACAAAATGGAACTGTTATTCTAATTTGAAATTAAAACTATATAAGGATTAAATATGTGTTTGATTTCTACATTCTTAGTAACAGAAAATAGAATTAATCAGGTTCATGTCTGCTTTACGTCTAAAAAACAAATAGAAAAATTAAATTTGATACGAAAATAAAATATAAATTTTTAAAAACGTACATTCTTTAAAATATAGACCGAGAAACCATATTTAACTATAATTAACTTGGGACAAAAACTACGGTCTTTCTATGAGTTGGCAATATGCTTTCTTTAGATCTCTCAATAGTATTAAAATATGGTCTTGCTAACGAGTATCATTGGGGTACTTTTTAAGCATTTAATTTAAAAAAAAAATTATTTAAAAAGTTAAATATCACGTATAATTTTCAATGTGTTAGCTTTACACATTTTTATAAAAAATTTATAAAAAATTGAGTGTCTCGGATGCACTTATTAGCATTTCCATTCAAAATATCATACTTTATCTTACCATAATATATTTTGCTAAGTTGCTTATTTAAAATTTGCTAAAGGGAAAATTACAACAAGTTGTAATAATTAAGTCAAGTAGTTCACATATCATAAGAATTTCAGTTTTCTCATTTTATTATTGATTATTTAATGAAAAAGTGAAGATAAAATTGACATATATTCAATATTATATTCTGCATGTGATAGATTCTTATTTTTTTCTATGAACTAATTAATAAAATCAACATGACTAAATTATTATTGAAAATAAATATTATGTTAAACTCCACCGTGTTGGATTAGGTGCTTGGTCCAAATCGAAGAGTTTTAAAATTTGATCGAAAAAGCCTATTATAGTTGATTTAAAATTTAAACTTAATATATAAACTTTTGTTGACTCAATTTTCTATTATATTTAATACTTCACTTTCATCCAATGTTATATTTTTGTCTGCTCTACACATGGTGGTCAGGTTTGCTCTTTGTGTGGGTTTTTTCTTACATCTTCCACTTATTCTTGTATTCAAACTTCCTATGATGTTTTATAAAAAAAAATCGTTTGATTTAAGAAGTTCAAAATAAAATAAACTTCATCTGATGCCACCTTAAAGCATAACTTGCCCTTTCCTTTTTAATAGTCTTTTGCTTATAAAAACATTTGCAACTTGTTTCATAAAAAAATGCATCTTATCCATCTGTCTTAAATTTTTGGTCATTTTACCTTTTTAGTTTTGTTCCAAATCTTTCTTTTAAGAAACCAATGCACAATTGGTGATACTTTACCGTTTGTACCCTTACTAAAGCTAAAACATTTGTAATTAAATATATTTTCTATTTCTTAATAAAATAAGGGTAAAAATAACTTAACTTATCAATCTTTATCATTTCTTAATCTCCGTACAAAATTTTAAAATGATTAAAATTTTGGGACAAAGGGAGGATTAGTCGGTTGTAGTATAATGGAGAAGTCAGTACTACTAATTTTACAATATTTGTGCATCAACCATTTGTGCTAGATTAAACATATTTGACTTTACTATTTATTGGTCCCCAAAAGTGCTCATACCCTACCAAGCTAATTAAAACAAATAACAATATGATACTCATGGTCTTATGTATAATAATATAATATGTGTAAGTTTTTGGTAGACAATATAATATGTGTATGGTCATACATGTGTATATCATTTTTTCAATATTTATAGTTTTTCTCCTAAATTATTATTTGTTATGGTCTTCAATATATAATTTAAAGTCTTCTTACCGGGCGACACACGTGCTACAATGAACGGGGCACATGATCACGACCCTGCGAGAGGGAGCTAACTTCAAAAACCCGTCCTCAGTTTGGATTGTAGGCTGCAACTCGCTTACATGAAGTCGTTACCTTAACCATAAGGAGGGGGATATCAACTTGATATACAATCAAAATTGACATAATGTTACAAAGCAAAACAAGATAATGTTTGTTGTAGAACAATTGGATTCGTTGCCTTTTTCTTTTTATTAATTGGATTTAACTAATTACTTACAAGACAAAAACTACGGTCTTTCTTTGAGTTGGCAAGATGCTTTCTTGAGTTGTTAATTAATATATCAAAATATTTTATTTTATTTTGCCACAATATCTTGTGTTATGTTCCTTGTTTGAAATTTGCAAAAGGGAGGATTACACGTTGTAATAAATAATAATTAAGTCAAGTAGCTCACAAGTCACAAGACTTCCACTTTTCTTATTTTTATTATAATCTCCATGTGAATATGTGTAAGATCTTTTTTGTTTTTTTATTACTTAATTAATTAATTAAACCTAGATGATGAGTAAATTATTAAAAATACATTATTCTAATGTTTGGATTAGGTGTTTGGCCCGAGTCAAAGAGTTTTAGTGACAGAGGAATAGGCCCAATTCCAGCAAAATGGCGTGGGGGTAACATTTGTCAAATTAATAAACTCAAAGGTTCTGACAAAGTTCCATGTAACAGGTTCTCTTTTAACCTGCTTCCCTTTTTCATTATTTTTTGTTATTATTACCTCTTTCATTTGAGTATTTTTTTAACCTATACAATTATATTCTCCTAATTATTCGTTTTTATGTAAATTGCACATTTGCATTGCACGATATTTAAATTCAAGTGATGTTAAAATTTATAAGAAAAATGTGATGTTAAAAAATATTTAATTTAATAAAATTAACTAAACAAATATCGAATTGTGGTTAGCTCAACATTGCGTAGGTTGAACCAACCAGAATTCAATCTAAATTACCTAGATTGAATCAAACAAATATTTTTTTGATTAAATTGGCTGTACTAGTGAGTTAAGTCCATTTCTGACAAACTTTTTGTTGATAAATTGCACATTTGCACTAAATATACAAACCAGGAAACTAATTGGAGCAAGATTTTTCAACAAAGCATATGAGAAAGATAATGGCAAACTTCCTCGTTCACAACAAACAGCACGTGATTTTGTAGGTCACGGTACTCACACCCTATCAACAGCGGGTGGAAATTTCGTACCAGGTGCAAGCATATTTGGTATTGGTAACGGTACAATAAAAGGTGGTTCACCAAGATCAAGAATTGCAACCTACAAAGTGTGTTGGTCACTAACAGATCCTGATAGTTGCTATGGTGCTGATGTATTAGCAGCTATTGAGCAAGCCATTAATGATGGTGTTGATTTAATTTCAGTTTCTATTAGTGGCAGTATTAGTGCAAATTCTAAAGAAATATTTGAAGATCCGGTTTCAATAGGTGCATTTCATGCACTTGCTAGAAATATATTATTAGTTGCCTCAGCTGGAAATGACGGACCTACCCCTGGAAGTGTTGTTAATGTTGCTCCTTGGGTGTTTACGGTTGCTGCTAGTACATTAGATAGAGACTTCAGCAGTACCATCACCATTGGTAACCAAACAGTCAGGGTATATATCATCCTTAATATGCTTATTTCATCTTATTTTTCCAAAAATTATTGTTATTGAAATTAATTTGTTCTTTTTTCTTATATATTAGGGAGCAAGTCTTTTTGTAAATTTGCCACCTAATCAGTCTTTCACTGTAGTGACTTCTACCGATGGTAAATTTGCCAATGCAACAAATCGAGACGCGTAAGTCTAAACTCTGAGGACTGTTTTTGTGAGTTTAAAATAAGTTAAAAGACTAAAATTATAATTTAGCGTCATTTCTAACACTTTTTTTTTATGTACATACTGTTGCAGTCGATTTTGTAGACCGAGGACACTTGATCCCGCAAAAGTGAAGGGTAAAATAGTGGCGTGTGTTCGAGAAGGGAAAATAAAATCAGTTTCTGAGGGTCAAGAAGCTTTCTCTGCAGGCGCAAAGGGAATGATTTTGGAAAATCAAGCTAAAATTAGTGGGAGAACACTTCTTTCTGAGCCTCATGTTTTGTCTACCGTTGCCAGGATCGAACAAAAAAGAGAAACAACAAAGCATGAAAGCACAACTGCCAAGTAATTTTAATTTTATTTTTTTGAAAGAACGTAATTGTAGATTATATAAAACTTATACTCCAAACTTGTAATTAACTAGCTTTAAAATTGTGAAATATCACAAAATTACATGTTACAAATGAAGGGCATGCACCACTTATAGTACCATTTTTATTTTGCAGGTCGGGTACTAAAATAAGATTGTCCCAAGCAATAGTATTATACGGAAGAAAGCCAGCTCCAGTTATGGCTTCATACTCATCAAGAGGACCAAATAAAGTTCAACCATCAATACTTAAGGTGTTATACTTATATATACACTTGAATTTGTTACCTATGTTCTCTCGGTTTCATAATGAATGTCGTTTAAGATTTTTATACATTTTAAAAGATAATGGTAATTTTATCAAATTATTCTTATTAACTATTGGTGTGTTTCAGCCTGATGTAACTGCGCCAGGTGTGAACATACTTGCTGCCTATTCGTTGGTTGCAAGTGCATCTAACTTAATTACAGACACTCGCCGAGGTTTTCCATACAATGTCATGCAAGGAACTTCAATGGCTTGTCCTCATGTTGCTGGCACTGCCGGACTTATCAAAACACTACATCCTAATTGGAGTCCAGCAGCTATTAAATCAGCTATCATGACAACCGGTATTTTCTCTCACGACACACACGCAATATATATATATATATATATAAAGTAAATTCTAATTATATATTCAAATAAATTTTATATTTTAGCACATTTTTACATATAGAACTTGGTTATGTGGTTGGATTATTTTGTTTCACACTGGTCACACTAAATAACTTATCCAAATTTGTGTGCTTGTAGCAACCACAAGAGATAACACCAAGAAGCCAATAAGCGATGCATTTGATAAAACAGTAGCAAATCCATTTGCATATGGTTCAGGACACATTCAACCCAACAGTGCAATAGATCCAGGACTTGTTTATGATCTAACCATTATTGATTACTTGAACTTCTTATGTGCTTCTGGATACAATCAACAACTAATTTCATCACTTAATTTCAACATGACATTTAAATGTTCAGGGTCACATAGCATAAATGACTTGAATTACCCTTCAATCACATTACCAAATCTTGGATTAAATGTTGTTAATGTGACTAGGACAGTTACCAATGTTGGGCCACCAAGTACATATTTTGTAAAAGCCCAATTGCCTGGATATAAAATAATTGTTGTACCAAATTCATTGAATTTCAAGAAAATTGGTGAAAAGAAGAGATTTGAAGTTGTAGTTCAAGCAACAAGTGTGACTCGAAGAAGGAAATACCAATTTGGTGAATTGATATGGACAAATGGAAAACACATTGTTAGGAGTCCCATTACTGTTCGACGCAAATGAAAAGTCATTTAGTTTGGTTATGATATTATAATGTAATAAATATTGGGATGTCATGTGTCTTTTTTGTTTTGATGAGGAAGGATTTATTGTGTTATTATTGGACTATACTATTATGTTTTTGTTATTTTATCGATATTATTGTTGTTGTTGTTTGGATATGGTAGTGTGGTGAGTTTGTGTTAATTTCTTTTTTGTTTGAAAGTCAAAACAAATATATGTTATGAGAATTTCTTTTTTGTACCGCTATGTTTTCTCACGAGTCCTGTTAAATTATCAAAAAAATTCTATCTACTACTTAGGCAGTGAATAGTATCCGCTAGATACTTAGCGGATGGCAAAAAATATTCAAATTTCACAAGGTTTTAGAATTTCATGTCCCTTAGAAACCCCTAAGAAAAATGAGAACATTTTGTCATCCGCTGTATAAATAGCAGACAACTCTGGTAGATATAAACAAAGAAAAAACAAGATTTGCATTGCAACTTTAAATTTCAATAGAAATATTTTTTCCAATTCGATCAACGCTTATCGAAAACCCTTTCTAAATGTAATGTCCAATAAATGCAATCGGTTTTGAAATCTTCTTCGATTCACCGGTTACAATTTTATTCTATTTTCTTCCATGTTTTCACAGTCAACCTCTTCATTTCGAAATCGATGGTGGTTCCCCCGCTTTGCAAAAGCTTCATAGGGTTTGTTGATATTTTAGGTTATGCGAAAGGTTCAGTGAAAAAGGAGAGATTATGGGTGAAAATTGTTTGGGTTTTGGAGGTTGTAGGTGTGGTAGGAGGAGGAAAAGGTGGTGGTTGATGATAGTTCATGTGTTGTGGAAAACAACAAGTGTGGGATGTTGTCCGAAATGATTAGGCTTTTACGTGATATTGAAAAATGAATAAACATGAAAATTGGTTCAAATCGATTTTGAACCGAAACCAAATCATATTATAACTTGTTTAGAAAATATCCGATTTTTGTTAAAATGGTAGTAACATTTGGTGCATGCAGTGGCGGAACTAGCCAAAAATTGTGGTGGATCACTTTAAATATAAATCAAATACTTAAAAAAAAGTTACTAAAAAAAATGCATATCATATTAAGGGTGTGTCTAATGTAGATATCTCAAAAAATAGGTAAAAGGTGGACCATTACCATTTTTAAAAAATATTTTTTAATCAAATATTATAAATATATTTTATGTTCCTCTAGCATAAGACTTTTATTAAACAATTGTGAATTTTGAGTTGTATTATTAAATTTGATATTTGAACTATAAGTATTTGAAATACATGTAAATTAATATATTTGAAATTGGAGTATTATGTTATTACTATGGTTTATATTACAATTTTAGTCTTTTTAAAAAATTTTAGAAAATTTTGGTCTTCCTAGATGTTTTTTTTCATCACAACATTCAATTATGTTTTTAAGTCAATCCATGTGTAAATTTCACATTTTTTAATTAGTTGTATTTGTGTTTATAATATTATGGGCCATTCAATTTTGAAACACCCGCAAACTGGAAAAAATAGTCAAAGAAATCTTGGGCACAAAATACATAGATTATTTTGCGGGAGTTTATAACTGCCACTAATTAATATACAATTTGATAATACAACTCAAAACTTTCATGGTTGGCTATAATCTTACATTGTATTTAATTGTCGGTAAAATTTAAGTAAGATTGATGTTTGGTTAAAGATTTATTACAATTTTGTACGGCGTGCAGCGTGCTTATCTTTCTCAATTGAAATATGTTTATTATAGGATTTTCTTGCCGATTGTTATGGGAATAGATTTTTCTGTTGAAATTCTTTCATTTTTGTAATTGTTGCATCTCAACTATTATACATGTGAGGGAAAATTACAATTATAATATAAAAAAAGAAGAAGAGGGGATTCAATTTGAGATGCAACAATTGTCTATTTTGTTCCATTCCTAATTCTTACACACTCTGAAAAATGAAAAAAAAATTGAAAGAATTTTCAATAGAGAGGATCCAAATCCGTAACTTATATGATCTTATCAAGAACGCTCCAAGATTTTGGGCCTTTTTGGTCATCTTCTTGACTCTGCTTTTCCACCTTTTGTTTACTCCTCTCTTTAGATTCTTCCACCTAAGGCATGTGTTGATCTAGTTTGCGTCTGCTTGACGATCTTTGTGCCTCCCTGGTGTGGGTGTGAACAACGCTTACTCTCTCCTTTCCCCTTTGAACCCTTTGAACTCTATCCTTTAATGGCTTCTACATCCAACAAACGTGCTACTCAAGAGAATACCAATCACAACATAACCTCAGACAACAATGATGCCATGATTAGACCCAACAAGGTCCCAGAACTCATATATCCTCAAGCTGAAGGTGTGAAAAACACAAGAAGGGGGGTTGAATTGTGTTTTGAGGATTTAAAATTTTCTTCAAGATTAATGAATTTATCAGAGTCTATTTTGGGCAGCGGATAATTCAATTACACAATATAGTCAGAAGCAAGGTTGAGAAAGAGTAAAAGAGAGAGAACACACAAAGTTTTATACTTGTTCCCCTCACAACTTGAGAGTACTCTAGTCCCCTTGTTCTTTAACAAGAGAGTTCACTATAAACACAAAAGATTACACAATTTGCTCAAGCACACAAGAGAGAGACTTCAACTGACGCTCAAGGACACAAGCAAGAGACTTACACTATTTGCTCAAGCACAAAAGCAAGAGACTTACTCTAATTTGCTCAAGCACACAAGCAAGAGACTTCACAAGTTGCTCAAGCACAAAAGTAAGAGACTTTGAATCTTATGTAAAATAAGATTGATTACAAAAGTACACCTAAACTAACTCTTTTACAATAGTTATCAAAATAGATTGCTTTGATGTTGGAATGAAGATTTCTGAGTTCTAGTCTTGTGCAGATGTTTGCTATTGAGTTCTTTGAATTGAACGAACACTTTCTTCTGGTTGTATGCAATTCTTTCAAGTTTAAGCTCTTTTTAAATGTTCGATCATTCAACAACTATCAATTCAAAGAGGTCTTGTATTTATAGGCACTTAGAAATAAAGACGTTTGAATGTGACCGTTGTGGAAGATCAGTTTTCCCGTTTGAAAGATACTTAGTCTATTTTTAACTTATTCCACAAATGGCAAACTGCTTCTGCTTCTTTGTTTCTCGAAGATAGTTCCTTTGCACAGAAGATGTAACTTTAGTATCGTTGTCTTGATATTCCTTTCTTGACTTGTTGTACTGACGAAAAGCAGCCTCCAATTCGTCATTGTATAGACTTTAACCTTGAGGAGACATCTTTAGGCTTGATTCCATCAGATGAATATATTTTGTCATTCTTATGTAGCTTCTGAGAGTACACTTAAGTTGCTTCTGACAGACTCTTCTTGCTTCTTAGACTTTCCTTGCTTCTTAGACTCTTGTAGCTTCTGATAGGCTTTCTTCAGACTTGGTTCTCTCAGAACCTCTGAATGCTTCAGATGCATATAATTTGCTTTGAGCTTCTCAGATTCTATCTTCGTTGTTCACTGCATACTTTCATATAAGATCATTAGTGTTCTCAATTGCATATTAATACTTTGTTATCATCAAAACTTTATCAAACTCTTGGGATTTGTCCTAAGAACCATTTTTGTTCTAACAATCTCCCCCTTTTTGTTGATGACAAACATAAGTGTCGCGGTGATTTTTGGATATCGAGCTATTAATTAGCATCGACTCACAATTTAATATTCCACCACCGATCTTTAATTTTTTCCGAGGGAAAGGGGAAAAGTTTGAAATAACCCTATTTTTTAAGAGATTTAAGGATTCGGGGGTTTGTTATACGAAGGGAAGGTACTAGCACCCTAAGTATCTATAGTATCCTATAGGAACCTCTTGTTTCTATTCTAACTTTGCGCTTGATTTTATTTGCTTGTAAATTTATTTAAATTGATGATCAAGAAAAAAAGTTTAAAGTGATGAAAAAGAAGAAAAAAGTTTTTGTTGATTTTATTGATTCGTCGAGACAAGTCTCATGCCTACGTACCCGAAGGATCAAAATCTCCTAGTTCGGTGTAAAAATAACAAAGTGGTTTGTTTGATTGTTTTAAGGAGAAAAGACAAGTTGTCATCTTAAGTTTAGACTCCTTTAATCCACCACAAACATGATGAAGATGGATCTTTGCTTCACAATAGGGAAGGGCTCTCACTTGGATATAAAATCAACAAGTATGCCACTAAGAGCATCCACAATGGAGCTCCCCAAGTTTGAGATCTTAACTAGGTCCCACAACATCACTCATTTATTATTTTTTTGATAATAGTTCTTAATAAGCACTCAATCCCTCCAACCTAGCACCTATTCAAAAGTTCTAAATGGGTCCCGTCAATAACTCCATATCACAATAACTTATTATTTAATAATTCATAAAAGTAAGCGGGTCCCATAAAAAAATTTATTTTAATGAAAACTAAGGTGGACCCCTAGAGGAGAGAGAGAACTCTTATTTAAGAATCGGTTCCTATTAAGAATTCAAAAGTGTACTGCTCCAATGGTAGATCTTATTAAGAACTAGTTCTTAATAGTGTAAGATCCACCATTGGAGATGGTCTAACTCTCCTAGGTGGAAAAGAATCAACATCTTTTAATCCAATGTTGTGGGGAATTTGGATTCTCAATAATGCAATTTGCATTTAATTTTATGAGAATAAGGAAAAAACATTCTTGAAAATGGTTTTTTCCCTTATAATTTGGGACAAAAGAAATGAGGTTTTTTCCCTTATAATATGGGACGGAGGGAGTATGCATACAAGAGACACATAATGACATAAAGTCAACAAGACAACCATTTCCCTTGGATTTAGACACAAATACCATGAAAAATAAATCTTAAATAAATAAAAACATATTTTTGATCTTTTTGATAAAGGAAACAAATAAATATATTTTTTTGGGATTTTTTAATAATGTATATAAACAAATAAAATAAATCTTAAATAAATAAAAACATATTTTTGATCTTTTTGATAAAGGAAACAAATAAATATATTTTTTTGGGATTTTTTAATAATGTATATAAACAAATAAAAAATCAAAAGAACAGGGTGGAGTTGGGAATTGAACCCATGCCCTCTCAATGCATAACCAAGGACAAAACAAATTGTGCCAGCGCACACTTCTTGATAAAATTACGCAGAATTGTTATAAGTATTAAACTATGCATTTAAATGTTGAAAGACGCGCGCACTGCATTGTCCCCTACCTTCAGCTCAAAAAACAACACTTCCATGGTTCAAAATCGTGTTTCATCATTTGTTCACCGAAATTGACATGTGAATATACCATTTTACTCAGAATTTCATAAGGATTATTCATATGCATTTAAATTTTATTAATGATTACACAAACAGTCTAATTTGTCAAATTAAAGTAAGAACCCTAAAACTTCAAACACAGATTAAATATCATTTAAGCACAAACAGAAATCACAAGCATAGGGCTTTAACTACTCACATTACGGTCTATATTTTGTCTTCACAAATTGTTCATAAATAATGCATGTATGATGGAGTTCAAAGTCACGAAAATTTACCAATTGGAGCAAGGTCCAATGCCTCTTCTTTGCAGTTACAGATGAGAAATAAAGATCCCTTTAGCTTCCTTGAGTCTCCAGGAGTGTAATGGTATAGTTACGTTTCCTAGAAACCTTCGAGGAAACTTGGAGGAAATGGAAGTTTCGAAATTATGGTTTTTGCAAGTGTAGTAATGGAGTTTTTTGGGTGAATTTGTGGATGAATGAGTTATGAGGCTTGAGGGCCTTTTATAGAGGTCGAAATGTGTCTGAGGATCATACATGAAGTGTGTTTGAAGCATAAATTGAGGCTGCTGTGTTTGCAATTGAGATTTGGTTCAAAAATGTCTTTGGTCCTCTTTTGAATTCAATGGAAAAATGAAATGTTTGGTGGTTCATTGAAGGTGTTTTACCTTGCTTCTGATGCATAGGTGAAGTGTCTTCAGAGCAAAATGGTATTCACAAGGCTCATGGACATAAAGCAAGATTTTGGAGATTTTGGCAAAAAGAGCTTTTCACTTTTTATCCATTTGTGGTATGAAACTTGGGCAATGCATGGATTCCTTGTGTAATGAGATGTTGATCATGCTAAAAATTAGTAAAAATTGAGAATAGAATGTTCACATGAGAAGTTTTGTGGATCATGAGGCCACACCTTTGTTTGGACCAAGAAAAATAACTTGTAATCTGATCTCAAATTCAGCTCTACGATGGATTAATTGAAAATTCGTAACTTCGCCCTCAAGCAACAAAAACCCACGCTCTTGGTATCAATGGGAAGCGGACATGGCATACTACAACTTGGATGTTGAACACTTGAGCTGAATCAACTTGGATCATATAGAACAATGGCCATCAAAACTCAAAATTGTCACTGTGAAACACTGTCGCGGTGATTTTCGGACGCCAAGCTATTGGTTAGCTTTGGTTCTCAAAAATTATGATTCACCACCGAACTTTAATTTATCTAAGGGAAGGGGAAAAGATTGAATAAACCCATAATAAAAATTTAGAGATTTAAGGTTCGGGGGTTAGTTATACAAAGGGAAGGTATTAGCATCCTATGTATCCGTAGTACTCTACGGGAACCTCTTGTAAAATATGTATTTTTTGTGCTAAAAATGTTTTGTTTGTAAAATTTGCTTATAAATGATTGGGTAACGATGAGAGAATTTTTTTATTAATTTTGGGATATTCAAAAGCAAAAAGAGAAAAAAAGTTTTATTAATTTTGAATTGGGAAGACACAAGGTCTTTTGCACTACGTACCCGCGAGGGATCAAAATCTCGTAGTTCGGGGTAAAATTTGTAAAATGATTTGTTTGATTGATTTTAGGAGAAAAGACGAGTCGTCATCTTAAGTTTAAACTCATTTTTAATCCGCCACGAACATACTGAAAAGTTTATATCTTTTCCTGCCATATGTCGTGGGGAGATGAATTTCAACTAGAGATGACTCACGTCTAAACTCTCTTGAGAAAAAGTTTGAATTTGAAAAGCCAAGCGGCAAAAATTTTGGATTGTTTTTGTATTTTTTAGTCTTTTTGAAAATATTTAAATATGCTTAAGTGTGTTAGAGCATTTATTAAAAAAAGTTTGAAAAAAGGTTTCTCGACGAAAGTCGAAGTTTATTATAAAAAGACTTCTTTTTTTTTTTGAAAATATTTGAAAGTTTTTGCTTTTTATTATTTTTTTTAGAAAAATTTGTATTTTTAGAACGTCGGTTATTCGGACCGCAAGCCATCCGGCAGGAAATCCGAAGTCACCGGAGAGTGAAAAGTCATCCGCCAAACCACTCTTTTTTTCATTCTTTTTTTTATATTTAACAATGATTTTTATTTCAAAGGTCAAAAATAGCATACAAACAAAAGCGCAAAAAAAAAACATCGTAACACGGGGTTAACGAAACATTTCCCTTTTCTCTTTGGACTTGCACAAAATAAATCACACAATATATTTTTTGCAATTTTATATTGAAGCAATAATAAACAAGATAAATAACAATGCATATTTTTGGCGTTTTGATATTTAAATATAACATACAACATATAAATAATGTACAAAATAAATAAATTAAATAACATTCAAATATAATAGAACACATAAATAAAACAATAAAAATAAAATAAATAAAATAAATAAATAAATAGAGCAGGGGGTGTAAACAGCAAGGTATGGGGGGTGTGGATAGCAAAATGGACTAGGCCCAGTCCACAAGGGCCCAAGGGCGCAGCCTTTCTGTCCAAATGAGGGAAAACGAAATATGGGCCGTCTGATTAATCAGACGGTTCTAAATGCGCTGGTGCACCGTAAGGCCATGCACCAGCGCTCACAGGATTGGGTCAGGGTATAAATACCCAAAACCCTAAAATTTTCTCATTTTTCACACTCTCTTCTTCCTCACCGCCGCTGCTTTCTCTTCTTCCTCTCTCTCGGTTCTTTCTCTCTCTCATCAAAACTTCATTATTTCTTAAAACTTTCAACATCAAACCTACACCAAATCCACTCCTAAACCTAAATCTAAACTCGAAATAAACAAACAACCAACCGATAGACCGGATCGATCGAAAAAATAAAGGAAAGGGAAAAAAAAACCTTTCGACTTGTTTTTATATTTTTGAAATATGATTTCTCTTCTTCTCCTTCATTTCGTTCTTGTTTTCGATTTGGAAAAATAGGAATGATGTTTGCTCTTTTTCGGTTCTGGTTTTTTGAAAGAGAGAAGTGTTTTTGGTTTCGGTTTGGTTTAAAATTTGATCTGGGTTGCTTGAACGGTTTTGAGGTTTTGATTTGTGAAGATTTGATTTCGGTTTGATTTGTGGGTTGTGGTTTGGGTTTTTGGTTTATGATGATATGGTTCTGTTTCGGTTGTGATGATGGTATGGATGATTTGGATTTTTGATGTTTGTTTCTGATTTGTTGTTTATTGTGATGAGTTATGGGTTTTTGATGTCTGGTTGATGAGAAAGGAATTAGGGTTTGGTGGTGGTGCGGCCGAGCAATCCCCTTTTTTCTGAGTTTTTGTTCTGTTTTATAGCCCAAAAGAAATTTAGGGTTTTGGTTGATTGAGGAAAAAAAAGAGAAGAGCTTTCCATTGTTGAAATGGAATCTCCCTGTTTGGGGAAGAAGACAGACTGAACAGATGCTGGCCCCAAAAAATTCAAAATTTGACTGTTGACTTTTTGATTTTTAACAAAAAACGAAAAATAAATAAAAGTAATAATAATAAATAAAGAATAAATAAAAAACGAAAAATAAAATAAAAAAGTAAAAAAAGGAAAATGGTGATAATAATAATAATAATAATGATGATGCATAAAAATAAAATGGACACAAGGACAATCAGACCAAAAACCAAAAAAATGAGGTATTTTAAAATATCTCTCTGCCGAAATTTCGTTTGAAAAAGGCATGAGATATTCCGGACAAAAATGTATGATATATGTATACGAGGTGGGATCTTAGGTCAAAAATTGGGGTATGACAAACACTTGGAAATATTTTCTAAGTTTCTGGCCATTTTGACAACTCTGAATCCTCAACTTGGGAGCTCTGTATCTTCCAATTCCTATGAGATTTTGGTTTAATATTTCCGTAATAATGAAGTATGCCATGTCACCTTCAAATACATCCATCCACCATGAAAAATAATTGCTTGAATTGATCACAAAGTGTCCATAAAGTCATGCACTTAGTAAGGTCAAAATTCTTAGAAAAAATTCTAAGTGATTGAGAATTTCAAAAGTAATGAGACCTTGACTTTCTACTTTGATTTCTTCCACTTCAAGGAACCGTTTAGCATCAAATTTTCCATCAACTTGTAGGATCCAATGCCCTCTTTAAGAGAAGTCATCAAACATCTCAAATGAATTTGTAAATTGCTCAAAATTGTCTTGTGAAGTTTGGTAGATGATCATGAAGATTTGTACTTAGAAAATATTCCAAAACTCTAATATTTGACTTTTTTGAACCTTTTCTTGATTTTCCTTATTCTTGATATTATGCAATAATGCAAAAAGAGGGTGGGATCTTAGGTCAAAAATTGGGGTATGACAATAAGTATTAATTGCCAATTGTTATTGAATTGATTTATCATGTTCTCATCAGGTTTATGAGTTTTGCAAGCTTCCCCTGAGTCAGAAACACTATAGGGTTAGGTTTGTAAGCTCCCTCTAAGTCTATCCATGATTAATTAAGACAGTTTAAGAAATAACTATTATATCTTGATATCAGAATACCATACTTGACACTCAGAAGAGAGGTTTGCAAGCTCTCCTCATATGTCATATAAATACAAGACAAGTTTGCAAGTTGTCTCAGAATCTACATATGAGAATTTGTTCTTTAGGATTGTAATTATTTCCTCTTTTCAATATAAGCACAATAAGTACTGAAACAAATAAAGATTAAAAAGATTCATTTCCTTGGATGCAGTTTCAGTCATTGTATTTCCAAAAATTTGATTTCAAACAGTTTTCTCCCTTAGTTAATAAATACCAATGTTCTCAAAGAGATAAATTCATTTTAATTAATACAGATGATCTTAACTACTTGTTCCATAACAACTTGAATTAATCTCTTCTTTATCCCATCAAGATTTGCAATTAATCTTTCTGTTTCCCGCAATTAATCTCTCTTTCTCCCCCTTTTTTCATCAGTTAAAAAGAGTTATGTGGGAAAGTGAAGTATTACGTTTCCAAGTTGTTGTAGCCCAAGATAGTCAAATCAAAAACATTTAGATGTCATGTGTCAATAAAGAAAAAGTTATTAACGCCCGTGACACAAAACAAATAAATGAGGAGGTCTATAAAAAGACATTATTCTCTGTCATTTTACTCATAGAGAAGTAATCTAAAGAATAGAGTTTTTATAATAAAGAGTTCTAAGGATGAGAATATCAGCTCGCAAATTGGCAGAAACACAAAGAAAAACTCATGTAGAGGCAACCAAAACCAAGCAGCCAAAGACTAAACCAGAGATTATAGAAATCTCTTCTGACTCAGAGAAGGTTGACCCTGTATATGCTTGTGGAATCTCAAGTTACATGTGGGTGGTTGAGAGTTCCAAAACACCAGATCCACAACCAGATTCAACATAAACAGAGTCCGATCATGACTCTGATTCAACAGATTCTGAAACAGAATCTGATTAATTTGCTGTAGTGTTTTCAGTAATGTACTCTTTTAATTTTGCATTAATAAAAAGTTTGCTTTTCTTAGTGTTCCTTTAATGTTGAGATTTTGTCTTCTATTAAAAAATATGATGAAAATACAAACTTCAGGAATTTAATCCAAATACCATACTAAAAATAAATCAATCAAAAGATATTTATACCACAAAGATAGGTTTAAACAAAAGACTGGATATTAAAAAAATAAACACGAAAGACAATTCTAAGATTATGATTTAGAGCGTTGTATAAGCTTGGCAAGCATTTCCACGATATGTTTTTGAGAGGCTTCAAAACATTCAATCTTAGCATTCATTCTGTCCAATCTTTCATCTTAAGCATCCATTCTTCTTATTAGATCTTGATCTCCAGTAGAGTCTGCCATGCATACTGGTTGAGCATCTAATTCTTTTGTTGACACATTCTTGTTCATGACAACATCTTCAACATAATCTTCCTTTTCTTTCTCTAGATCTGAAGTCATCACCATTTGATGACCTACAGTAATATCCATAGCTTCAACTTCTTCATTGGTGGTAGAAGTAGGAAAGGTTAACCTTGAAAAGTTTGCTCTCTCAATAGATTGTATCAAAGCTGCAAAATCTTCCCTAGATTTTAAGACAACATCTAACTTGATATGTTCTAGATAATAGTCCAGAGCATGAATGAATCTTGCCTTGATCTCTCTAGCTTCAGCTTCTAGATCAGAATGAAAGACCATGTAATTTTCATGTCTTTTGAATAAGTTCTGAAGATCATAATGAATTTCATTCTCCAATTTGGTAAGGTTTGGGCCAGGTTTGAGAATGAAGTGATATGGTTAAAGGCAGGTTGTGATTGGTTTGGTTCTCTTTGCTTTGTAGATGTGTCTATGTTGTAAAAGATCAAAGAGATTGATTTAGATAGAGGATGAATAGGTTTTTCTTGTGAAGGTTCAAGACACTCAGAATCCTCAGAGTACTCTAATGAATTTTGAAGAGATGTTTCAAATTTGAGTTCAAAGAATACATTAGTGAGAGGATCAAGAGGTATTGGAAAGGGTGGATTGAGTTCAGAGAGGTTAAGAATTTGGTTATCAGATTCTAAATAATCTGTAATAATTGGAGGAGAGTTGTCAGAATGTGTTTGAAGGAATTGGTTTGATGAAATAAGAGGTAGTTGGGTTTGTGGCATTTCAGAGGTTGCGGCTTCTTGATTGACTCTCTGAGATGTTTGTTGGTGAGGGATTAGAATGTTTTCAGGAAGTGAAGGTTCTTGGTGTTGAGATATCGATGGATTTTGGATTTGTGGATGGATGGGGATTTCATCTAAGAAGTTTAGGTTTCTAGAGGCATTGGATTGTGAGAACATCATTTGAGCAATGTTCTCAGTGTTGGAACAAAATATGTGTTAATACACACCCTTAAGTTTTGATGATAACAAAGTATTAAATGGACAATTGATGGTACTAATGTTTAAATTAAGTGCAGGAGAATTCAACGTTTAATCAAGAGCACACTTAATTTAAACTCTGATGAAACCAATGGAAGTCTGAATATTTAGACTTTGAAAGAGTTCAGATGCTACAAAGTGGTAAGAAGCTATACAAAGTTCAGAAGCTCAAAGTAGATCAGAACGTCTGAAGCTGTTCAGGGACTCAGAGGAGTTCATAAGCTCAAGGATGTTCAGAGGCCTACAAGAGTTCAGAGGCTGTCTGCTAGTCATGAGTCATTCAGAGGATGAAGATGTTCAGAAGCTGAATTGCGAAGGACTATCAGAGGCCAACCTTTCAAAGACCAATTAGACTCCAAGTTATCAAAGGTTCATCAGAAGCAAAGGAATTCCCAGTCATCAGAGGGTTACATCAACTACAACTTATCAAGCCTGATGACTTGTTCTAAGGTCAACTAAATTACAACGGTCACAAAGGATGTGATCCCTCTCTCTAGGAGCTAGTTGTACCTTATAACTGTACTATTGGACAAACAGCAAAGGTGAAGCTTCTCTGCAAAGGAAGACGTGGCTTTACTCAACGGATCTTCAAAGTCTACAGCTGTCCAATTTACAACGGGAATTTCTCCAACGTCTCAATGTCTTTCTCAACTCATATAAATATGCCAAAGAAAGAATTGATGACTAGCGCTCACCATTAGATAAAATCTCTCAGAAGAAAGTGAGAATTTACATTGTAATAGATAATATCTCTCAAATGAAGTGAGCATAGAAACTAGCTTAGAGCCTCTGAAGTTATTATGTTTGTAATAAGTTTTAAGCACATAAGTTAGTAGTAAGTCTTCTGCTTAGTGTAGAAGCAAGTAAGTCTTCTGCTTAGTTTAGAAGCAAGAAAGTCTTCTGCTTAGTGTAGAAGCACGTCAGTCTCAATCTTAGTGATTAGAGCAGTGAAGTATTGAGCCTGAGTGCTTGAGCAAGGAAGCCTTTGATCTTGTGTGATCAGAGCAAGGAATTCTCTCTGTCTTGTGTGACTTAGAGCAGGAAGTCTCAAGCTTGTGTGCTTGAGCAAGGAAGTCTTTGATCTTGTCTGATCAGAGCAAGGAAGTCTCTATGTCTTGTGTGACTAAGAGCAGGAAGTCTTGAGCTCGTGTGCTTGAGCAACTATTGTAATCCGAGTGATTATAGTGAAACTCTCTTGGAAACAAGGGGACTGGAGTACTCTCAATTTGTGAGGGGAACCAGTATAAATTGTTGTGTGTTCTTCTCTCTCTCACTCTCTCATTTACTCCTTCATCATTCATAACGCCATAAGTTAATTGTGTGAATAATCCGTTGTGCTTTAAAGACTCTGAAAAGGTTTAAATATCTTGGAAAGTTTTTAAATATCCAAAACACAATTCAACCCCCCTTCTTGTGTTTTCTCCACGCACCTTCACTCAGCATTAGGTGTGTGATGGTCAAAGGATTTAGATGAGGAGGATGTTGGAGAAACCAGAGTCGAAGAATGAAAATCACTTAAAACAGAACTTTTGTTAGAAGCATGAATTACCTTTTGCTTATCCTTTTGCAGCATTCCTTCTGGGTTCTCAGCAGACTTAACTTCTTCTTTAGACTTGATTATACTACCCATACCACCCTTATCTTTTTCTTGAGGATTTGCTTCCTTGTTCTCAGATATCTTCAATCTCTTTTCAGCTGCTTGATCATCAGAGATACTTTCACTTGGTCGCTTCTTTGATAACTTGTCTGACTCTTCTCTTTTGTTATCCAGAACTTCTTTGAATTTTAAGAAGATGGATTCCATCATCTTTTCTGGCATTCGAGAGAAATCTTCAAGTTTCTTTGGATTCTCTCTAAAGAGAAGCATAGATTCAGCAGGTTTGTTCATACACTTGATAAAACCACATCTTTCAAGAAAGTTTGAGTATAACTTTGTTGGAGGATACATTGTTTGAACCAAGGCAGGAATGATTTTAGCTAAACTATCAACAATTCCAGATTGATAGAGCAATTCTTAAAGTAATCTTGGATGTTTGATAGATGTTCTCTTGTCTCTTATAGTTTCTATAACATTTTTGCAGATATCATCAAAAATGAATTCACCAACATTCATCATTTTGTTCTTCATGGCGAAGTAGAGAAATATTTTATGTTCCCAAGACAGATTCTCTGAAAACTTCTCAGTGGGAATAATGGCAGCTCTAAAAATTTCTAAATGTGTTCTCCCAACAACATTTAGTCTATCCATATCCCTATTAACCATCAGATTTCTAAAACTTTTGTTGTACTCAAAGTTTCCTTGAAAGTCACTCAGCTTCTTACCATTCGGATTGAATCCACATAATTGCACAATGTGATCAACATTGAATGCAATATCTAGACCAGCAACATTTGAACTAATCTCAGTAGTAGTGAAATCTTTCAGACCCATTTCTCTTCTCGACTTCCCATTCAGATCTCGATTCTTTTGTATCATCAACCTTTCATCTTCTTCTGCCGCTGTTCTGTCATAAACATACACTCGCATCCAGAAAAACTTTACCAGATTGGGATAGGTTGGACCATTTATTAGGTCAAAGTACCTTCGCATCTGCAGTGAGTACCCAAAAGTCAACAACTTGTTCAACCAGAAGTCAACAACTTGTTCAACCAGAAGTCTCAAGTTTTTCTCGCTGAAGTGTACAGTGTTTTGAAATCCTCCAGGAATTCGTTCACCCACTACAATAGATGAGATCTGTTTTGATTGACTAGATGAAGATGATGTCATTTCTTATAGATGATCAAGATTGACTGATTTGAACAAGATTGAGATGAGAAGATTGAGTTTTGACGGTTCCAAGAGTTTGTAAAGAGGAAAGTGTTGGTAGAGAAAAGAGAAAGTTTGTGTGATCGTGTATGATGTGAATTTTTAAAGACAACTATTGAAAGGTTTAATAAAATGAGAGGGAAAACTAGTTTTAACCTTTTGGAATTCACATGTTTCTTCATAAACTGCAATTTTTACCCAATTAGATTCAAGACACGTGATGAATAATCAATTTATTAATTGACACGCAAGAGGTCAACTGTAAAAAGTAAAAATTACTGAAAATGTTTCCTCTTTCGTGTTAGATCCTCTGATAGCTAGAATACAAAAGGTCTTCAGAGTCAGATTTTTCTTAGAGGCAACCTTGACTTCAGAAGATCTAAGACATCTGCTTCTGATACCTATCAGAGTCTGATTTTTTCAATCTACTGATACACCGGAAAATGTGCTATTTATTTAGTTAATTTACTATTATATTTCAATTATTTTTATTTTTATTTCGAACTTTTATATTATGAATCGTTACTAAATGCTCTTATTTTATAAACACAGATGAAAATTAATAGAATTGAAGAAAGGAGCGAAAACAGACCAAAAAAAGACAAAAATGCCACATATCTGCAGCCCAAATGGACCACAAGCATGTAACCCACTCCAAAGCAAGGTATGGCGCCCGCCAGCCCACTCAAAGACCTTGTGGCACTCGCCACATCATGCTTGAACACAAAGAAAAGATCCTGGCGCCCGGCAGGATCCAATGGTTGGGAATTCAGCCGTCCAAGTCCCACATTGGACAGAATTAAAAGTTGTATTCTCATACTTTAGTATAAATAGGTCCCTTTTCTCCACATTCTAAATACACAACTTTGAACAACTGACTTGTAAAACGAGCACACCACTCGTATAGTCGGTTGGGGAGAGAGTACTCAGGCCTTTTGTGCGGGAACTCTTTCCTTAAAGTTGCAATTTATTTTCTTTTGTACCGGCATTATACTTGAAGTTTATTCAGGTTCTTATTTTATTATTTTCTTGTTTTATTTTCTTTATTGCTTTTATTTATTTATGCTTTATTATTTATTTGCTTTATGTTTTTATTTCCTGTTTATTTATTTATTTTGTCTTTAGTTTTAGTTTTAATTATGTCTAGCTAATTTAATATTGCTAGGATGTGTAATTAGGAGCTAGTAGGGGTTCGGTAGTTAGTTCGCGCGACCGTTTTTAACAATCGGTTTTTAATAATACGTTTCATAATCTGTCATGAGAGTGAGGATTATTTAAGGCATAAGCCAACATAGACGAGAGTTGAGGTTTATACCGGATAGTAAAAACCGAGCATTAATTCTAGAATCCGCGAGAGCTATTTAGGATTAATGAACTAATAGTTTTCTTAAGCAGTTTTTAATTTAACGATGATTATAATTTGTCACGAGAGTGAGAATTAATTAAAGTAAAAATCAATAGAGCGAGAGCATGAGATTTTTACTAGATAGTAAAAACTGAACATTGATTCTGATTCGGAAGAACACCACTTAGGATTAGAGTTAATTATTGGTTTTCAAAAAGAACTTTATTAGCGGATGTGAGAACGAGATTTAAGCATTACCTTTATAATCTACAATACTAGTCAAGATTTGCGAGAGCTGAGATTAGTGTTTTTAAATCAATATAGTTTCGAAAACTATCCCTTTTATCAAAGTGCGAATTAAGTATTGAACCCTTCGAAACAACTAAGAGTTCATCCTAGTAATACGCTTTATTATTAATTTAAAATCCAAAAAAATTACTTTATTTTATTTATTTAAAAATCCAAAAATATTTTACTATCCAAAACACTCTTATTAGCCTTAGATTTACAACGTAGCACTAGATAACGGTAAGTCGACTATTGGTCTCTGTGGGATCGATAATCTTTTATAACTACACGATAATTTTGTGCACTTGCAGAAATATCGCATCATCTACCTTCTGTTTTTAGAAAAAGATTGCTATTTACTAGTTTAATTTTCACCAGTATATTTTGAATCTGTTTAGTGAGGAGACAAATTATACTTACCTTGATGATTTGATGTGAGGACACTGAGGCAATATTGAATTTAATCCAAAAGTAACTAGCCTCTTTATCTTCTATCATTCAGATTTCAATGATGCCTTGTGATTCTAAATGATTGTGTCCTCTTCCCCGAACATCCCTTCTAGTCGTGATTGCAATCATCATCCCACCATGATGTGTCACAATCTTCTTGTGTATAGTAAGGCATACACTCATAATCTTCTGAGTCGCTTTTACAAAGATTCTTCGTAGAGTCTTTTTCTTCAAGTACTGACTCATCTTCGAGCTCTTCATCATCTTCTATATTAAATATAGATTCTTCATTGTCAATGTATTCTTTTGAGATAATAGCTCTTTGTCCTTTACACAATATATGCCTCCATGAGCTGGGAATTTCCTTGTCTCTTGATGGATGTTCTGAAATGAATACAATCTGATCTTTTGGTACCCATTTTCTGATGGGTCCTCTTGGGTTAGTTTTAGAACCTTCAGTTTCTTGTATAACCTCCGCGTTTTCAAGATTCTTTTGGCTAGAGTAGGAATCATAAGAAGATCGAGTCTTATTACTATGACTATCTTGCTTCATGACTTCAGAAGTTGAAGATTCTGAAATGTTCAGATTATTTGATATATCAAGTATAGATTCTGACTTTTTCCATCCTAAACCTCTAGAATCATGATTTAGCTCATAGGGTATTCCAATCAAATTGGTTCTTTCAGGCGTGAACGTAGAATGGAGATGAGGAAGTTTGAAAGGTATTTTTCTTTGCTCAATATGTTCGTTACAAAACTTTTTAGAAACATTTTCATAATACCTAATTTTGCTTAAAAACTCTTTATGCAATGATTCAAACATTTTTTATTGTTCATTGAGATGATTAAAATCATCTTTAAATTTCTTATACTTTCGTGAAGTTGTAACAAGTGTTGGGTTTTTGTATGTTGGCTACAATTTTCCAAAAACAAACTCTAGCCTAAATGCTGGACAAGATGTTGTAGCATATGGAGTACAACATTACTGCTAGTGATATGCGCTGAATTTTTATATCAAATCTTTGAAAGATTTGTTTCAGAATAAAAGATTATGCACGTTTTAACATATCAAGCTGCGCCTTGTTCTTCAAGTTTCTAAAGGCGGTTTAGATTATTTAGTTCAATAATATAATTGAATCTTTGAAGAATATATATTTGAAGTAAATCTTTTTGAACACAATCTTTGAAGAATATCTATTTGAAGTAAATCTTTGTGTTGATTATCTCAATGGTCCAGATTTATTCTGAAACCTTTTCATGTGCAACAAGTACCTGCTATCTCAAGGCTATATATATGAGGACTATGACCTTGTTTTAAAGTATCTAAAGCCGTGTTTACATAAAGCGTGAGTCTTAGGGTTTTAGAGTTTCTCTTGTTTATTGTGAGCCTTTCTTGTGTCAAGTTGATGCAAGCTTAGGACTGGTTATTTGAGTTGTATTTGTGTGTCTTCTCCTAAGCTTTTAAGTACGGAGATTATGATTGTGTGAACTTACTCCTAAGCTTTGAAGTACGGAGGTAGGTTTGTTATTGATTGTTCCATTGTTTGTTGCGGTTGATTAACCTTCTGAGTATTGTTTAAGAGGAGTGAGACGGGGTCTCATATCTAGGAGTTCCTAGGTAGAGTTAGCACGGGTAGTAGCTAGGTGATAAGTTGTAAACGGGGCATTTGCTGAGAACTTAGAACTAGTACTATTATAGTGGATTCCTACTGGATTGGTATCCCCCAGAGTAGGTGAGTTGCGCCGAACTGGGTTAACAAACTTACCGTGTTATTTACTATTCTGCAATTTACTGTTTTTAATACTTACAGCGTGATTTAATGATACGAACATTGCTGTAGCATCTTGCGTAGCATTTGTCCTTTGTGTGTCAGATTTTCAACAAGTTTAGACAAAATTCTAACACATACTCCACGTAGTTGGTTTAAGGATAAATAGTTAATTACCTGTCCAAGTTCTTCTAATTCTAGTTCTGACTCATCCCCAGAATCTGAATAGTCTTCATTAGCCATTAGTGCATAGTTTTCTTCTTCTTCAGATTCTTCATTAGAAAAATGATTTAGCTCATCCGAGGTAGAGCTTTGACTATCAACAGAATTTCCTTTGTACCACTAGTAGAAAAAACACTTTTTACATCTGCCCAAAAACACTTTTTACATCTGACGCTAAAACAGATGTAAACGCACGAGATATAGTAAGTATACACTTTTTACATCTGACTCGCGTCAGATGTAAAAACAACGCCTTTTACTTCTGACTTAAGTCCACCAGATGTAGTAAGTATACACATTTGAATTTTTTTTTTTAATTAAATTGGACATTTTACGTCTGACCAAGTCCACCAGATGTGAAATATTTACTTTATTTAATTTTTTTTTTTTAAAATCCTGCGTTTTTTTTTTAATCCATTTTTTTTAAAATTCTAAAAATCTCAAAATACCACTACAATTCAACATTCAACCCTTACAACATATAATAAAATGTTTCAACATTAAACAAACACATCAAATGTCATTATAATACCAAATGTCATTACAATTCAAATTAACCAAAATATAAATCAAAGCATCGTCATACTTAATACTAATCCATTGTATCATCCTAATTAATACTAATCAAAACACAAATATAATTAGCTCCTAAGCTTTCTCATTGGAACAAGTAACCATATTCCAACTACATGGATCAACAGCATCACCATCCCAATTTTCTAGAATTCCATGAGGATCAATTAAAGAACCTTTTATGTTCATTAAAGCTTGCACTGCATTAAAAGATACATAAACTTACATGTTATATACTATGTTACATATACACTTATGCATATATATGAAAAGAAGTACAAAAATTTGAAGCTTACCTTCAAAGTTTATTCCCTTAGGAGAATATAGAGGTTGATCTTATGGTTGATCTTATGGTTTTCCATCAAACCCGCAACCAATACGTCATCAAACCATTTACGAAACTGCAAGTAACAAATACAACATAATATATCAAACTAGTAAATTGGTCATTAAGACTTCATATTTGCAAGCAAAGAGGATGTATCAAACTAGTCTTTATAACCATTAAAATCAATCGTACCAGCTGATATATAACTCTTTTCACACCAGGAATCATGTATAAGTCCATTATAAACAGATGCTTAGAGAATTGGACTAAAATTAAATCATTCAAACAATTATGCTATTCTTTATCAAACAACTTTATGACATAGTCCAATTTTTTTCTTAATGGCAAAAACTTGTATAATATATAAGATGAACCAAAATACATAATGTATTAGCCCACTAATGGGGAGAAGTACAAACAATTTCCATGCTCACAAACTCTTCTAAGATAATGTCTTAATGCTGCCATTAACTTCTCATCTCAAAACATAAAGATATTAATTCCATGCTTTTCAGATCAATGATCAATAACCCAAATACTAACAATTTCCCAAACCTGGACCTAATAAGAAAAAAACAAGTTTTGAAGCAAATTTGGAATAGAAATGTGAAAATTAAAAAGAATTCAAGTTGAATCAAAGAAATGCATCAAATTAGAAATATAATCTAAAAACAAGAATGAATACCTGAATATTTGTATGTTCTCACCAAAACAGTATCCTGTATATGTGAGCCTGCAATAGCAACATCTAATTAGGCCATCAATATAGAAGTCTTGATTTCAACCTCAACAGAAGAATGAATTCATCAAGATGAAACTATAAAATAGAATCACATAAGCATGATGTGACAAAGACATTCAATATATCTTGCAGGCAAATAATTAAGGGTAAGTCAGTTATGAAGCTTGTTGGATTTCAAAAAAAAGAAGAAGTTATGAAGCTTGTTTAGCACATCACTATTCGCTACTAGTGTAACTCCCTCATTGTTTTTTGAATACGTAACTCCCTCATTGGTAATTTGTAGATTGAACTTGAAGTTGAAGTGGTGCTATATGAACATAGGACATATATAGATAGACAGAAAAACAACAATATACACGCTATCACAGAAAAACAGAAATGAAGTAATTTAAATGTAAAATGAATGCAGTAACATAGCAAGACAGAAATGCACTAACAGCACAAAACATTAATACACGCAGCAGCAGTAGAACACGATAATGCAGTAAACACAGATAAACAGAAATGCAAGCTCCTGACTCTTTTATATCAGCAGCAGTAGAACACGATAATGCAGTAAACAGATAAACAGAAATTCCCTTGGTTACTGGACTGCCAATATATGTTTCATAGGGACCTTCTTTTGCAGCCAATTCACAAGAAGTTTAAACTGTATATAGATAGATAGATAGCATTCAGACCATAAGAATTAAAACTAAAAAAGTGAATTTTGAATTTGAAAAATGAACTAATCAATTAAAAACAAGCAAAAGCTAAAACATCCATTAAAGACAGATAGCATTCAGATCATAAGAATTAAAACTAAAAAAAACAATTATTGAATGTGAAAAATGAACTAATCAATTGAAAACAAGCAAAAGCTAAAACACCTATTAATGATAGCATTCAGATCATAAGTAAGGGAGGAACCGTTGCTCACTCAGTGTGTGAAATATCTCAGGACTTAGCTTAGATTTTAAAACTAATCTGATAAGAATGGACCAAATGGGATGTGGCTTTGAAACAGTTTTTGCCTAAATATATGTGTAGAGAGTGGACTAATTTATTCTTACTGAGTCATGGGTTAAGTTGAAACTAATTCTTCCTACTTTATCTTAACATGAGCTCACGTAACATAGGATTGAATTGCTAATCATGGCCTACATAATAGTCATTTTTGTTGATATCTATAACACCTCACTATACATCCTATCTAATTATGTCCCCATGTTTCATGCATACGCTAGCTAATAACAACACCACAAAATCAACCATAATTTTCCACACATTAAATTTAATATAATTTCATTTTCTTAGACTAATTTTCCTATGTTAGTCAACTAAACCAATCATGTTTGCAACATGAAGCTGGAGAAACTGCAGGCAAAACTATTTTAAAAAAAAGGATAAAAAAAATAGACTAGTTAGTATCATGTTTCAATCATCTAATAGGAAAAGAAATAGGTTTGATGAATTATGAATATGAATATTTCACCTTTGAGTTTTGTCCTGTAACTTCATACCAAGCATATGATGATTCCTAGACAGATTAGTCCAACTAGAACACTTTGGTTTTCCCTCCATCGCCTGTATTTCATATACATACTATCAACTGTCCTCATGAACGATTTATGTAATTGAATGATATGATCGATAAAAAGAAATAAATGATTATTCCTATTACTACCATAGTTTATTTAAAGTTCCTCGTCAAATTCTATAAAACTCATGTTTTTCTTTTCATCAAAAGAAAAATTGCAATTAAAGTGTTTAAGATTTGTGTCAATAATAACAAGTAACTTTGTTGACTTTTCAATAGCTTCTTCATCTATTAGTTACACTGCAATATTACCTTATGAAACAGAACTTCCTATAGAACACATAATTGATATTCCTTCCTAAAGAGATTAAGCTAGCACTGCATGATATCTATTCTATTTACCAAATTACCAAAACCTAATTACCAAATTTCAAATCATACTGAAATTTCACATACCTAATTACAACAAATTGAAGCTGCTGAAGACAAATCTCAAAACCTAATTACCAAATTTGTAACAATAAATCAAAACCTAAATTTCAAAATCTGCAAATTTGTAACAATAAATCAATTAGTAAATAAATTTCAAATCCTAATTACCAAATTTCAAATCATACTAAAATTTCACATACCTAATTACAAAAAATTGAAGCTGAAGACAAATCTCAACGAAGGAGTTTGAGGTTGAAACGATTTGGGAATAGCTAGGGTTACAGAGAGAAGCTTCGAGAGATTGAGAGAGAGAGGACGGCTGAGTGAGAGGAGAGGACGACTGTGAGAGAGAGGACGACGGTGAGAGAGTGGGAGGACGACGGGCGAGTGAGCCTTGAGTGAGAGAAATCAGATTCGCGAGAGTGACGAGTGAGGGAGAAGACATGATATCTCAGATTCGCGTGTTCTAATTTGCAATTAGAAAAACAATTTTTTTTATGACTTGTTATTGGTTCCAAAAAAACCAAATATATTTTTTTTTATTCAACTTAACTTTTTACATTTGAGTATATATATAACCAGATATAGATTTAATTTAGATATTTTTGGTCATAATTACAAGACTGCCACCGCGTTCAGTTTTGTATCTGGTATATTGATATCAGATGTAAAAAGTGTTGTACATATATTTTTCACTTCTGTGGCTATTGTAACCAGATGCAAACACCACTTCATATAACTTTTCACATCTGACATATCTTAGACAGATGTAAAATCCTTATGTAATATGTCATATTTTTACTAGTGTTCTTTCATGTCTTCCTTGTAAATCTTTCAAGTTATTCATCGTTTGGATTTTCTTGAACTACTTCAGATAAATACCTTTCCTTTTTGACATATCTGACCTTCTTATCACTTTTGGCTTTCAAGACCACCTCATGGTTTTTATGATAGCTTATTAGGGATAGAAGATACATTTTGTCAATGTCTTCAATTTCCTTAATTCTGGTAATCACAAAATTCCATTCATGAGGTAGACTTCTTAAAATCTTCAGTATCAGATCAGTCTCGCTATAGTTTTTGTCTATAGCTTTGAGTTCATCTATAAGATTTTTAAATCTTATGAACATAGATTCAATGTCTTCATCTTCTTCCATGATGAACAATTCATATTATTGAATCAAGAAGTCAACTTTGAGTTGTTGATCAAGTTTGTTGCTATTATCACTTGTCCACAAGGAGTCATAGATTCCTCTGACTTGACTGATCATTCCATCAATGAAGCTTTCATCGTTGTTAGCGCTGGTTGTGATCTCTTCATGCACAGAAGTTGTTTCCTTATTCTTGGTTTCTTCTCTTTCTTCTGAATCACCAAAAATCTTTTATTTCCACCAATTGAGGTTTACAAAATCTTCACTGGGTAGTGGTGCTTTTCCAGACATAGTGTTTTTCAGGATATTTATTGTTTAACCGTTAAGTGATTAGTAATCAGAACCGGAGCTCTGATACCAATTGAAGGTGTGAAAAACACAGGAAGGGGGGTTGAATTGTGTTTTGAGGATTTAAAATTTTCTTCAAGATTAATGAATCTGTCAGAGTCTATTTTGGGCAGCGGATAACTCAATTACTCAATATAGTCATAAGCAAGGTTGAGAAAGAGTAAAAGAGAGAGAACACACAAAGTTCTATACTTGTTCCCCTCATAACTTGAGAGTATTTCAGTCCCCTTGTTCTTTAACAAGAGAGTTCACTATAATCACAAAAGATTACACAATTTGCTCAAGCACACAAGCAAGAGACTTCAACTGACGCTTAAGCACACAAGCAAGAGACTTACACTATTTACTCAAGCATACAAGAAAGATACTTCAAATTGCTCAAGCACAAAAGCAAGAGAGTTCAACAGATGCTCAAGCACACAAGCAATAGACTTACTCTAATTTGCTCAAGCACACAAGTAAGAGACTTCACAAGTTGCTCAAGCACAAAAGCAAGAGACTTTGAATCTTATGTAAAATAAGATTGATTACAAAAGTACACCTAAGACTAACTCTTTTACAATAGTTATCAAAATAGATTGCTTTGATGTTGGAATGAAGATCTCTGAGTTCAAGTCTTGTGCAGATGTTTGCTATTGAGTTCTTTGAATTGAACGAACACTTTCTTATGGTTGTATGCAGTTCTTTCAAGTTTAAGCTCTTTCTAAATGTTCGATCATTCAACGACTATCAATTCAAAGAGGTCTTGTATTTATAGGCACTTAGAAATAAATACGTTTGAATGTGACCGTTGTGGAATATCAGTTTGACCGTTTGAAAGTTACTTAGTCCATTTTTAACTTATTCCACAAATGGCAAACTGCTTCTTTGTTTCTAGAAGATAGTTCCTTTGCACAGAAGAGGTAACTTTAGTACCGTTGTCTTGATACTCCTTTCTTGACTTGTTGGAATTACGAAAAGCAGCCTCCAATTCATCATTGTATAGACTTTAACCTTGAGGAGATATCTTTAGACTTGATTCCATCAGATGAATATATTTTGTCATTCTTGTGTAGCTTCTGAGAGTACACTTAAGTTGCTTCTTACAGACTCTTCTTGCTTCTTAGACTTTCCTTGCTTCTGAGAATCTTGTAGCTTTTGATAAGCTTTCTTCAGACTTTGTTCTCTCAGAACCTCTGAATGCTTCAGATGCATATAATTTGCTTTGAGCTTCTCAGATTCTATCTTCGTTGTTCACTGCATACTTTCATATAAGATCATTAGTGTTCTCAATTTCATATTAATACTTTGTCCTAAGAACCATTTTTGTTCTAACACAAGCCACCATCCAAATTCCTGTATTCATGGGACAAACTCCCCCCATCATGCACTATGGAGAATCTTCCCCCCACCTGCAACAGGAAGAAAATCTGAATCAAGAACAACCCAAAGTAAGGCAAGAAGCACCAAGAACTCCGCAACACAGTCCAAGAAACTATGAAGCGCAGCAAAAATACAACAACAAACCACAAAGTCCAGCTGAGGATCCTTTCTGCATGTACAAAGAAGAACATATTAAAGATGGATTCCAACAATGTAAGAACAGTCTAATAGGCAAAACCATAGCAGCCAAGCATATTCTTAAACAGGTGATTCATAATACGCTTATGGGAATTTAGGGTAATCCTAAAAATTTCACTATTACTGAACTTGCAGGAGGCATGTTCCACATTGCCATGGACAATGAGAAGGACATACAAAGGGTAGTGAAGGGAAATCCGTGGATTATCATAAACAACTGGTTTATGGTACACCTTTGGGATAGGAAAATGAATCCAAATAATCTAGATTTCCAACATGTTCCCACATGGATTCAGCTATGGGGTTTGCCACTACATTGCAAAACCATAGGCATGGGTACCCATCTAGGAACACAATTGGGCAAGGTATAGGATGCGGCTTTGTATGATTATCCTGAAAAAGGGCGTATAGTCAAAATTAAAGTGTTGTTAGATGTGGAAGCCCCTATCCGACCAGGAATATTCATAGGGAATCCCAAAGATGGCATAAGCTGGGTGGACTTTAGGTATGAGAACTTGCCTATGTTTTGTTTTGAATGTGGATTACTAGGGCACAATAAAGATAACTGTGATCAGCAAGCCCCCTATTACTTGAAGGCAGTGTTAATCCTAGGGGACCTTGGTTGAGATCCAATATATATGGCAGAAGGGTTAATGACAAAAGAGACAAGAGGTTTAACAGCAATCCTATGTAGTCAGTCAGTGGAGGTGCATTCAGCCTTATTCCCAAAGCCATGCTTGACATGCTAGCTAAAATGTCATTGGAGGAGGAAAATGAGGAGGTGGAATAACCCCCTGGTCTAGCTAAGTAAACATCAGAAGGCAAATAAACCCACACTACCCCGTGCCACACTCCCCCTGGATTCGTCAAAAGGCAGGTTCATACTCTACAAGCACAAACAATTACTACAATGGTTGGCCTTAAGGAAAAGGCTAGCCAAGAGCAATGAAGACCATTTCCTGGAACCGTAGAGGACTAGGGAAACCCTCTACAGTGAGAGCGCTTAGATAGCTCATTAAGGTTCATCATCCCGACATTATCTTCCTCATGGAGACAAAATTTCAATCATTTTTTTGTCGATTGTACTATTTCTAATAGTAATAGGGGAGGTGGTCTTGATTTATTCTGGACTCACAATGTAAAAATTGATATTATCAACCATAATGAAAGATTAATTGATTGTTATGTTGATTTCTCTGATAGTGATATAGGATGGAAGGCTATAGGGATGTATGGTTTCTCTGATCACCAAAATAAGCCTAAAACTTGTGATCTACTAACTGAGTTATCTCACAATAACTCCCAGGAGAACTGGCTCCTTTTTGGTGACTTTAACATTGTTCTTAATAATGAGGAGAAACAAGTGGGTAGAAACATCAATTCTAATCTTGCTAACCTTTTTAATTATACTTTAATCAACTGTAATCTTGTTGATTTGGGCTATCAAGGTGACACCTTTACTTGGGCTAACAATCAGGAAAATGAGCACCACATAAAGGAAATGATTGATAGATTTTGTGCCAACCAATCCTGGATGACTAAATTCCCCAGATTTACCAACTACCACCTCCTGCGTTATACCTCTGATCATTGTCATATGTTACTTGTTTTTGGCACTAATCATGATTTTAGGAATGATTCGACTCCTAAGACTCTAATTAGAAGATTTGAGAACATTTGGTTGAAGGATCCTAGCTGCAAGCAAATCATCAAGCATGTATGGGCTCACATCAATGGGGAAACTAATGCTAAGCTTCAGGTGGTCTTTGACAAAGTTCACAAGTGGGGCAATAATAATTATGGCAACGTTCCTAGGCAAATCAAACTAACCCAAGCTAATATTCATGACCTGGAAGTCAAGACGCCTACTATCGAATCCCTGAACCAAGTAAAAGACCTGGAATCTAAATTTGATGAGCTTCTCCGCAATGAAGAGATATGGTGGGCTCAAAGAGCTAAAGTCAACTAGCTTAAGCAAGGAAACAAGAATTCCAAGTTTTTCCATTTTAAGGCCTCACAAAGAAATAGGAAGAATAGGATCAATTTCATTTAGGATACTGAAGGGATTCCCAAAACTGCTAATCAAGACATTCAAAATATTTTCTTACATTATTTTAATGATTTGTTTACTTCCTCTAACCCAACTGATATGTTTGACACTATTCAGGTTGTTGCTAACACTGTCACTCCTGATATGTGAAGGTGTGAAAAACACAAGAAGGGGGGTTGAATTGTGTTTTAAGGATTTAAAATTTTCTTCAAGATTACAAAATCTATCAGAGTTAATATTGGCAGCGGATAATTCAATCACACAAATTAAACCGAAACAAGCTAGAGAAGGTGATAGGGAAAGAGAGAACACACAAAGATTTTTATATTGGTTCCCCTCACAACTTGAGAGTACTCCAGTCCCCTTGTCTTTTAACAAGAGAGTTCACTATAATCACCAAGATTATACAATTGCTCAAGCACACAGCAAGAGACTTCAACACTTTGCTCAAGCACACAGCAAGAGGCTTCACAAGTTGCTCTAGATCACACAACAAGAGACTTACACTTAATGCTCCAACACACAATAGGAGACTTTTCAAATTGCTCAAGCACAAACGCAAGAGACTTTTGAATCTTATACAATAAGATTGTTTACAATGATGCACCTTTGACTAACTTTTACAGATGTTATCAAAACGGATAGCTTTGACGTTGAATGAAGATCTTGAGTTTAAGTCTTGTGCAGATGTTTGCTATTACGTTCTTTCGTTTGAATGAACACTTTCTTTCTTTCTGTTGTCTGCAGCTTCTGAATTTAAGCTCTTTTGAAAAGTTTTATCATTCAATCAACCAACAGTCTTAATTCAAAGAGGTCTTGTATTTATAGGCATTACAAATAGAGACGTTTGAAATAAGACCGTTGTAGGAGATTAGTTTGCCCGTTATAAAGGTGCTCAGACCATATTTTAACTTATTCCATAAATGGCAAACTGCTTCTTCTTTCCTGGTTCTCGAAGATAGTTCCTTTCAATAGAAGAGGTAATAATAATACCTTTGTCTTGATATTCCCTTTCTTGACTTGTTGGACTTGACACACTCATCATCCATTTCGTCCTTGAGTAGATTAAGTTTGAGGGAGAACATATCCAGACTTGATTCCATCAGATTTACATGCTTTGATTATTCTTGTGTAGCTTTTGAGAGTACACTTAAATTGCTTCTGACAGACTCTTCTTGCTTCTTGATCATTTTGTTGCTTCTGAGACTCTTGTTGCTTCTGATAGACCTTCTTCAGACTTGGTTCATTCAGAACCTCTGAATGCTTCCAGATGTATATAGATTTGCTTTGAGCTTCTCAGATTCTATCTTCGTTGTTAACTTCATACTTGCTTTTCTGAGACACTTGTAGCTTCTGATTGGCTTCCTTCAGAATTAGTTCTCTCAAAACTCCTGAATGCTTCATATGCATGTATTCTTCTTTGTGCTTCTCAGAATTTGTTTTCTTAGTTTAACTGCACACTTTCATTTGAGATCATTAGTGTTCTTCAATTGCATATTAATACTTTGTTATCATCAAAACTTTATCAAGTTCTGGGGTTTGTTCTAAGAACCATTTTTGTTCTAACAATATGTACAATTACCTTAGTCAATATTTTACTAAAGCTGAGATATCCCAAGCCACACATCAACTAAAGGGCAACGCAGCCCCCGGACCAGATGGTCTAAATGCAAATTTCTTCCAGACGTACTAGGATATTATAGGGGGACCTTACTAGAATTGTGCTAAATATCCTCAATAATGGTGGTAACCCTGAAACTAATAATCAAACCTTTATCTGTTTAATCCCTAAGCATAAAAACCCCTATACCTCTGCTGACTTCCAGCCTATTGTACTGTGTAATGTTATTTTAAAAATTATCACCAAAACCATTGCTAATAGAATCCAAGGGATCCTCCTTGAGATCATTAGCCCCCAACAAAGTGCTTTTTTACCTGGTAGACTCATTACTAACAATACCTTGATTGCATTTGAGACATTCCACTTTCTAAAACATAATAAAAACAAGAAAAAAAGGCTATGTTGGCATTAAACTGGACATGGCCAAAGCCTATGGCATTATAAAATGGGTCTTTTTGGAAAACACTTTTACCACCATGGGGTTTCCTCCCAAACTGATTCATACCATCATGAGATGTGTGTCCATTGTGACCTTTTCTATCTTAGTAAATGGCCAGCCATCCCGCCAGTTCAAGCCAAAGAGAGGGATTCGGCAAGGAGATCCCTTGTCTCCTTATCTCTTTATTCTTTGTGCCAACGTGTTATCAAGAATGATTTCTCTAAAGTAGGACAAAAATGACATTAATGGGATAGCCATAGCTAATAATGCTCCTAAAATATCTCATCTTTTTTTTTTTTGCAGATGACAGTCTCATATTTTGCAAAACCAAGAAGGAGGAAGCCTCCCATCTTATGGCTATCTTTAAAGAATATCAAAGGATTTCAGGGCAACAAATTAATCTCGACAAGTCAGAGATGACTTTTAGTCCCAAGATCCAGCAGTGTATCAAAACGGAATTTCAGGAAGGAAGCTATGCCTATTCAAATTACAGACAACATCACGAAGTATTTGGGTATGCCTACTCAGATGGGTAGATCTAAAGAAAAAGTTTTCAAATTAATTATGGATAGGGTTTGGAGCAAGCACAAGGGATGGAAAGAAAAGAATTTCTCGTGTGATGGCAGAGGAGTGCTTATAAGTGTTGTCATTCAGGCCATTCTAACTTACATGATGAGCTGCTTTCTGATCCCTAAGAGTGTTTGTGAGTAAATCGAAAAGGCAATTTGTAATTTTTGGTGGGGAGGCAAGGAGGGGCATCACAAAATTCATTGGAAAGCTATAAACGAGCTATTTAAACCCAAAAATAATGGCGGATTGGGTTTTCGAAATATGAGCATGTTCAATCTGGCTATGCTAACCAAGCAGGTCTGGAGGATCCAAACCAATCCTAAATCTATTTTGGGTCAATGCCTTAAAGCTAAATACTACCCCACCTCTGACATTCTCTACACTCAACAAGGGTATAACGCTAGCTACTCTTGGCAAAGCATCCAACATGCCATTTGGATTCTTAGGAAAAGGAGTTGTTGGAAAATTGGAAATGGCCATCACATTAGCATCTGGGAAGATAACTGGATTGCCTTGCAGATTGGTTACAAAGCTTTTTCCCCTCACCAGGAGCCACCACCCGTTATTCAAGTCAAAGAAATCTTATCCTATAACCCTGATAAATGTTGGAATACTGTGTTAATCGAATAAACTTTTCTTCCGTTTGAATGAGAGCTAATCAAGCAAATTCCTCTAATTCAAGAACCAATGGAAGATCAAATCATGTAGCCTCATACTAAGGATGGAAACTATTCAGTCAAATCTGGGTATAACTTACTTAATCAATGGCAGGAAGCTTCTAATCCCAGCTCTAGTAACCCTAACCCCTACTCACAAATTTGGAAAAAGTTATGGAGTTTAAATACTATCCCAAGACACCGAGTTCTTATCTAGAGAATCGTCAATGAAGCCCTCCCAGTGAGAAGTGAGCTAAGCAAGAGAGGTATTCCTTGCTCTATCTTCTGCCCTAGGTGTCTTCAGAAGGAAGAGACTATTAATCATGCTTTTATGGAATGCCCCCTAGCAGCCATGAGTTGGTTTGGCTCTAAATTAGGTATCAGATTCGACACTAGTCATGGCAGTTTTGCAGACTGGCTCAGATAAAATCTAACTACCCTTAACGATGAAGACTTAAGTTACATGGCATCTCTTGTATATGGTATATGGTACGCGCGTAATCAATGTGTTTCGAAAATCGTGATTTACATGCTATGACCATTATTGAACAAGTCAGTTCCAACATTATCAATTATCAACTTGCCAATCAGAATGCATAAGAAATTCTAAACAAAGATGTGAATCCTACTGAAAAATCAACGCAAATCTAGGACAAGTCACAATCAGCAAGTCAGCCCTACAACTAATCATTGGATTCAGCCACCTAATGGAGTGATTAAAATCAATACTGATGCTAACATGTCCAAGGAAGGAAGTTGGGGTTTGGGCGCTGTGTGTCGTGACAGAGACGGCCATCTATTAGCATCTGCGACTTGGAGCATTCCGGGATATGACGATCCGGCTACGGCGGAGGCCAACACTCTCTATTTTGCAGTCAAATTCGCGATTGATTGTTGTTTTCAGTAAGTGATCTTTGAGAGTGACAATAGCCAACTTATTTCGATCATCAATGGCCCTGCTTCTCTTCCTAGATCGTATTTGGGGGATCTGGTTTTGGGTAGTCTTTTTCACAAAAGTCATTTTAGGGATTGTAGTTTCAACCATGTAATGAGGGGTGCTAACAATGCTGCTGATTTTCTAGCTAATCAGGCCCATTCTGAGCCCAATAGGATTTGGCTAGAAGAAACCCCACCCCAACTTGTTTCTATTTTGATTTTGGACTTGATCAATTAATAATATTCAGTATTTCTTACAAAAACAAATAAAAATATTACACACTCTCCTTACCATTTATCGTCTATTTTGTTCGTTTCTGGATTAAGACATTGGCAAACTAACTTCCCGTTAATTTCTTTCTCTTGATCTTGAGTTGACACCTTTTATATCTTTAATTTTTTGGAAAACCTGTATTGGAGTTAATTGTTCAATATTTTTTTTCGCTTATAATATTTTGGTTCAAAGAACTTTTCAACTGATTTTCTGAGTTTCATGATGAATTGATATAATAAAAAGACTAATGTGATAAATAGAGATACCATAAAGCGGAACATATATTTATTACATGATCAATTTACAACTATTTTATTTTGAACTATTTAACCCGTGTGGTGCACGGGTCTAATTAGCCGTAATATGAAAAAATAAGTTATAAATTTTTTAACACTAAAACATATATAAAAAAATCGAGTACCATTAAATATTAGTTGGACAATAAAATTGGATAAATGTTAATATAACAGAAATTATGGTATATTACGAAATACTTCTTTATAGACTACATTGGAAGTTTTATTCGTATTTTCACCATCTTCGTCGATAATCAATATTTTTAATCATTATCTTTAATTAACTCTTGAAGTTGCAACATACAACTGACTATGTAAAAACAGTGTCGACAAAAGATATATCTCAATATGCTTAAGAGATTGTCCTTGCTAGACAAATATAGTCATCGCAAAAGCAAAAAATTAAAGGGATGCTGGTTCGATTCTCATGCTAGACAAATTTGTATTTTTTTTTTAATATAATGGACCACATCACATGAAAAAGAGAGGAAAAATATTAGGTTTAGGGTTAGTATTTCGGAGCAAGTTTAGAATATAAGAGATAAGAGATATAATAATAATAATAATAATAATAATAATAATAATAATAAATATTAACATTGTGAGTTATAAAGGTTGTGGGTTTCATTCTTGGTGAGATATTTTTTAACATTTTATTTGAATTAATAATAATAAGAATAATAATAGGAAGCTAATAATAATAAATATTTAACATGGTGAGTTAAAGGTTGTGAGTTCGATTCTTGGAGATGAACTTTTAACATTTTATTTGAATTAATCTTAGGGTAAAATGAGAGGAAAATGAGCGGGAAATAAATTAAAGTTAAGAATAGCAAAACGGAACACACTTATAGTATAAGAGATAATGCTAAAGGGTACGACATAGCGATTAGTATATATTGCACGACTGGAGTTTTTCTCTCTATTTAATGTCATTAGTTAAGCTTTTGCTTTAATTTTGTTGGGAACAGTTATGTTATACTACATGTCAAGCTTTGATTTAATTGTTGACTTGTGAAATAGCATAAAAAATTACTGCAAAATAAAATTTTAAAATATCTATTTATTTGATAACACAAATAAGCTACTTATAACTTATTATATTAGCTTATAAATTTATTTAAAAAAATTAATTTTTTTTGTTTACAATATTGGAGCTGATGATCAAATTTAGTATCTCTAGTATACTATCCAAATCACTTACACTAAACCAAATCTAATGGCTTATAAAATTAGAGGTGTTTGCTAACACTTTTTTTACTACTATCTTATAGCTTTTTTTTCGGATGCTACTTCAAGTAGCGTTTGAATTTATAACTTTTTATGTTTCATTTCAATTTTAATTTCTTTATTTGTTTCATAAAAAACACTCCAATCACATAAATAACTACTTACTAACATATAGCTCAACTCCAAATGTCTTCCTCCAACCTCTTCTCCAAGAAGTAATCTCTCTTCTCCATCGTTTTGAATGGAGAACTTCAGTCTACCATGTGTATCGCGAGGCTAATCGATGTGCTGACCTGTTAGCAAATCTCGGGCACTCTTCTTTAGATTTTAATTTGGAATTTTTTTATGTTTCTCCTTTTACTTTGAAACTTCTTCTATAAGATGATGTAAGAGGGGTTAATTGGCTCGTTTTGTTTAGTTATTTAATTCCTTTCATAAGATGATGTAAGGGACCAAAATACTATTTAAACTTTTTCTTTCGCGTGATAAACAGTAAGTGTAGGGATTGTTATCATGGAGAGACACATTTATTGGTGCATATATCTTTCTTTTCTTCATACTTATCTTATCTGGTTGGAAAAGTATTGGTTGTTTGAGAAAATGGGTTTTCGTCTTCTTTTTTCTTTTTTTGAGGTAATGTAATATTGGTATAAAGTTTTTATTATTGTTATAGATGATTAATCTTCGACAAGGAACCTGTGGGACATATAGGGCCTGTTTGTTTCAGCTTTAAAAAAATAAATTTTTTCTTTGTATTTTTTAAAATAGATTTTATAAAACCGTTTTTCAAAATATTACAAGTTTATTTATATTCGTTTTTTCTAAATTCAAACACCAATTTTGACATCATATAACATAGACGTACATTATTGAAGAACAAGAAATAATCGAAATCTCAATTTTTATAAAAAGTTGTATTTCAAAAATGATTTTTATGAAAATCTATTTGAAATAGCTTAAAAAAAAGTGATTTTTTTGAAATTTTGATATCGAAGTTTTTTTTTCAATAAAATGATGAAATACATAAAATAACATTTTAAGAATTACTATTCAAACAAAATTTTCATTTGAAGCTTTTATAAAAAAATTCTTTGTAAATTTTTTTTATACAAAATTTTCTAACACTACAAAATCTATTTTCAAAAAAATCCAAAACAAATGGCCCATAATGTGGATCCTTTTCTCCCAACCGGATTTTCTCCATACGCATAAGTCAAAAATCTAATCTCTAACTTCATGTTTAAGGAGACCAAAATTCTTACCACTTGGACAAATTCAGGTTTTGTATTTACGGACATCCTCATGTCTCATTAATCTATTTTAATTCATGATGACTTTTTTTATTCCCATTAATATGTTTGGTAAAACTAAGCTATAAGGTAGCTGATAGCTGGTAAACTAGTTTTTAGCTGATAGTTGAAAAGTTAGTAGAAGAAAATTAAAGTGTTTGATAAATTTAGTATTTATAATCATAAAATAACATAAAAGTACATAAGTGGGTAGTTTTTTTTATAAAAAATAAAGAAATTAAATAATAAGGTTAAAATTGGAATAAAAGGTAAAAAGTTATAAGTTATAAACTCAAAATGCTACTTAAAATAACATATGAAAAAACTATAAACTAGTAAAAAAACTTGTTACCAAATACCTCTAATTTTATGAAACAAACTTATAAGCTACTATAATAAGCTACAAACTAGCTTATTTGGTTACCAAACACACCGGAGATACTTTTTAAATTTTATTCACATGTTAACTTATTTGACAATTGGTAACAATAATGTATTGCTTTATCTATAGTATGGACAAGCGCAAGTAAAATGCAATTTTATATAAATAGAAACTAAAAGAATACAAAAATTAATTAAATAAGAACTAAATTTACACGAAGACTGTTCTTTATAATTTATGAGAGATGCTATTTGTCACGAAGGATTCAAGAGAAAAAATACAAAACTTAATACATGACAATATTTTAAAAGATTATATCACTTTAATCTCCTTCTTTTATGAAAATTATAAGGGATGGTTTATGTAAATAAGAGTGGAAATTTATTCTTGCAATTCTTCTCTTTAAATTTTCTTAAAAAAAGCTTTTCTCATAATTTATATACAATGTGTGCCAAAATATATTACATATGTTAACGTAATAAAAAAAGCTGACAGATATTTACAAGACCAATAACATATTTAATCTCGAACGCGGATGGTTTACACTATCTCAGGTGACATGTGCTTATAGAAATTACAATTTGACTCTTATAAATCTAAGTTGCAACTATAGAGGGATATCATTCCGAGACTGCTTTCATCTATAGTTTGGTCTTGTTATTTCTGTTTAGTGGTAATGTATAGCTCACCATCAAATTGCAAATATGAAAAATGGTTATATTAAATGATTTAAATAGATGGTGCATGAGAATTTGGTAGTATACTAATGCACACAATTAATGACCAAGTACACTCACCATCTATTGTTTTACAAAAGCTAAATAATATGAATGTAAAAAATGATATTTTTAATAAGTGGAGGACAAAATAATACACACTTTGGAAAAAGTATGACTAGGAAAAGTCACTTGATAAGTATGTATTGCTTTTGTGCAAGACTTTTAAAAGTGTACTTAAGTCACACTAATCACGTTGCTTGTTTAATTTCTTTTATAAGGACCCAGTAACTCCAACATTAGAATCATCACCACGTACACAATATTACATTCACTCCAAAAATTATGCAACATTAGACTATACCCTTGATTCAAAAATCATTCTATACTTGAAGAACCATGGAACCTAAATTTTTCAAGAATCTAGCATGTGTGCAGATTCTCTTCATAATCCTTTGGGTCCTTTTAACAATCTTTTTTCCTCAAATTGCTTGTTTTTCCAATATCAATTATTTGACCTCAACTTCTCATTATCAACCTAGCCTTGAAGACCATGAAGCAAAAGCTCTGTTGAAGTGGAAAGATAGCTTTGAAAACCACAGCCAAGCTCTCTTGTCAACATGGACAAGAACCACAAATCCATGCAAATGGGAAGGAATCCAGTGTGACAAATCCAAATCCATCTCTAGCATAAATCTTGCAAATTATGAACTAAAAGGTACACTCCACACTCTCAACTTCACCTCATTCCCTAACCTTCTCAGCCTAAATATCTACAACAACTTATTTTATGGGACCATTCCTCCACAAATTGGTAACATGTCCAAAATAAATGTTTTGAACCTTTCTTGTAACCCACTTGAAGGTTCCATCCCCAAAGAAATGTGGACATTGAGGAGTTTAAAAGCCCTTGATCTTTTTGAATGTACACTGAGTGGTGAACTTCCTAATTCCATAGCAAACTTGTCCAACCTCTCATATCTAGATTTAACTAGGAATAAATTTTCTAGTGGTTACATTCCTCATGAAATTGGAAAATTGAACCACTTGGAGTATCTAGCTATTACAAAATGTAATCGTATTGGTCCCATTCCAAAAGAAATTGGAATGTTGACAAAACTTGGTGTTATGGATTTGGCAGGGAACACTTTATCTGGTACAATCCCAGAATCAATTGGTAACATGACCAATTTAAATCAACTTTACCTTTCAAATAACACATTGTTGTCTGGAACAATCCCACCCTCCTTGTGGAACTTGTCTTATTTGACTCTACTCTACCTTAGTAGCAATAATCTTTCTGGATCAATCCCTCCTTCTATACAAAACTTGGTTAATTTGGATGAACTTTCACTTTTTGAAAACCACTTTTCTGGATCTATTCCTTCCACAATCGGAAACTTGACAAAGCTAACAACATTACTCTTGTTCACTAATCGTTTTTCTGGATCAATTCCTACTTCTATTGGAAATCTAATCAATATGCTTACCCTTAGTTTGATTGAAAACAATCTTTCTGGAACTATTCCTGCTATAATTGGAAATTTGACAAGACTAACAAACTTAGTATTATCCACCAATAAATTTCATGGTAGCATTCCACTTAGCCTGTATAACTTTACCAACTGGGAAATCTTTGAATTTGGGGATAATGATTTGATTGGCAATTTGTCACCTCATGTATGTTCTGGTGGATCTCTAAAAGTATTCGATGCTTCTCATAACCATTTCACCGGCCCAGTACCAAGAAGTTTGAAAAACTGTTCTAGTATTGAAAGACTTAGGCTTGAGGATAATCAAATAGAAGGAGATGTAGCACAAGATTTTGGTGTATATCCGAATTTGTATTACATTGATCTAAGTGACAATAACTTTTATGGTCACATTTCACCAAACTGGGGGAAGTGCCCCAATCTTACTAACTTCATGATATCCAACAATAATATCAATGGTGGCATACCATTAACACTTTTGGAGGCAAACAAGCTAGGCAAGCTCCACCTTTCTTCAAACCACTTAACAGGAAAACTTCCAAAGGAACTTGGATACGTGAAATCATTACTTGAAGTTAAGATCAACAACAATCATCTTTCAGGAAACATTCCTACTGAAATTGGATTGCTACAGAATCTCACAGATTTCGATGTAGGAGGAAACATGTTGAATGGAACAATACCAAAAGAAGTTGTGAAGTTACCCTTGTTACGGAACTTGAACTTGAGCAAAAACAAAATTGAAGGGAGAATCCCGTCAGACTTTTCCATGTCACAGCCTCTTGAATCTCTTGATCTTAGCGGGAATTTGTTGAGTGGAACAATACCAACAGTGTTAGGAGAGTTGAAGCAATTGCAACAACTGAATCTGTCATCCAATAATCTTTCTGGCACCATTCCATCTAGTTTTGATGATGCCATGTCAAGCTTGACCTATATCAACATATCAAACAACCAGTTAGAAGGGAGGTTACCAAATAATCAAGCTTTTCTCAAAGCTCCAATTGAATCATTAATAAATAACAAAGGCTTATGTGGTAATCGCACTGGCTTAGTGGTTTGCACAACCAACCATAGCCAAAAGAGCCATAAGATTCTCCTACTAGTATTGTTTGTTATCTTAGGTGGTCTAGTACTAGTATTTTGTGGAGTGGGAATTTCAATGTATATTCTTTGTCGGAGAGCAAAAAAGGCAAAAACCAAAGATAAAGATTCCAACGAAGCACAAGAAGAAAAAGTGTTTTCCATATGGAGTCATGATGGAAAAATGTTATTTGAAAATATCATTGAAGCTACCAATAACTTTGATGATGATCATCTCATTGGAGTGGGAGGGGAAGGATCTGTTTATAAGGCTAAGTTGTCTGCAGATATGGTTGTTGCAGTGAAGAAACTTCATTCAGGAATAGATGGGGAGAGACCAAATTTCAAAGCATTTGAAAATGAAATTAAAGCTTTGACAGAAATTAGGCATCGTAACATCATAAAGCTCCATGGATATTGCCAACATTCAAGATTCTCATTTTTGGTTTATAAGTTCTTGGAAGGGGGAACTTTGACAAAAATTCTAAACGATGACTCGCAAGCCGTTGCATTTGATTGGGAAAAGAGGGTGAATGTTGTTAAAGGTGTGGCTAGTGCTTTGTCCTATATGCATCATGATATCACACCACCGATAGTTCATCGTGACATATCAAGCAAGAATGTTCTTTTGGATTTATCTTACGAAGCTCAACTTTCGGATTTTGGAACAGCTAAGTTTCTAAAGCCTGATTCAAGTAGTTGGACCACATTTGCAGGCACCTTTGGATATGCAGCTCCAGGTTAGACCCCTATTCTTTTTGTATATCGAAATGAAAATAATCATATCATTACAATTTACATAACTTTTTATATTGAAATTCTATACGGTATTGGTTTAATCACTAAGCAAGAATTAGTGTACAAAAAAGTGGAGTAAATTTTAAACAAGTGATCTATCGACCAACGACAGTTGGATCAAGAAAAAAGTTAGTCTTTCACAATGTGACAATCAGAACAATAGGTATGCTTTTTATTTGTGTAAACGTAACATAATTTCAAAAACATATGCAAGCTACCAAAGTTATGATTTTTTATGCAAAAGCCTAATAATTGTTTCATGTGTTATAACTTTTAAATTTTAATTTGATTGTAGAGTTTGCCCAGACCATGGAAGTGACTGAGAAGTGTGATGTTTACAGTTTTGGAGTTCTTTGTTTTGAAATCCTTCTAGGAAACCATCCAGCAGATTTCGTTTCTTCATTGTTCTCGTCATCTACAGCAACAACGACTTATAATTTGTTGTTGATAGATGTATTAGACCAACGCCCTCCTCAACCTACCAATTCAATTGTTGGGGATATCATCTTGATTACAAGATTGGCATTTTCATGCTTGAGTAAAAATCCATCTTCTCGACCCACAATGGATTATGTTTCAAAAGAAATGAGAAAATCACAATCACCTTTAGTGGAACAGTTCCCTCAAATCAGACTTGGACAACTCCAATAATTTTTCTTTTTTTCTTTTTTCTTTTTCTTTTCCTCCATGTCATGTCATCTATCCTTTATCTTTACAAGCTTTCCTGGTAATGTGTATATATCATATCTATGTCATGTCGTGTGTACTAGTTTACTTTTGATATCCTTAGTGGTTTATGACTATGTTCATGTATTCTTGCCTAAAAGGAAAAATGAACAATTTTTTAGTTGATTCAAAGAGAAAAAACACTAAATTATGAATTATTATGTTAATAAGCTCTGTTTGGACTTTGGACTGAATAGTTGGTACGAAACCTTTTTAAATTTAATGAATAACCAGTAAGTACTAATTAAACAAAAAGTTAGTCTGAGTACATAGATGGATAAGTAACTATGAAAACAAGCTATACAAACAACCTATGAGTACAGGTTAAGGATTTTTCATATTGAAAATTCTTTATGACCTCGATATATCTCATAAATAATAGTATAAAAAAGACGTTAATTCAACCATTTTTTTTGTAATAGATGTTAATACAATCACATGACTTAAGTACCACATTGAGAACTTTAATATACTTGATGTGAGACTCCTAACCGTTCACTTGTGGGGTTGCCATTTAAAGTCAGAGCTTCACTTTGTATGGACATCACAGAAAATGGCGTCGAATTTGAGACTTTGAAAGATAAAACTTTCAATATATGAAGATATATATTTTTTCTTACCAAAGAGAAAGTGGTGAAGGTGAGGAGAAACTCTTGTGTGTTCACAAGACTTGGACACCAGATTTAAATAATGTGTGTTTTTTAAAATAATTTATATTTTTATTGTTGAACTAATTTCTATTTTTTATTTTTCATTATGCATATTATTCTACTAACCTTCAATTCCTGAATTGCAAAATGTCACATGAACTCTATGAATGTCAATTGGCTTATTGTTAACCAAAGTAAAAGTAATCTATTGAAGCACGTTTTATGAATGACAATATACTAAAATGCATGTCAAGAAACATGTTTTTAACATTGAAGCTTAAGAGATTGCAAGGAACTAACCATATCTATATAAAATAGAGAAAGTAGATAAAGAATTGTCCTTATCCTCTCAATAAGAATGTCAATTTCGGTGCACCAGTCCATATTGAGTTAAAAAATTATGGCTTTAAACAGGGTGCCGCAAGTGGACAATGAGATTGATTCCTCAAGTTAATCGGTCATTGGGCTGGATACCGAGTTTTTCAAAAAATTGTGCTCATCCTCCATGAGAATGCCAACCATTGTTCAAGGTGATATTATATCTGTCACAGAAACAGACAAAAATAAAAAGGTTCATAAATAGTACTATCATAGAGTTCTAATCCATTTACAAAGAAATGCAATTTCAATGAAAATCCCTTAAAATGGAGTTAAAAGCATACATGATGATTCTTAGATAGATTAGATCATACAAGAGAGTAACCAAACACTTAATCATTCTTTAGAAAAAAATAAAAAAAATGATCAAACGTATTTCAGACATTTCATCATTCAGTTGGCGTACCAATAATTGAGCATTCTTCCAACAAGAATTTTTTAGTATCAATTTAAATAAATTACAAGGAGAAGCTACAAATAATCAAAGTAAAGGAAACAATAAAAGTGTTAAATCCAAAATCAATGTATTTTGTTTTGTCTTTTATTTGTCTTGTTAACGACTAATTACTACTTCAGTTTAAAATATAAACAAATTTTAATCAAATAAAATTCATATATTAGATCTAAATTTTATATCAAATATAAATGAACTTTATTTTATCCAATTTTATGTATATTTGATGACCAACTTTTAGTTATATTTAAAATCAAAGTAATTAAAGTAACTAGCACTTTAATATTTGATTGAGGATAAATACATGAGAAAGGCACAATCTTAGCGCAATTAAAGTATTGATATTATTTAGTTTTTATATATTGCAAAGTTGTTACTATTTAATTACTAGTATGTTTGATGGATCAATAATAAACATTGGAGTAAATTGCATGTATGTTCAATGTGTCGTGCGTGAAATGAGTCGTGCTATATAGCGTCACTCTTTAGTTTAATGCGTTTGTCGGCATTTTTAATAATAATTAATAGTTTTATAATTGTAATTCACACTACAAAAAAAAAGCAGACCGGCCCGCCACCCCACCAATAAACGGGCGGGTTTGAGGTTTGGGCCCATACACCTAAGTTTGTCCCACCCCACCCCGCTTTTGTGCGGGCTTAATCGGGGTGGGCATGCGGACTTTGCCACCCCTAAAGCTATAAGACACCCACCCACCCAATTTTATTTTTGACAAGAGCAATGTACAGTTTTTTGTATTTTTTTAAGACATGTATAGCTTTTTGTTTATACCAAAACCCCCAATTCTTTCTTTTTGGAAACAAGGGAATGTGAAGGGCAATTATGTAATTTGAGATTTAATGTCAATTTTTTAATTCTAGCTCTTCGTCCCTATGCTGTAACAAAAAAAAAATCTGCACTATGGTTTGCCCAAAAAATTTGCTTTAGCCATTATTGATTCAAGCTGTAATGAAGGTCACTTTGAAATGTGCAAGCTGTGCAGGATCGGATGGCCGTCTTTTGCAAGTTTTCCGAACTCTAGAAATCATGATTGACAGAGATTTGTAGTTTATTGTCTTTGGCACACAATTCATCGGTGAGGAGGCTAAGGCGTTGCTTGCAGTGGCTAAGAGCTTCAGCCATGAATTATAAACTTCAACCAATTGCCGTTGTAAGCATATGAGTCTGAAATTTATTAACATTTCATAGCAAAATTCTTGAAAATGGAGAATTTGGGGATGTTCATGATCAATAGTATACCAATGTTATATACAATTGTATGCATGAAACATATAATGACTAAGAAAAACAAGAAATAGAGTACGTGGTTCGATTGCCATAAAAGACAAAAATTCTACTAGAGAAGGGTGTAAAGAAGATTTGTGAGGTGGCAGTGTCGGGATCCCTAAGAGAGGGGTCCACATGTTTTTTCCCCAGTGTCGAGATCCATTAAGTTATCTTCCCCGTGTCTGTGGCTGATTTTATCCGCAGATATCCGCGAATACATATATTTTTTCTATCCCTAAATGGAGTAGAGTGGAGGTCAAATTTCCACCCACAACAAAAATTAATCATACTAATTAGTAACCGCTAACATTGACCATTTCTAAAAACAGAAACCACTAATTTGTTAGATTATTTGACCGAAGGAACATTTGGGTTAGTATGAATTAGAAACTGTTAGAACCCAACCTCTGGAGATAGAAACCACGTGGCTATTAGTGATCCAAATGAACCCCTTGTGTATTATCAGTCCAATAGACCTAAGGAATGGAGAGTTTATTCTAGAAGGGCTAAAAGGGTAATTAGTGGCTGAAGAGAATGTGGTGACAAGGACAGCTGTATGGAGAGCTGATAACAACTTCCATGATATAAGGAGTGGGGGGCAATATAGAGAACTTACCTTTTGATTATTTGTGAATTCTGTTAGAATGAGCAAGCAGCATTAGCTGGCTTGTCGGAGCTTAGCTCTGGTCAGGATTTAGGAAGAGTTTACCCTTATTCTGTAATAACACCATTTTCACATAATCAATAAAGCTTTCTTATCTTTCAATTCACTGTATTACTGTTCTGTTTCTGTCATTTGATTTTTGGTTCGTATCAAATGGTCCGACCTACCGGATGACGATACCGGAGCCAGTGAATACCAACACACAAAAAATGGAAGCCAGATTAGACGCTCTAGGAAGGGAAATGAAGAGCATCAAACTTACTCTGTCAGAGATGCTGATTGAGCAACATAAATTTCATGAACGATTCGTTTCAATGTTAACAAAGGCTGGGAAGATAACTGACGATGGTGAGAGGAAAATCGAAGCATCCGAGAATCGCTCAACATCAGAGGTTCATACTACAATTGGTAGGAAGAAACTAGAGGAAAAACAGTTTGAAGTCCCCCAACGGTCTGTCCAAGAGGTGATACAGCAGAATCAAGAGACTGTGAAGGAATGGAAACAGAGCAACGTCGTACAATCTCGATCCGGTGATGATAGATTGAAATTTGGTAGAGTCATAGTTGATTCACAGTCACTAAAAATTCCGGTTAGCATTGTGAAATCGCCAGTAGCTTTAGATGGGAAACCAGGCATTACGGTGAAGAAAACTCAAGATGCTTATTGCTCGGTCACGATTTCGCCACCACCAAAACCACCAGATGCCGATCAGTACACTATGGAAGTAGAGATTCAAATCGCCGGCGAATCAGTCATGGTTCCACTGCCACCCAAGCCGCCGGAAATACAGACAACGCCGATAAAGAGATATGCGACGAGAAGAGGATTTCTATTGACAGAGAGGGTTCGTTTCAACCTTGCGTCAATTGGAAACGTTCTGGAGAAGACAGGGGCAATTTGGGTAATTGGTGAGTTGTTTATTTTTTTAAACCTAATGGGTCAAGCCCAAAATAAGGTTAGTTTGCTTATAAGCCCACGTGTTAAGAAAATAGATGTCACACATGGGTTGCTTTTATCCAACCCGACCCGAAACCAGGGAAAATTCAACCCGAATGTGCAAGGAAGTTACACGTTATTGCTGTCTCCGCCGCGAGCGACGCCACTTACTCTCTTTGAGCGTGAGTTGACCTCGTTCTCCCTCCAAGTCGGTATAGTTTGTTTTGCATACCTGATATGAACGCCACCGATGCTTATGTCGTCGCGGTTCGGAGATGGTATGGGACGCCCATGTCTGTTGTTTTTTATGCTGGCTGTGAAACCTATGAATCAATTTAAAGACCACAACAAGAGGAAGGTTTGTCTAAAGGAGAGGTACAAAAGGTGCAGAAACTTGATGTGTTTTCCTTCTGAGGAATTGAAACAGTGGATGGAAAAGGAAGAGGTGTTGTTAGACTCACTAGTTTGGAACTCCATGATCAACAAATCTGAACAAAAAAAGATCCATGGTAAAGCTTTTAAATATTTTAGGAGTTTTGGAAATTTGTGTAATGAGTTTATGATCTTGTCTTACTCCATGAATGACACATTCTGTCATTGTAATTCTATATTGGGTTGGAGAAAATTATTTGAAGGGTTAGGTGTGATGGATACTGCAGTGTGGAATTCCTTGATCAATGTGTTGATTCAAGAGGTGTACGTGGAAGTATTTAAGTACTTCAAAAAGATACAATGTACTAAGTCACCTGTGATGCTAAGTGGAAATGAGACACATGGATATGTTGGGAGGACTTGTTTTCATAGAAATGTTTTTTTGTCAAATATCAATGAAAAGGGATATGGACAGAAGAAAATTCTTGACTATGCTTTTAACATGATTGAGGACTTTAAATTGAGTTCCTTAATTTGGGTATTTGCAAATCCAGTTCTCTCACCAAAGTACTTAGAAACAAAGATTACACTCATAACTTGTCTATTGTGTGAGAAGTATTGTGAAGTGTTTTTCAAGGTTAAGATTTATATTCTGAATGGTTCACTTAAAGAAAGTTTTTCTGCTTCTGACAACTCGTTGTGCAAGACTTTTAAGTATGTCATTGATTGCAAATTGGACCATATTGCTAATGAAGGAAATGCTCACAATATAATGGAGGAAAATAAGCTTACCTTTCTTGTAGCTCTGGCGAGGAGTAACAAACTTACAGACTCTCAAAAGATGTAAGAGACTATCAGCATGTTGGCACCCAAATTCAAAGGGATAAAAGTTTTGCTAGTGGAAAGAATTTGGAATTCCTTGAACCAAGAATTTGCACAACAAGGGGGTGTGTGGAAGTGGTTAAATATTTTAGGAGTTTGAAGGTGTTGGTTTGGATGTGTTCAAGAACTTTCATGAGTTTATACATAGCATGTGTTGATTCCTCAGTGTTTTCAAATGGGAAGGAGATGAACAAGTATGTTCAGCGATCTTTGTTTGATACATATGATTGGCTAGCAACTACTTTTGTTAAGGTATTTGTGCAATGTTGGGATTCAATGATGGGGAGTTTGGAAATAAGGAAGTCTAGATTTGCTTTTGAAATGATGTCACAGTATGCTTTCACACAATGGGATCCAGGGGTCACCAATATTCTTATGCTTATGCTAATCAATGCTCATGAATGTTGCTGGAAACGTTTTTTATCGTTATACAGTTGGCTGAATTTTGTTTATGATAGAGGGAAGTTATGGGAAATTCTATTTGATGCTAGAAACCACAAATCAGGGGCTACGACGAGATTTTTGCAAGTCTGCAAGCAGTGGTTAATTTTTGAATTAATGGGACAAGATTCAAGAGACACAAGAGAATTATATTTCCCTATGTCAGCTACAACTTATGGCTACTGCTGGGCAAACTCTGATTTCTCTAGTTGCAATTGGAGGATCTTTGAAAGACATTATGTTAGAAGGTTTTTTAATTGAGAGTAAAATAAAGGCGGTGAATGAAACTACATGGGGGAAAGAAGTCATGGTTATGGGTCATTCTCCTAACTCCATACTTGAGGACAAGTTTGTTTTTCAGGAGGGAGTATTGTTAGAACCCAACCTCTAGAGATAGAAACCACGCGGCTATTAGTGATCCAAATGAACCCCTTGTGTATTATCGGTCCAATAGGCCCAAGGAATGGAGAGTTTATTCTAGAAGGGCTAAAAGGGTAATTAGTGGCTGAAGAGAATGGGGTGACAAGGACAGCTGTATGGAGAGCTGATAACAACTTCCATGATATAAGGAGTGGGGGGCAGTGTAGAGAACTTACCTTTTGATTATTTGTGAATTCTGTTAGAATGAGCAAGCAGCATTAACTGGCTTGTCAGAGCTTAGCTCTGGTCAGGATTTAGGGAGAGTTTACCCTTATTCTGTAATAACACCATTTTCACATAATCAATAAAGTTTTCTTATCTTTCAATTCACTGTATTACTGTTCTGTTTCTGTCATTTGATTTTTGGTTCGTATCAGAAACGTTGGAACATTTCATTTTCTGTTGTACATATGCAGATGAAACACTTTTTATCAACCCAACTAGGATGATCTTGGTTTACAGATGGAAGTGTCTTTTACACCTTCTGCAAATACCAATTGCCACATTTGAATTCACAATTAAATGTGTCTTTATTACAACCACCGCGCCAGTCCCCTACATAGGATAGGTCGGTTCGCTTGAAGAGAATCTTTTCTATGATCAGACTCGATCATATGCGGCATGAGCAGGCTCCGTAATATCCCGTAAAAGTAAGTAATGTGATATAATCCAGATTATGTCGTATGTATTTCACTTAACTTCCACTACATGAACCAGTTACCTGGTGAAAAAATTGATCTTTAATAGTCCGATTAGCTAAAAATTTGGGTGAGATATAACGAAGAAGTGTCCGTAAAAAGGTTTTTCTACAACCAACCTTTCATTTGTATAGAAGATATGGTGATAGGTATATAATAAGGAAAATGCTGAATGTCGGAAATCTGCCTGATACATCACGAAGCAATTTCTGTTAAAATTATGATGCATATTTCTAGACTTCTCTAGAAATCATTAGTAAGTTATAGAATCACTCTTACATATTACATATTAAGTGATGTTGTAAACTTACAGAACTTTCTAGATTACTTGAGTAGTTAGTAGAATAAGTAAGGCTTAATTACATTTTTGGTCTTTTATCTTTATTTTAGGTTTCAAATTGGTTCCTTATCTTTTAAAAGTTTCAAGTTGGTCCCTTATCTTTATTTTAGGTTTCAAATTGGTCCCTTCTGTCAATTTTTTAACTATTTCCGTTAAATTTGGACACGTGGCAAACTAATTTGGACACGTGGCACACTTGGACAGATGACACGTGTCCAATTTTAACGGTAACAGTAAAAAAATTGACGGAAGGGACCAATTTGAAACCTAAAATAAAGATAAGGGACCAATTTGAAACCTAAAATAAAGATAAGGGACCAAAAGTGTAATTAAGCCAATAAGTAACTACTAGATCATGTATTAGGAAAATGTCATGAAAAATCTAGAATGTGGTATCTAGAATATACCACTCACACCTATAAATAGGCAAACATATGTACAATTGTATTAAAGCCTTTGAAGTGGAATGTCAATGATATTGAAGGCTTCACCAAACTATTTGTCTCCTCTTATACACTATATATCTCTCCTCCTACAACTAGTTAACTACTAATATTGCCTCTTGTCTCATGCTACTAGTATCCAAGTGAAGAGCAATTCAATCTATTATTGCTCTAAGTCCTCACACTATTTGCTACTACTATATTCCAACTATCAACAAATCATTCTACACTATCCAACAATTTTCCAAACAATCACTACTATCTCAACTACTAACAATTTCATTGGCTATAACACCAATCTACCGCGTTTTCCGCTAACGTCAAAGAATCAAGCAGTTGGCTTTAAAGCAAAAGGTGCTTCGTGATGTTTTCGCGATAAAAAATGCGCCCTACATAGCAAATGCTGATATAATGATGATTACAAACTGTCGAAAATTTAGAACGTAACTTGTAGGTGAGCAAAGCTATAATTTTCACTAGTCCTCTTAACACGGTTTTTATGTCTTGTTACTAGATAATTTGAGGACTTATTGGATGATAATTTCTTACGAGAGTGATATAGAAATGAGAATATTGTTGAACCATTTTGAAATTCTAAAATGAATCACTTTGCATGGGATTAGAAAATTAAAGCTACAAGCATATCCATTGCGTTCATATATATGAAGAGATAAATATAAACAACAGTCAACAGACTAAAGATAATGCACTGCCATTTATTGATAATGATTACAAAACACTCCATACTAACATACATAAACAACCAAAGAAGGATAAAATAACAAAAGACACACAAACTACGATCGATGGTACAAACTTAAAGTAGTGATAACATGAAATCCTACAAACTAGTGATAACATGAAATCCTAATACTCAAATACATTGGCATGTGCATGCACACCGTAATATCCTGACAGAACGAAACATCATTGTTTACTTGCGCTTAACTGTGATAGGGCTCCTTACAATGTGTTTTCCATCTGTCCATTGCAAATTTCCAAATTGATATTTCTTCCGTGGAGTCACATTTGTTGCCTGCACAATAACTTGGAATGTCTTCTTTTCACCAATTTTCTTGAAAGTCAAGGAGTTTGGTACAACGGCAATTTTATATCCAGACAATTGGACTTTTGCTACATATGTGCTTGGTGACCCAACATTGGTGACTGTTCGAGTGACATTTACGACATTTAACTCAAGATTGGGTAACGTGATTGAAGGGTAGTTAAAGTCTTCTATGCTGTGAGATCCGGAACAAACAAATGTACCGTTGAAATTAAGTGCTGAAATGAGTTGTTGGTCATATCCATAAGCACATAGGAAATTCAAGTAATCCTTAATGCCTAGATCATAAACAAGTCCAGGATCTATTGCAAGGTCAGGTTGAACATGCCCTGAACCATAATCAAAGGGAATTGCTAGTTTTTTTTCAAATGCATCCTGAATTGGCCTGTTTGTGTTATCTAGTGTGGTTGCTGTAAGGATAAAATATTAAATAAGTTAGAAATCTCGCCGTTAATAGAAAGTATATGTTTTCTGTGTGTACTCGTGTGTACCTGTGGTCATGATAGCTGATTTAATAGCTGCCGGACTCCAATTAGGATGCTTTGTTTTGAGAAGTCCTGCAATGCCGGCCACATGAGGGCAAGACATAGAAGTTCCTTGTTGTACATTGTATGGAAAACCTCGGCGAGTGTCTGTTATTAAGTTGGAAGCACTTGCGTACAATGAATAGGCAGCAAGTATGTTCACACCTGGTGCAGTTACATCAGGCTGAAACAAAAAACAAATGAAAAAAATAAAGACAAATAAGGAGTATTACTATAGATAGTTGATAACTAGTCCATGTATGTATAATTATATAACCTTGAGTATTGATGGCTGAATCTTATTTGGTCCTCTAGATGAGAATGAAGCCATTACTGGAGCTGGCTTTCTTCCATAAAGTGTTTTTGCTCCTGAAAACCTTATTCTAGTACCCGACTTTAATTTAGAGTCCCTGCAATTATAACGTGTATATGGTTGGAGCCTTTCATTTGTAACATGTCAACAAATGTAACAGATTTAAAAAAGTTGTGTGTATGTGTGTGTGTATGGAGAAGGAAAAGGTGGACAAATATATATAATCAATTACATGGAAGTTATGTCATAAGCAGCATGTGACTCTGCAAGTTCTGTTGTATTTTTAGAAGATATTTTAGTGTGTTCTTTTCCAGACCCACCCACACAAGACAGAACATGAGGCTCAGCAAGAGTTGTTTTCCCTTGTTGCGGTCGATTGCTCAAAAGCATTCCCTTGGCACCTGCTGTTAAAGCTTCCTGACCCTCAGCAACTGATTTTATATTTCCTTCTCGATCACATCCCACTATTTTCCCCTTCACTTTTAAAGGATCAAGTGTTCCAGGTCTACAAAGTCGCCTGTAACAATATATAAAAGAAGTATAAGAAAACATCATTTAATTATTAGGTAACCTAAAAGTGTGCTCCTCCTTAAGGTCTCAGGTTTGATTCTCTCTAGTGCCAATTTGAGTGAACTAATTTAACTTCTTCAAAAAAAATAGTAAATAGGTTATTTTAAAGGGAAGCATTTGAGGTTTGTACTTACGCAGCACGATCTGTCGCATTGGCAAGTTTACCATCTGTAGCAAGAATCAGAGAAAAGTCCTGATTTGGTGGTAAGTTTACAAAAAGACTAGCTCCCTAGTAATAGAAATTAGAAAACAATTATTTCAAATTTAACAATAACAACAATAAGAAGTAGAAAAAGAATAAAAATTCAGATGACATATACCATGATTCTTTTGTTACCGATAGTTATGGTACTGCTGAAGTCTCTGTCTAATGTACTAGCAGCAATTGTGAATACCCATGGAGCTATATTCACCACGCTTCCTGCGGTTGGTCCATCGTTCCCTGCAGAGGCAACTACTAATATGTTTCTAGAAAGTGCATGGAATGCACCTATTGAAACCTCATCTGTAAAAATATCTTTGGGATAGACAACGTATTGGCCAGCAATTGAAAGTGAGATTATATCAACACCATCACTAATGGCTTGGTCAATAGCAGCTAGCACATCAGCTCCGAAGCAGTCAGCAAGATCTGTTAGAGACCAACACACTTTGTAGGTTGCAACTCTAGCTCTCGGTGAACCACCTTTTACGGTACCATTGCCAATACCGAATATACTTGCACCTGGTACGAAGTTTCCACCTGCTGTTGATAGTGTATGAGTACCGTGGCCTACAAAGTCACGTGCACTAAGTAGCCATGAGTGAAGCTTGCCATAATATGCTTCATAAGCATTGCTGAAGTATCTAGCTCCGATTAGCTTCCTGTTTATATATACCAAGAATAATTAAACTGATAAAGGAGTACAAAAGCGGTATGTATAATATAGCTTTCAGTTAATGTGAATTTAAGTACAAAGTTGGTGTTAGAAGGTCAGTAAAAAAAGAAAAGTTGTGAGAGAGAGTAGAACCTGTTGCAAGGATTTTTCTTCAAATTGCGGAATTGTCTAATTTGACACGCATTTCTCCCACGCCATTTTGATGGAATAGGTCCAAATCCTTTATCACTGAAGCTCTTGGATTCCGGCCAAACACCTACTCAATTTCAACGGTGGATTCAAAGATTAAAAACTTTTGTAAAAAAAAAAACTGTTTTTCTTGATGTAGTAAAATGATTAGCGAATAAAACATTAGCTTTTGTAAAATATGATACATTTCCTATTTTTTTTAAATCATGACATTAAAATGTATACAATATTTGACGTATTTAATCAGTACAAATTCTCAAAATTAAACTTAAAAAGGAAAATTAAACTTATAGTAAAAAGCTTACCCGAGTCAACGTTTGCGATTATTGTATTTTCACCAAAGTTCCCCTTTTGCCATGCAGTGTTCTTACCATTTCTTTGTAATCCAAGAAATTCCCATGACCTTGTAGTGTGCAGTTTATGAGATTTGCTCAAGAACACTGACACTACATTTGCCTTTTCTGTCCAAAGTTAATGGAAAAAAAGAGTTCGGTAACACTTTCTATTTTTGTACTAACCATATATCCAAATTAAACATTTTATTTATATAACAAATTTTAGTCATTAAATCTATTTGCTCTAGTTGGGTCACTATGGAAGAATGCTCACTTGAAATATCTGCTGCTTCTTCTTCTTCAAGTAACGCAGCAAAGCCATTGATGTGTTTGTTATATGAGTAAATGATTGCTTCTTTTGCTTTCTCCCGACTATAAAAAATAACACATAATCCACATCAATTTTATTGGAATCAGATTTCGTGCAGTTTTCACACAGTTTTAGTTTTAAACTGTCTGATTTGATATGTAAGGCTGTGATTGATTTGAGCGATTCTATACTTTATGAATCAGAACGGTCCGATTAGTAATCAATGAACATATTTCAAACTGTGTGATATTTTACTGAAGTGAATCCTGAATCCTGATCCAATTTTTTTCCATATCCCAATTCCCAACTTTTTTTGAGAATGGTTGTCAGGACGGATTTGGGAACTTATTATATGAGGGGTCGGAAATAAGAATATCATAAAACTAATGTATTTTTATTTGTTAGTTTAATCCTCAAATGTGTTTTATGTTGGTAAATTTGTGGAAAAATTACTAATAAAGGGCACATTTGAGAATATTTTTATAATTTTAATACACTATATTAACAACATCTAATATTTTATGTAACCAAAAAAACATCTCATATATTTAAAAACCAAGTCCCTGTTTAGTCTTACCATATATATGTACTATATTTTTATGGGTGTGTTTTTATAATATAATAATATTAATTTATGCATATGTAATATCAAAATGTGTGTGTAGGTAATTAAAACTTGAGAATATATTACATATAACATGCAACATATATGAGGACAGGAGAGGGGGTCCTTGGCCAGTGCTTGCCCCCTCCAAGTTCGTCCCTGCTGACTGTTAACTTTTTAAAGTAAATAATAGAGAAATTACTTTTTTAAAGTATAATAAATATAAAAGTACTATTTTCCATTTCTAATTTTAAATAATTAAATACACAACTTTGAAGATTATATTACTGTGTATGTTTGTTTCGTTAATCATTGATCTAGAAGCACTATTTTCCACTTCTAATTTTTTTTTTACTTATATATGAAACCGGAAATGTACAATAAACTAACACACATCTCAAATAATGTTTTTAGGGCCTGTTTGGATTAAGTTATTTTATAACTTATGAAAAATAGCATATTCAAAATATAAAAGTTTTTCCAATAACTCTCATAAATTTTCATTAACTAAAATTGTATTTTTTTTAAACTATTTTTTCATAAATTATAGCTTATGCAAATAATAAGGCTTTTACGTTGTATTTTTATCATAAAGTTGGAGTAAATGATAGTTCAATAAAACATTTTCTTTTTAATAAATCTGTCGGTTATTATTATCATTGTTTAATGTACTATCATGTTACATGCATACGTACTTTTAGAGAGAACAATTTTTACAGGAATATATATATATATATATATATATATATATATATATATATATATATATATATATATTTATTTGTTAGTATGTTAGGTCAGGGAGATGGATCATCTCCTGTGAAAAAATCATTGGAAGAAGTCCAGTTGATATATCCACCATTTATTTTTTTATTTTTAAATTAAAATTATAGTTGTCAAAAGAAAAAACAAAGGTCAGGATTTCATCATATAAAAATGTCATGGAAGACAATCTTCTCCCATTAGGTTACTAGTATGGAATTTAAATTCCAAACCTCTTTTACAAATTTATTAGGGTTAAATGATTTTATTGTCCCTAAAAATATACTAACAAATTTTAGTTTTGTTCACTAAAAAAAAAAAAAAAAAAAAAAAGGGGTGTTTTTATCCTCTCAAAATTTTCCGTTTAGCTTTTTTTTTCATTAATGACCAATTTAATATCCATAACTTTTGTAGATTCTTGTAACAAGCAGCAAAGAATACAAAAGTATGTTTGAATGTGTTTTGTAGTGATCGAGCTTCGTCTTTAAATATGACTTTTAATTATATTAATATATCCATTCATTTAATATATTAATATATCTATTCAAAGCACAAAACATACCAAAAAGATAGTAGAGATATTTGTTTCCAGAGAAAGAGAATTGTTCCAAAAATTATACAAAATAGTTGTACAAATATCATTTCTTCTAAAAAGAATAACAACATTACAAAAATGAAGTGAAGACTAATATTACAATAGTTGCACAAAATAGTTCAACAAAAATAATTTTAAAATATAAAGAGGTAGCTCAATATATGGCACATTTGGATTAACTTATTTTTGAGTTTATGCAACATCTTATGCAATTTTTATGTATTATTATAAGTTTGTCAAAGTAGTTTATGATAAAATAGTTTACAAAAATACAATTTTCACTAGTATGAACCTATAAAATAGCATAAAACCTAATTTATATTGTATAAATTGTTTACTTAAACTAAAAAATAAGCTAATCCAAACGGGTCCTAAGTTAAGGGAAGAAATTTTAACTAGGTTGACATCTCTTCAAGTAAGAAGAAACTTACTAAAAATAATATAAAATATAAACAAGAGATACAATTAATTTTTAGCTACATAAGCTTGGGTAACTAGGCCGATGTGTTAAGCATATATTAGCTACATAATATACCAACAATTAATTTTTACGTGATTAATTTAATAAATTAGCACATTTGTATATGAGAAAATTAATTATTTTTAATAAAAAGAAAATAGTTGCGCCATTTAAAAAGAAGTTAATAGTACTGTAATTTTAAGTTATTGGACGCCTGCAATCAGGTTTTTGATCGAACTTTCCACCATTATATCTGCGAGGGGGTGTGTTAAGGAAGTCTCAAGTCGGTTGCGAGATGACCTGAATATATGTTTATAAAGCGAGGTCAATCCTCACCTTACAAACCGGTTTTGTAAGGATGAGTTAGACTCATAACTCAATTCTAAAAAATAGTACGGTAATTTCAAGTTACACTATGAATAAAATAAATTATAGGATGCATTGTATATATACCTTCCCAAAGTTGAACTTAATAAATCATAATGAGAATTGGTAGCAATTTCAAGTTCAACAGATGTAGGGCGAGGACCATGAGAATGTGCTCCCAAATATACAATGTAACACTGTACAGCAAGAGCAACGGTTGGTAAAGTGTCACAAATGATGGGAATTTAGCAACACAATTGATCATAGTTTGAAAAAATAATTGAAATATATAGCATAGGCCTACCTTTTTTGTGCCATGGACTGCTTCTAGCAAGAACACGAAAATGAAAAGTAATGAAACCATAATGTGAAGAGAAAATAGGGAACCACCCATTTCTTTCAAAGTAGTTGGTTTTTGCTTCAAGAACTACGTCTACCTAGTAGTACCCTACATATATAGTCCTTCTCACTCTCTTTTTGTGAATAATACCATGTGTTGTTTCTTCGCAATTGCTCCATGGAAAATTAGTGCTTGACATAGTAACTTTAGCATAAGCTTTTGCTTTTGAGTATATAATTATAGGAGACATCTTAACTTTAGCATAATCTTTTGCTTTTGAGTCTATGATTTTGGTAAAAGCGAATTTTTCCTCGTTATACTCTCTCCATACTAAATTATATGTCAATTTTAAAAAAATTGTACTAAATTATATGTCATTTTACAATACCAATGAAGTATTGAATGTTATTTTTCCTATTATACCCTTAATTATTTATTACTTTTTCTTCTTTCAATTCTTCAATTTATCTTTCTCATACAATTAATGAAGGACAATTTTGTAAACTAACTCATAATTTCTCTTTTCCATACAACATTAATTACACTTCTTACTATGCGTAAAAATGTCAAAGTAAGGGTAATTCTCAAAACACTTTTATTATAACTAGTTATCATGTCTACGCGTTCACACTCGTTAATAATTGTACATCAATTATATTATATTTCTTTGGACTAATAAACTAAATAATTCATACACATAGAGATCAAAAATACAGGCTATTATATTATTGATATGGTTCACCAACTTATGTAAACTTAAAATTACATACAAATTTCGGAAAATTTCTTTATAAACTACATTAGAAGTGATATTTGTAAGGTTGCCGTCATCATCAATGACTAAAATCTTTCGAACCATTTTTCGAAGTGACTCTTGAAACAACAACGTATAACTGGCAATGTGAAAATAATGATTGCGGAATATACACTCCAACATTTTTCAATGACTGACCCTGACTTGTTCATAGTCATAGCAAATGAAACAGTGATAAGAAATTGCCGACGTTGAAATTTCAAAGAAATTCTGACGTCAGATCGTGTTAAGGATAATCTGGGAATAAAAACTTTGTCGCCTATATTGCATCCTGACATTAGCTTTCCTTCTATAACAAATGTTCTCATCCTTGTAATAACCAACCGAGTTCCATTGCACAACCCATGAGCTTGATCCAAATTTCTCAATAACATAAATGGAACCCCAACTTTTAATTTTAACTTGTGATTAAAAAACTAGTTGTATTTAACATAAACTAATTATATTTAAAAATTGAGGAGTGTGTATATCATCCGGCCTGTCAAACCAGATTTATCATTATCTGAAGAATTGTAGCTCAAATATACTTTGTCCTCACCATTTATCAATGACAACATGTACACATTAATCAAGTCAACAATTGAATTTTTTGGAGTCAATAGGGCTCTATCTTGAAAAAATTATGGATCTTTCATATTATCAATTACATATGGATATATGGCATCATCAATCGACGCCATTGGCTCATCTGAGCTTAGAATCCAAACACCATCTAGAATACACAATTTGATGTGAACATCGTCAATCTCTCCAATACTTCCATCACCAATTCTCAAAACTCAATATGAGAGCATTTTCCTTTTCGTGTAGATCCTAACCACAACTGTCATGCAAAAGTCTCATTAGTGCTTAATGTTAATACTTCGCAATGATGCCAAATTTTGGATGAATTAACGGTAGCATTTACACCTACTTGCCTAGTTCCTTTGGGCATGACCAGTAGAATTTGTCAAAAATCACCGTAAAAAAATATAAATGGAAATTGGAGTAATTTTCGGCTGTTAAAAATATAAAAACAAATTAATTAATCCCCAAAAAAATATATATAAAAAAAATAGTTGAACTTGTGGCATAAAAAAGTGTTTTGATTTTGCAAAAAAAAAACTTTTAAAGGAGTTGAGACATTACGTAAAAAGAAAGAAAAAGCATGAAAAAAAACGTTGTGAAAATTTGCTCGAAAGTCACATATTCATTATATATAAATATTGGAAGGTAATTTTAATTACAATTGATGTTATTACTATGAGTATCTAATTTCCTTAGGTTAGATTGTTAGATAAATTTTTCTGGATCTATTGGAGCCATGTAATTTGTAAAAGATCATATTATTGCAATTCAGTCTTTATAATTTATTCAATTATCTATTGTGTTTAATTATTTTTATAACTATATTTAATTCCTCCGTCCCAGATTATAAGGGAAATTCTTTTTTTTTTTTTGTCCCAAATTATAAGGGAAAAAATCATTTCTAATAAAAATTATTTTTACATCTTCTCATGCACTTTATTCCAAGGAAAACCCACATAAACATATTTCAAATTTACATCTTTTACTTTTTCTTAATAAGTGTGTTTTTTGTTTTTTCCCTTATAATTTGGGACGGAGGGAGTATTTGTGAATTGATTCAGGTACCAACTGATTACTAACCTTAACTTTTGGTACTAGAATTGATATAATTGTTCAATCAAGTAGTTTAGGTAGACATATCAAACTTTTGATTGTGACTTTAGAATTAACGTACTTTAATGCTTTCAATAATTTCGGACTCGCTTCAGACATTAGGGTGTATTTATTAATGAACAGGGTTCTGAGCCAGGACAATGAATACGGTTTTGAGCCAGGACAATGGTCTTAATTATTTGTGTCTTGATTAGTCGTGATATTAAGAATGAATGTAATGTATGATCGCAATTATCCAATAGAGATGATAGGAAATGAATTTGAAATAATTAACCTAATCGTTTTTCTCATATGAATTCAAAACAAATTTATCTTTCTTGTTATTATTGTTACTATTTTTACTCGATTAATCTGAACCGCGATCCCCCCAAAAAAATTACTGCTTTGATCCTAAATCTATTTGAAATGAATTGTTGAAATAAGCAATCCTTGTGGAAATGAATTTATTATAAATATTATTACTTTGACGACAATTTAGTACACTTGTTAAATAATCCATAAAGTTTTTGGCGCCATTGTCAGGGATCGTTGAATTCTTTCAACAAGGGAATTTTTTATTTTTATAGAAAAACAAAAAGATTTTGTGTTATTTTCTATTATGCATTGCTATTAAGTTATTTATTACTTTTGTATGTGAGGTAAAATAGGAGTGAAAAATCTCGTTTTTTTATCCTGAAATTGAGAAAAACAGCTATAGTTAACTGGAAAGCAGTTCGGTTAGCACGTTGTCAGCAAAGGCGCAATTTGAAGCGCCAAATTATATATTTTCTGATGAAGAGACAGGTTCAAAGTAGGCACTATGGGTGAAGCAAACCCACCGCCGCCGCCACCTAGGCGTACTATGGGTGAATATGGCAGAAGGACTGAGACAAAGCAGTAATTATCTTGGGGATCAGACCAAGGAATCCCGTGAGTTTTGATATCAGAAACATTGTTCTAGCAGGTCTGTAGGAGAATCAATTCAATGATAGCTCTATCAGGGACCCTTTAGGAACAACTTTCTCAGTTTAATGAGACATGTCAAATTTGTGTTGTACCTGAAAACGTGACTGAAGATCAAATGAAGCTCAGGTTATTCGCATTCTCACAAACTGGACATGCTAAAGACTGTCTCTACGATTCAGATTTGAAAGGAGTTGGAAGAAAAGTTCTCGGAGCAAATGGACCAATATAAAACTTGTGTCTTGATCTTGTCTTGTTGTTATCTTTGTGTTGTGTTTGTTCTTGGGAGAAAAAGTTTTTAATTTAGAAACCCAATTTAAATCTCTTTTTCTTGTGTTTCTTAAACAATTTGTGAGAAAGAAAATATCAATTGGATTGTGCATGGCCTCTTTGTGTATCATCACCGCCTACCTTAGCCTCTGTTTGGATTGATGGAATATAATGGAATGAAGTGGAGCGGAATAGAATGTATTGGAATGAAGCAGAATGAAATAAATATGTCATTCCATTTTTTGGATAGTTTGTGATGGAGTGGAAATTTTTTTTACATTTCATCCCTTACCTCCTAAATTGGGTGGAACAAAATTGAGGGTAAAGTAGTGGTATAGGATGAAATCCATTCTATCATATTCCATTTTATTTCATTGTTATTTTTATAAGCCAAACAATAGAACATTAATCTATTCCATCCATTTTCATTCCATTCCAACTCCTTCCATCAATCCAAACATAGACTAAGTTGCTGAGATGCTAGCTTCTTTTCCTTAAGAATTAAGACTCTTTTCTTACCGATGCACTAGCTTTGTCTTTTAATTTAAATTGGGCCACTGATTTTGTTCAATTAGGATCCCATTTAGTGAGGAGGGGTATTTAGCAACTTGACAACAACTATCGGAAACCTTAGAAATCAGTTTCCTCGAGATTTAAGTCAAATTTGATGAATTTTGTGATACACAAAATTGTAGTAATTTGTCTTAGCTTTTCAGAAGCGTAAAGATAATCAAAATCCATTATTTATAGCTCCAGAGATGCGCTTCCAAAGTCAGACATGTCAACATGATTAAAAATCCAAAAATTAATAATGTTGTCAATTAAGCCCAAATTAAACCCATAATTATAAAATGCATCTAAAACCTATCAATTAAACAAAAATAATGATTATCAAACCAAATATGATAGTAAATTAAAGTATAAGTCAATTCTTATCAATACTCTGAACACTCAAAGCATATATAGTGTATAATTTTATAACTAATATAGTTGAAGAATTAATACACATCAAGTTTGATGACAGAGAGTCTAACACTAAATTGTCAGAGCTAGAAGATAGTTTTGCAGATCTACAAATATGTTCTGCATATCTGCACCAATAGCAACACCTGGACCAGGTGCTAATTCTGATGAGTCTCCAGAAGAAGCTTATGATGATTTTCCTTCTGATGGACAAGGAACAAATTCTGATGCAATTGCACAATCGAAAAGAACTTTTAAATACAAGTCATCTCATTCAGAAGATCAAATCATTGAAAACAAGAATGATCCTCTGAAGATAAGATCAACCTTCAGAAATGAGGATAAATGAGGATTTAATGTTTGGATTGCTATCCATGATAGAACCAACTTGTGTTGATGAAGCATTATCTAATGATGGATGGATTGTTACAATGCAAGAAGAACTGAATCAGTTCCAAAGAAATGATATATGGGATCTTGTGCCTAGACCCTCTGAGAAGAACATCATTGGAACCAAATGGATTTTTAGGAACAAACTCAATGAACAAGTTTAAGTGGTAAGATATAAAGCTAGACCAGTAACACAAGGCTATAGTCAGCATGAAAGTATTGATTTTACTGAAACATTTGCACCTGTAGTTAGGTTAGAAGCAATTAGACTTTTATTATCTTATGTTGTTAACCATGATATCATTCTATATCAAGTGGATATTAATTAAAAGTATATTTTTAAATGGTTTTATATTTGAAGAAGTGTATGTCAAACAACCACATGGTTTTGAAGATTTGACAAATCCTAGTCATGTTTATAAATTGAAAAAGTATTTGTATGACTTAAAGTAAGCTCCTAGATCTTGGTATGACATGTTAACCAATTTTCTGTTAGGAAATGGTTTTACACGTGGTCAAGTTGACACACAACACTCATTGAAAAATAATTAAATAATGAAATTTTAATTGTTCGGATATATGTTGATGATATCATTTTTAGTTCAACTAACAAATCTCTTGTGCAAGGAATTTTCTGAGTTGAAGCAAGTTGAATTTGCAATGAATATGATGGAAGAACTCATGTTATTTCTTGGTATTCAAATAAACCAATGAAAAGAAGGAGTATATGTTCATCAATCCAAGTATACCAAAGCACTTCTGAATAAGTTCAATCTTGTGGATTGCAAACTAATATCTACTCATATGCATCCAATCTGCAATTTAAGCAAATAATATAGTAGTGGTAAGGTAGACCAAAAGATCTACAAAAGCATGATTGGTTAACTTATGTACTTAACTACTTCTATCTAATTCATCAGATGGTCAAACATTCATCCAACGATGCAAAAGGGAGCGTGGAAATATCACTACACTCAAGTATGTCTAGACGCATCACTGTATGGCTACAAGAGATGTGTCGGCTGTTACGCCCTCAAAACATCCTTTCATCTGCGCATAATACATGTTAGTGTGCATTAGTCATTGTAAAGAACGGAGATCATCCTAAGAGTTTATTAGTCACAATGAAAAACATGTCAAAATGGATAGAATGTACGTTTGCTAGATGGTATTTGTACTCGCCTAATTCACAGTATGCAAATCCTTGCTATATTACATTATATAGTAAGGACTTGGGAGCAATTGTTTATGACTGGATTCACAACTAATTCAACTTTCACCAACATAAAATAGTGTTTTCTTACAATTTAAAAAGTGTTGAACAATAATTTATTGTGAATCAATTTTCTCTATTTTGTTGGATTAAATATGTTTATAATCTTCATAAATATCTCAAATTTTATTTTTAGTCCTTATAAAAAATTTCAGCAAATTTCGATCTTTTCAACATTTTCCATCACGACTTTTGGTCATTGATTTTAAATCAACTCATGTATATTATTAATTCAAAATTTTGATTTTATTTGCTGTCATTTTTAGTACTTTATAGAAATTTGTTTTGCAAAAGTTTGATTTTTTTTTTTAACAAGAGATGAATTAAATATAATTTTTTTGGCGTTTAAAATTTATGTTTAATTCATCTTATATTAAAAATTCTAAATTTTTGCGGGAGAAATTCTTATAACATTATAAACACGAATACAAAAACTCATTCAAAAATGTGAAAATACACAACAGTTGAATTAAAACCAAGACTAAAGATTGTGACAAAAAAAAAACATTTGCACTACAAAAAAAAACGCCTATTTGCCACGACTTAAGTATCCGTGGATAAATAACCCAATTTGCCACGGTTTAGATGTGACTACAAAAAATCCATATTTTTTCTCAAACAACATAATATATATTTATTAATTTTATTTATATTATTATATAGGTACCCACCCCACCCCGCCCAATACCCGTATAATATATATTTATTAATTTTATAATATTATTGTACAAAAGTATGTGTATATTAATTTTTTCGTAAAAAAAAAATGTATATTAATTTTAAAAAATGCAACCCTAATAAACTATTATGCATGTTTTTAATAAAAATGTCTATTTTTTTTTGGTTTTTTAACCCTCTGGTTCATAGGGGGAGAGGACACTAGTAGTTCAGAGTTCGGCCGCGATGTAAGTAAAGTCTGGCCAAGAAATTGTTCCGCCCAGGAATCGAACTCGGAATCTCCTGAAATTCGTCCTTTGGTGAAACTCATTAACCACTTGAGCCCAATGACTTGGTTATAAAAATGTCTATTTATAACATAATCAAATACAATGTTTTTTTTATAAGCAATGTTAGTTGTTAGTATTACAATATTACATTAATATTCTCCTTGCCAGGACTCGAGCTCTGGACCTCTAGCTCCTTAACCCCGCTCAACTAGCTTAACCAGTTGAGCTACCCATCCCACCCCATAATCAAATACAATGTGAATATGTCAACAAAGATATGAACTTTAACCTGAGATTAGTAATAATATAGGTCGAAATTAAATCTTTGATTTTTTTTTTTAAAAATTTTATTAAAATAAGATAATATTTTATAATTCATCAATATATCTTTAGCAAAAGTGCGGGTGACAGATACGGGTATGGGTAGTTAGGCTCTGTTTGGCAAGCACAATAAGCTAGCTTATAACTTATAAGCTAAAAGTTCTGTTTGGTAACAATTTTTAAAAAAGAGCTTATAGCTTATTTTTCAAACGCTATTTCAAGTAACTTATGAGCTTATAACTTATCATTTTTTCTTCCATTTTTACCCTTATTATTTTATCCAAAATTCAACTTTTACCCTTTATAATTTATTATTTAAAATAAAACGTATATTTTACATGAATATAAATCATGCCACTTTTTTTAATAAACCATGATTACATGAATATAAACCATGCCTTTTTTTTTTTTAATTCAGTAGCCTTATAGAAATTTTTATGTGATAATCGAGTTTTGTTTCACGTTGCTCAACGTTAAAAAATAATTACGTGGAACACTGTTTATAATATATCCTTATCCTTATTTTTGTTGTTATTATTATTTGTTTTACAACAATAGTAAATCATACTTTTTTTAATAAAAATACCAATTTCTACTATGAGTTTTTAGAAAACCATGAATTTTAGAAAATAAAACTTCAATGAATAAAAACTAGTTTAATATTATAAAAAATACAGTATACTAGAAAAATTTAATTTTAAATTCTAAATATGTTAATTATTAATTTGATACAAATTTTATTATTAATTAACAATATTCTTTTTATGTCATTTTACATTTGTCAACTAGTTGAACCGTAAATTTTATCAAACACTTTAATTAGTTTATCAGCTATAAGCAATCAGCCATCGGCTATAAAACAAAATTAGAGTATAATAAGAAAATAAGATGCAAAATAATAAAAAAAAACGAATTAAGTATAAGCTATCAACCATAAACTATCTTATCAACAAACTGCTGTTTTTACCACAATCAGAGTCTTAGGTACCACATAGTATGGATACATGTGCAAAGTTTATTACGGACGCTAATATAAAAATGAGTACATGTATTTTTCAAATTGGGAGTATGTGGATGAGTCCTATATTACCCTATCCATTGTTATCCCTTGCCAAAACCTTGAATTGACTGCTGTTAATGGGAAAATGAAGTTGTTTAGCTTCTTTTGCGTTCACTCAGGAAACTCGCTTGTCTGGCGGTTCTTCGTCTCTGACGATGCTCTTCTGCTTAAACGTTTCTCAGGTTTTTCTTTTGTCCTATTCTTGTTTCCTTTCAAGGCAGTGTTGTATTAGCCATATTTTATATAGATTGAATTAGAATAACTTCTTTAGGAGAGAACATTTTGGTTTTGTAAAATCAACAAATTTGGTCATGAAGATTGAAGATTCTGCTTGTACCTGTTTTGGAGTCCTTATCCAAAATAGTACTTAATATCAGTTTAGTGGCGGACAAAACCACTAGTTTGTTAGATTAATTAACTGAGGTAACACTTGGATTCGAATGATTTACAAATGTTGAACATTTCATATTCTTCTACTGTGGATTAGGCGTGTCCAAGTATCCGAAACTTATGATTATATTGAATTATATCATTTTCTTAAATTATTATTGGTGTCATCGTGTCCGTGTCCGTGGTTGGGCTTCATAATTCTTCTGTACATACACATAGGATACACCTTAGTTTAACGCAACTAGAATAATCGTAGTTTATAGATGGAAATATTTTTTGATCATCTACAAATGCTGATAAGATAAAGATTTTGCGCTGCCACTTATTGATAATGATTAAAAAACACTTAATATTACAATACATAGACAACCAAAGAAGGATAAAATAACAAAAGGCACACAAGCTACTGATAACACGAAACAAGATTGTTTACTTGCGCTTAACTGTGATAGGACTCCTTACAATGTGTTTTCCATCTGTCCATTGCAAATTTCCAAATTGATATTTCTTCCGTGGAGTCACATTTGTTGCCTGCACAATAACTTGGAATGTCTTCTTTTCACCAATTTTCTTGAAAGTCAAGGAGTTTGGTACAACAACAATTTTATATCCAGGCAATTGGGCTTTTGCTACATATGTGCTTGGTGACCCAACATTGGTGACTGTCCGAGTGACATTAACGGCATTTAACTCGAGATTCGGTAAGGTGATTGAAGGGTAGTTAAAGTCTTCTATGCTGTGAGATCCGGAACAAACAAATGTACCGTTGAAATTAAGTGCTGAAATAAGTTGTTGGTTGTATCCATAAGCACATAGGAAATTCAAGTAATCCTTAATGCCTAGATCATAAACAAGTCCAGGATCTATTGCAAGGTCAGGTTGAACATGCCCTGAACCATAAGCAAAGGGAGTTGCTAGTTTTTTTTCAAATGCATCCTGAATTGGCCTGTTTGTGTTATCTAGTGTGGTTGCTGTAAGGGTAAAAGATTCAATAAGTTAGAAATCTTGTCGTTAATATATAGAAAGTATATGTTTTCTGTGTGTACCTGTGGTCATGATAGCTGATTTAATAGCTGCTGGACTCCAATTAGGATACTTTGTTTTGAGAAGTCCTGCAATGCCAGCCACATGAGGGCAAGACATCGAAGTTCCTTGCATTACATTGAATGGAAAACCTTTGCGGTTGTCTGTTACTAAGTTGGATGCACTTGCGAACAATGAATAGGCAGCTAGTATGTTTACACCTGGTGCAGTTACATCAGGCTAAAACAGAAAACAAATTAAAAACCCCATTAAAAAATAACGACAAATAAGGAGTACTATACTATAGATTGTTGATAACTAGTCAATGTGTACATATACCTTGAGTATTGATGGCTGAATCTTATTGGGTCCTCTAGATGAGAATGAAGCCATTACTGGAGCTGGCTTTCTTCCATAGAATGTTTTTGCTCCTGAAAACTTTATTGTAGTACCCGACTTTAATTTAGAGTCCCTGCAATTATAAAATAATGTGTATAATTAGAACCTTTCATTTGTAACATGTCAACGAATGAGATAACTTTGAAAGGCTGTGTGTGTGTGTGTTTTGATGAGGAAGAGTAAGACAGATATATAATCAATTACATGGAAGTTATGTCAAAAGCAGGAGCATGTGACCCTGCACGTTCTGGTGCAGCCGGAGGGTGGTACTTGCTTTCGGTTTGTGGCCTTGTCACACAAGACAAAACATGAGGCTCAGCAAGACTTGTTTTCCCTTGTTGTGGTCGATTACTCAAAAGCATTCCCTTTGCGCCTGCTGTTAAAGCTTCCTGACCCTCACCAACTGATTTTATATTTCCTTCTCGATCACATCCCACTATTTTCCCCTTAACTTTTGAAGGATCAAGTGTTCCAGGCCTACAAAGTTGTCTGCAACAACAAATATATACATATAAAAAACATGTAAGAAACCCTCAATTAATTAATAAGTACGTTATTTTAAAGTAGATCATTTGAGTTAGACTTGTACTTACGCATCACGATTTGTTGCATTGGCAAGTTTACCATCTGTGGCAAGAATTAGAGAAAATGCCTGGTTTGGTGGCAAGTTTACAAAAAGACTGGCTCCCTATGATATAAAACAGAAATCCGTTATTTAAATATAATATATATAAGTTAATAAAAACAACAGTAAGAAGTATCATAATCAGGATGACATATACCGTCACTTGTTGATTGTTACCAAAAGTTATAGTACTGCTGAAGTCTCTGTCTAATGTACTAGCAGCAATCGTGAATACCCATGGAGCTATATTCACAACGCTTCCTAGGGTTGGTCCGTCATTCCCCGCAGAGGCAACTACTAATATGTTTCTAGAAAGTGCATGAAATGCACCTATCGAAACCTCATCTGTGAAAATATCTTCAGGATGGACAAGATATTGGCCAGCCGCTGAAAGTGAGATTATATCAACACCATCACTAATGGCTTGGTCAATGGCAGCTAACACATCAGCTCCAAAGCAGTCAGCAACATCGGTTAGAGACCAGCACACTTTGTATGTTGCAACTCTAGCTCTTGGTGAACCACCTTTTACAGTTCCGTTGCCAATGCCAAATATACTTGCACCTGGAACAAAGTTTCCACCAGCTGTTGATAGAGTATGAGTACCGTGGCCTACAAAGTCACGTGCGGTAAGTAGCGATGGGTGAAGCTTGCCATTATATGCCTCGTAAGCATTGCTGAAGAATTTAGCTCCAATTAGCTTCCTGTTTATATATAGCAAGAATAATTAACCTGATAAAGGAAGTATGGGAGCATTTTCTGTTTTGGAGAAATGATATTATCTGAAAGTCATGTGCCATATTTTAATCAATAAATGTAAAATCTAAGAACTTTTTATTTCTGTTGTGGTTTGCATCAGGTGTATAATGTTGATGCTTTATTGTAATGATGGGTTTGTATACCAAAACCCAATATGATCTGAACTTGTGTTGCACACCTTGTGCTTATATTGTGTTATATTTTAACATGATGTCAACATGTTAAGATTATATAGAAAAAAAGTTGTAAACAGGATCAAGAGAAAAGAACCTGTTGCAAGGATTTTTCTTCAATTTGCCGAATTGTCTAATTTGACACGCATTTCTCCCACGCCATTTTGATGGAATAGGTCCAAATCCGTTATCACTGAAGCTCTTGGATTCCGGCCAAACACCTACTCAATTTCAAGGGTGGAAACAAAGATTAAGGGTGGAAACAAAGATTAAAAATTGTGAATGTTATTTTAAATTGTAAAAAAACTGCTTTTTTTAATGCAGTAAAAAAATATTAGCTAATAAAACTTTAGTTTTTGTAAAATATGATATTTCACAATTTTTCTATGAATTCCATTTGTATTTATTTTTTTCTTTTAAATCGTTACATTAAAACGTATATATATTTTCCATAAATTAATGTAACAAAAATACAATATTAAATTTACATTATTTAATTTTAAAAGAAAAATTAAATGATTGGAAGTTTTTTTGTGTGATAAGATTTTTTCTGAAGTATATGACTAAATGATTGAAGAAGTTGGCATCCTATAGTATAATGTGCAGCAAAATTTGTAGTAAAAAACATACCCGAGTCGATGTTTGCAATTATTGTATTTTCACCAAACTTTCCCTGTTGCCATGCAGTGTTCTTACCATTTCTTTGCAATCCAAGAAATTCCCATGAACGTGTAGTGTGAAGTTTATGAGGTTTGCTCAAGAACACCGACACTACATTTCCATTTTCTGCCCAATGGAAACATTAATATTGAGTCAACTAATTTAGTGCGAAAGAAGTGAGAAATTGTGGGTTTAAATTCATTTTAGGTAGTTTTTCTCTTATTTAGTGGGCTCTAGTGTACTACATCACATTTATATAACTCACAACAATTTTACTCCAATGATGTATATTTAAACAACTTATTAGATATATACTATAGCTTAATTAAATATGTTTAGTTGAATACAAGCATAATTAATTATATATTCGTATGGAATGATACCTTAAATAAGATACTCTACAACTTTTTATGAAACTATTGTCACGTTGATGTGCTCCAATAGGAGCAAAAATCATGGTACGGCTTATAGTATTTGAAATTCAATCATAAAACCTTTGTTGGAGATGCTATAAGATTAATAACGAAAATGTGTCGACAACACACTATTTTTTTTTTAAAATCATATGTGGAGAGATTCATACACTTTAAGTGTGAAAAAGTGAAAGATTGTGATTTTGAATTTGTACCCTAATATACCAAATGTTCGTGCAATTATCAACTTAATTGTACTTATGACACCACAATACTATTTTTTATATCCGTAAAAAGAATAGTAATTAGAAGATATGATATATCAATAAAAAAATGAGTTTAATGGACATGTTACGTCAGTGTAAAATATTTTACACGATCGTCCAATAGAAATTGACTATTCTTCCACACCATACCATAAAAGTAGGGTGTAATGGGGCGATTTGGCGGAATACATTATTAGTGTTGAATGAAAATATAAAATTATATTACACGGTGTGCATGTTCTATTTTCTCAACAAAAAAAAATACTATTTTTTATTAAATAATTTCAGTCGTGAAATATATTTTGTAGAAGTTTTTTTAAAAAAAATTTAGTATTCAGTTCAAGTACCTACTAATCCGATAGCATATATCAATACTCTCTAGAAGTGACAATAGAAGAATGCTCACTTGCAATATATGCTGCTTGTGCATCTTCAAGTAACGCAGCAAAGCCATTGATGTGTTTGTTATACGAATAAATTATTGCTTCTTTCGCTTTCTCCCGGCTGTAAAAGAATACACATTATATAATTTCATCTACTTTTTTCTTTGTCGCAACTTTTTCTGATTGTAATTATCTTAACAGTATACTATTGAATGAAATGGAGTGGATATGGAGTCTAAAGTTACATGCAATGTAATATAATTGTACAATGATGTACCAAAAGAAAATAAAACACTTATTTCTTTCATATAAATTTGTTGGTCATCATCATTACTTAACATGTTACACGTATGATTAAATATGTATGTGGTCTTTATAAAATGCAAGACTTTTAAGTTTAACTCTTATTTAATTTTTTTAGTCAAAAAAAACTCTTATTAAATTTTTATTAGGATAACGTAAATGCACTCGGTACACTAGTTAAAGAAATTTAATTTAGTAAAAGTATATTAGAATTTGTGAGCAATAAAACTTAGAATCATATGAGTCTAAGTTCTAATACGATACTATAATAAATTATATTCAACCGTGAATAGTAAATGTATTTTATAATATGATAACATTGTGATAAAAATGAAATGTGGATTTAAGTAAAAAAATGGTGTTTTAGTTGTAAAGAAGACCAGAAAAAAATAGTTGTAAACAAGAGCAAAAAATAACCTATTGCAAGGATTTTTCTTCAGTTTTCTGAATTGACTAATTTGGCATGCTTTTCCTCCATGCCATTTTGATGGGATAGGTCCAAATCCTTTCTCATTAAAACTCTCGGATTCCGGCCAAACACCTATTCATTTTCAAGGGTGGAGAAAAAAAATGTGATTATGTTATTTTGAGTTGTCAAAAAAATTGTTTCTTAAACATAGTTAATAAAAAAAATAGAAAATCAAACTTTAGTTTTTCCACTATTCTTTTTTTGACACAGTTTTTGCACTATTCTTTGAAACAAATGTAATGTTTTTATATTTTATGCTTTTGAAATCGTGACATTAAAATTTATACAATATTTTACATACAAGTCTCAATGTGCAAGCAAAAGTTATAGTAAAAAGCTTACCCGAGTCAATGTTTGCGATTATTGTATTTTCACCAAAGTTCCCCTTTTGCCATGCAGTGTTCTTACCATTTCTTTGTAATCCAAGAAATTCCCATGACCTTGTAGTGTGCAGTTTATGAGGTTTGCTCAAGAACACCGACACTATATTTGCCTTTTCTGTCCAATTGAAACATTAATTAAAATTGAGTCGGCTAACTTGAAACCAAATTTTATTTGGCTTTTTTTTTTTCTTTTAATAAACAATTTGACTAGTTAGATCTTAAGTACCTAAGCTTAATGACAAAAATGTGTTGATACCACAATTTTTTTATAAAAATAATTTAATGACGAAATTCACACACTTTAGTGGAGATCAAGATTTGCTGTTGTGACATTTTTTCACAGTTTTCTACCGTAATTAATCACAGCCTTTCAATTCAGGTTACACGGTTCAGATTAAATATATAGTTAAATAATTTCATCCGTTGATTTAAATTGGACGGCTCATAGTTTTAACTGATACATCGGGAAATCTATTTCCCTTTAATAGTGTGAAGAAATGAACGCCTAACACATAAATACGACACTTAAATCTATTCTCTAGAAGTGACAATAGAAGAATGCTCACTTGCAATATATGCTGCTTGTGCATCTTCAAGTAACGCAGCAAAGCCATTGATGTGTTTGTTATACGAATAAATTATTGCTTCTTTCGCTTTCTCCCGGCTGTAAAAGAATGCACATAATACATATCCATCAAACACTTTTTTCTGTCTGAACTTTTTTTGGAGTGTCATTTTTTTAACTTTTTAAAGTGAAAAGAAAAAGAATGTTCAAAAGTATATAAATAATAAAATGCAATGGAAGGTGATGATTATGATAAAGTATAATAAATAATTGTCCAATGAAACTTTCTTTTTTAACATAAATTTGTCGGTTATCATTATGCAATGGAATATTCTCTTTTTCAAAAAGATCATATATTAATGTATCTAAAGCCACTCAATTTCGTAAAGTGGTGAGGAATTTGCATAGTATGCATGAAGTTCGGGGTTCGATCTTCTGCTCCATTGTAAACTAAAAAATATATTAATGTATTTAGATATAGAAATTTTGTATTTAATAATAATATTTAAAAGATTAAATGTACAAGTTTTAAGAAAAAATTTATATATTCATCTTCAAAGGTATATGTTAGCCCTTAGGATGTTAATATTTTCCTTATCAAAATTCTTTGGCAGTTTCAACTCAATCAATTGAGTTAAATCTTGGGGACAAAAAAAACAATAATTTTGGTAGTTGAATAATGAATGTGTTAAATGTACTTGATATATAGTCTTTAAATGGATCAAAATTACTCCTTTCATCTCTAATCATATGACTCTTTTTAAATTTTATTTGTTATTTAACACAAGACTCTTTTTAAAATTCAACATGCATTAATAATTTCTCTCTTGAAAATAATTTCTACCTTTTAAAAAGTTTATCTATTTAAAGTATCATTTTTTTTGACCAATCTATTTAAAGTATCATTGAAAAATGTATATTATGTTTCTCTTTTGTGATATCAATAATTGTAGTGATAAATATGTAGGCTTAATTACACTTTTGGTCCCTTATCTTTATTTTAGATTTCAAATTGATCCCTTATCTTTTAAAAGTTTCAAGTTAGTCTTTTATCTTTATTTTAGGTTACCGTTAAAATTGGACACGTGTCATCTGTCCAAGTGTGCTACTTGTCCAAATTAGTTTGCCACGTGTCTAAATTTAACGGAAATAGTTAAAAAATTGACGAAAGGGACCAACTTGAAACCTAAAATAAAGATAAGGGACCAACTTGAAACCTTTAAAAGATAAGGGACCAATTTGAAACCTAAAATAAAGATAAGGGATCAAAAATATAATTAAGCCTAAATATGTAATAGTAACGCAATATTTTTAACAACTTTGTTACTACAATTATTTTTTTTAATACTCATAATTTTTTTTAAGAATCTTATAATAAAGAACGGAGATGAAGATAAATATATTTGAATATATTTTTTTATTTAATTAGATTTTTATTTAATTTGATTTTTGAATGCGATGAAACTTGACCGTGAAGAGATGTTGATATCTATCAAGTGTGTGTTAAATATATAGAACAAATGTTTTTTTTAATGAACTTGAGAGATGTTGATATCTATCAAGTGTGAGATAAATCTCACATTGGTTGTAACTGTAGAGATTGAGAACTTTATAAGTGAGAATAGATCCACTATCTGGTGGTCTATGGCTGACTGATATTGCACATCATCATTTAACTATTGCAATTCTTTTTCTCATTGCCGATCATATTTTTTGGTATTCACCACCAGTTTAATCTGGTTTGGGGGTTAGTTCTGGTATCAAGTGGTTTCAATCCCCTCTCGATCGCAGTTGCGGGGATGGAACCGCGGTCCTCTCTACCAAGTTCAGCGCCAATCGTCAATGAACCAACTAACGATTGGTTCATTGCCAGTCATATGTATAGAACTAACTGGGGTATTGGTCATGGTATAAAAGATATTTTAGAGGATTTTGTCTATTTCTTTTTTTTTATCTTTAAATTCCTTTTCTTTATCTTTAATTGTCTTTCAACCTATAAACTCATTGCCTTAAGGTTTTATGTGAAAGTGTGGTGTCTAAGTCACTTATGTTGTTGCTCCCAAAAAGTAGTGTAATGTGGAAATTAAACTCAGGTTCACGCTAGGCGTGAGGGTGGATGTTGAAGTTGGTTAGAGTCTCACATTGTTAAGGTTCATAGATTGTCAAGTGTATAAATATGTTTGAACAACCCTTACCCTTTTTTTTAATGACAAATTGTTAATATATTTACAATGTTATGTTAGTTTTTCTCTTTGCTAAAATTTAAATCGTGGACCTCCAACTCCTTAACTCTTAGTTCAACTATTATAACCAGTTGAACTACCCATCTCACTTGGGCACCCTCACCCTTTAAACTAGATTTTAGGGATGAGCATATGTTTGTATTTTTAAAAAATGAAATAATATATTAACATAATTATTCAAAGCACATAATGTAAAGTATGAAAACGTTACAAAAGTGAAAGTGACAGCACAAAAATATACTGAATCCACAACAAACACCACTGAACTCAAACCTAATGCAAACATCACGTGCTCAAACCCCAACACAAAAATATTACTCACAAAGCAGTGAAACTCATACAACTAAGTGGGTTAACACATCAATTCAAGTATACTTATACTCGGTAAAACTCATAAGAATTGAGTATACTTTTTTTTTAGAGAGAATTGAGTATACTTATACAGTTATACTCCATATAATTTAATCTTTTGATTATAAAAAAAAAACAGAAAAAAGTCATAACTAATACGGATTGCTTAATAAGTTACTCTCTCACTAAATGTTGTAGAAAATAGGCATAATAATTCCTCAATTTTTAGAAAAACCATATACTTGCCAACAAAAAAAAACCAAATTTAAAATGAGAAATATTTTCAGTGAAATACAACCGACAAAATTTATGGACATGAGCTAACACTCTTTTTTATTGCATAAACCAAGTATCTCTACGTGCCACCGTAGAAATTAATCTTCAAGTTTTGTGAGATCTAAATGAATGATAAATTCTCCCTAAGAGTTATAACATTGTTGCATGTCTACTAAGAATCGAACTCAGGAACTTGGTAAAGCTAGCTAGTACTCCATTTACTAACACACTAATATATTACAAATTGTCTTCTAGTAGTGGGTTTAGAAGGTTATAAATTTATTTTTATTTTTGTGAAATATGAATTCAAAATATGATTTTAAATCCAAATTTTTGTTATTTTTATCTTAGATTTTTTACGTTTAACAAATTTATATTTAATTCTTTCCATTTTAAAATTTTTAAAATTTAGTAGATGAACTCTTTATACTAAACATACATGCAAAAATTCATTCAAAGTTTAAGAACGAAATGAGACAAATTTGGTTTTAGCAAAAACTAAAACTATATACAGAAAATTTTTGTTTAGACTAAAAAAACCATAAAAATTAAATAATGGCTAAACTTATAAAATCTTTATTTTATAGAGATCAAAAATATATTTAATTCCAAAAGAAAATACTCATATGATGCATTGCATTATACCTTCCCAAGGTTGAACTTAGTAAATCATAATGAGAATTGGTAGCAATTTCAAGTTCAAGAGATGTAGGACGAGGGCCATGAGAATGTGCTCCCAAGTATACAATGTAACACTGCACAACAATACCAACGGTTGGTGAAATGTCACTAATGATGGGAATTTAGAAAACATCATATCATAGTTTAAAACAAGAAACATCAAATAATTGAAATATATACAAACCTACCTTTCTGGTACCATGGACGGCTTCTAGCAAGATCAAGAAAATGAAAAGTAATAAAACCATAATGTGAATAGAAAATAGGGAACCACCCATTTCTTTCAAATTATTTTTGGTCTACACTTCCAGAGCTTCATCTAGCTAGTGCCCTACATATATAGTCTTTCTCCCTCTCTTTTTGTGACTAATTAATATCATGTGTTGTTTCGCAATTGGTCCATGAAAAATTAGTGCTTGACATAGCTTTTGCTTTTTGAAATAGTATGGGAGACATCTATAAACTTTAGCATGTAATCTTTTACTTTTGAGTCTTTGATTTTGGTAAAAGCGTGACTAATATTTTAAGAAAATATTTTAGGGGATGCAAACAAAAATTGTTAATTTTATAACAACCAAAACAATTTTAACTTTTGATTAATTAATTTAATAATACATGTTTCTTTTGATCGGATAATTTTTTTAGAATTTATTATTCATAGTATGTAACGTAAATGCATTCAAATATTTCTAATTTTCCTTTTTTTATTATTAATTAATCTAGTAGGATTTGTAATTTATTAAATTGAAAAAAAAAATTTGTTTGATTGTTGTGGACAATATATGTTGTATTTTATAATTTTCTTTGATTGTAATGAATTGCTGTTATTTATTTTTTTATTTATCTTTTTTTATTTTTTTTATCATATCTAATTTTGTTTAAGAACATCTATGTCATTTTATAAATATACATTTTTTTTTCTATTCTATACTTTTATACCAAACTATTAAATAAACATATTATTTTCAATTATTTTCCACTTTCTTTTTTTTATTCATCAACTAACAAAAAATAAAGTAGGTAGGGTACTAATTTGTCCCAGTTTAATTTTTTAAGGACTAAAAATTGCCTTTTATTTTGGAGGGATCCTTGGTTGAGGGAAGAGTGTTAGATAAACGTGTTCTTAGATTGTATGGTTTGAGTAATTCAAAAAATTTATTGTGACTAATTTATGTAGATTGAGGTGGGATGAGAGCAGTGAGGGTTGAAGTTGGAGGTGTCCTGTGTTTGTGGGAAAAGAAAATAGTCTCCCGGATATTGCTTCGTTAGTTAACGTCATTTGCAGGTGAATTTTGATGACAAATGACGACAGACATTCACTACAAGAATATTTTAATTTATTGACAGATTTAAATAAGATTTATTGAGGATTAAACCCTCAATAAGTTACTGACAACCTAAACTTCAGTAAGTGAGGAAAAACCCTCACAACATTAAAAAATAATTTATTTTAAAAGGACATATTATTTAGTGGCGGCCTAAATCGCCGGTAATTTAGTGGTGGCCCAATCCACCGGTAAATTGGTCTGACAATTTCATTAGGCCTAAGTCGTCAGTATGTTGTTCAAAATTTAGTGGCGGCTTTGACCGCCGCAAAGTAATGTGGATTTCAAAAAAAAAAATGTCATTCAAAGTATCTCAAATTGGTTTATACTCATCATTGATAATTCTCTGCTACACTCTTCAAGATCATGTTCAAGCTAATTTATACTCTCATTTTTCGTCATCATTTGAAGTCCAAGGTTCTTCATCTCATGAGACACAGCTGAAAGGTTGTCAAATGTATTTTGCACCTCAGATCTAAGCATGTCGTTTCCTCAAATGCTCGTCAATTTTGTGTATTAGCTAATAACAAGAAGTTTGTTAAGGGTGTTCTTAATATGATTTGGACAACGTGTTGGTCAATTTGAAAAGGAAGAAATAATTGTTTATTTCGACAAAAAGTTTATTTCCATATATATTTTTGAGAGAGTGATTATTTGGTAGTAGATTAAGTCAAAGCTTTTGAATTTTTGTTATGGATTTCAACATTGGAGGACAAATCCTCACCAATGTTATTCATCTAAGTTCCATCCTTTTAGTTTTAGATATTTGCTCAAGGACTTGGAGTGGTCAGTGTTGTCTCGTAATTGATGCAACCATCATCAACATTGTTAATACCATTTGATTTTGCAGAAACAACCTCAGATTCAAGAACATTAGGCCTAAAAAAAAAAGGTGTGGTGAGAACATTGGTTGTTTCGCAATGAATCTTTGAATTGTTAATGCTCTGTTTGCTGAAAAAGATTTTAAATATAGGTCCAGTATCGAGAAAAATGCCGCGACAAAAAGGTATAGACGCCTACCGTTAGTGTTTTTCACCGTTTTTATATGGTGAAAAAAAATCACGTCAAAAAGCCGATACAACCGCGACGAAACACAGATACAGCCGCGACGAAACGCAATACGGCCGCGACAAATTCTAATAGATAAAGACTTCTATTTTTTCCAATAGAAATGCATAAAAATCATATTTTTAGTACAAATATGAACATAATTATAAAGTGTTATCTCTTTTTAACTCTTTCTTAGTTTAAAACTTTACATTTATCTCATATTTAAGTTGTTATACATATATTATAGTAGAAATAATTTTAATAACATTTGTGCGATATTGTGATTAATTCACACCGCGACGACCGTATTTCATAATGGACCGCCGTAACAACCGAAATCGCGAAATCCTTGATGCAACCGCAACTGTGACCACGACCGCTATTTAAAACCTTAAAATCATAGAAGTCATCTTAGGTATTGAGTGTGCAGTTGAAAGGAACTGACATCATTTGTGAATTGAGTGGCTTCAAAGATTCACTTAATTCCTTAGCAGTTAAGGAAACGTAGGTTAAATTGCCACTCTAAATTGAATTTCATGTCATTTATTATGTTAGCACGTGTTGTGCTAAGCCAACTTTTTTGTTAATAATATTTTAGCTTCTATAAACAAAACATTCGTTCTAGATGTTCTTCAATATTCCTCTAACAGCATAGCCTCTTTTCTTTTGAGGCAATTTTGCTTTGTACCTTATCTTGACATAAAACTTTTGATTCTTAAGTGGCATTAAAATTCTAATTCATTTTTCTTTGACGAGACAATCAACTTTTTATCTTAAAAGAACCCTCTTATCATGGTAAATAAGATTCCTATTTAAATAAATAATTGTATGTCATGTTTACGTAGTATCCTGATGCAATTGTTAGGAATTTAAAATTCAAAATATTTTCTTTTTTTTTTGAAAGAGTATTTTTTTAAAAATATTTTCTTAAAATTAATGTAGTCAATACTTTAAAAATTTAAATTTTAGTTTTTAAATATATAAAATTTCTTTTAATTTTTAGCTCCTTTAACTAGTGTTCCACATAAGATATAAAACATGATAAAATGTCGAAATTGTTAGGCCATACGTCGTGACTCGGGATCTCACAATTATGCGAGTTTAATTTTAGTGTATTACCACTTCATCTAACAAAAAAAAATGATAATGAAAAAAATATAAGGGTCTTGCTAACGAGTGCCCCGGGACACTCTTTAAGCAATCCATTTAAAGAAACTTTTTATTTAAAAAGTTAAACACCACAATTTCTAATGCGTGGACTTTCCACATTTCCATAAATATTCTATAAAAAACTTACTATTTAAGGGCTTAAAGAGTGCCTCGGGGGCACTCGTTAGCATTTGCCATAATATAAACATGATAAAATTTATCCTATAATGTGTTTGATGCACACAAAATGACAAATATCATCACGATATTTTATCATATAATTTTTTTTGTACACGTCTTAAACTAATATGATAAGATCAATATATTATATAAATGAAAAATCTAACCTTGTAAAGCAATTACTCCTTCGGTCTAAAATCTTTGGTCCTTTTACGTTTTTAGTTTTGTCCCAAATTTTTAGTCATTTTAAGAAACCAATGCACAATTAGTGATATTTTACCATTTGTACCCTTACTAAACCTAAAGCATTAATTAAATACATTTTCTCTTGCTTAATAAAGTAAGGGTAAAAATGACTTAACTTATCAATCTTTATCATTTCTTAATCTCTGTGCAAAACTCTAAAAGGACTAAATTTTGGGACCGAGGGAGTATATTTTTTTCATAAATTATTTCGTAATCATGTATAATTATACAAATTTTTAAATATATTTTATAGGGTTTATATCTGTGAATTACTTTTCTATCCTATCTTGTTGGTTTATGTGGAGATTTACATTGAAATTGGATGAAGCAAAAAACAGAATGTTGGTTCTGGGGCTTGCGCGCCGCGCAACTCCAGTCTTGCGCGTCGCACAAACAACCGAGAAGGACAGGGTATGGCGATTGGTGGTGGCGCGTCGCGCAGCCTCACTGGTGCGGTGCGCAGGTGCGCAAACCCTATATATATATATAAGTGCGTTTTCTACTTGTGCCGTCAATGGAAAAAGAGGTTTTTGAGGGTTTTCTCAAACAACATGAGGCTAGGATTATTTTTTTAGGGTTGATAATCACCTCTTTCATCTTTTAAATACATATCATTGAAATCTCTTGGTCACGGGAAGAGATTTGGGACAATGGTAGAATTAGGGTTTCTAATTCTTGTAACTTTTGTGAGAATCTCATTGTAATCAAGGACAAAGTTTGATAGTGGAACAGAGAGCTGTCATCTCCCCCAGAGTAGGTTCATTAACACCGAACTGGGTAAACATTTGTGATTGTGTTCTTTACGTTTTCGCGGTTTAGTTTTTTTTGTTATTGTTATTATTGCCAAAGTCCTTATTTGATTGTTTTAATCAAATTGCTCCACACACTAAGGTATTGGTGTGAAATTCAAGCGAATTTGCAACAATTGGCGCCCACCGTGAGGCAAGGATCAAATGATTAAGGTATCATGGGTTCTAAGTGGGACTTTGAAAATTTTACCGGGAGTAACGACTTCGGTCTGTGGAAGGTGAAGGTTAGGACAATACTTACTCAACAAAAATGCGATGAGGCGTTGAAGGGAGTGGCAGCTATGCCGGCTAATCTCTCAGACACGGAGAAGTCCGAGATGGATGGCAAAGCATTGAGTGTCACAATCTTGTGTCTTACAGACAAGGTGCTGAGGGAAGTGGCCAAAGAGAAGAGTGCAGCTGCTATGTGGGTCAAACTTGACAAGTTATATATGACCAAGTCCCTGGCACAAAAGCAGTGTCTGAAACAACAACTATACTTCTTCCGTATGGTGGAGAATAAATCGGTAACGGAACAACTATCAGAGTTCAATAAAATTATCGATATTTTGCGAACATTGATGTGAAAATATAAGATGAGGACCAAGCTTTTCACTTGTTGTGTGCTTTACCTAAGTCTCTTGAGCATCTCAATGATGCATTGCTTTATGGCAAAGAAGCCACTATCACCTTGGATGAAGTCCAAGCGGCTTTGAGAACCAAGGAGCCGACAAAGCTCAATGAATTGAAAATTGATGATAGTGGAGAATGCTTGAATATCTCAAGAGGAAGAAGTGAGAACAAAGGTAAATGGAAAGGGAAGAAGCACATGTCTAAGTCTAGGGCAAAGGATGATAGTGGTGGCAAGTTCAAATGTTATCATTGTCATGAACCGTGTCACTTCAAAAAGGACTGTCCTCAGAGAAGGGGTAGTTCGTCAGCTCAGATTACCGTTAGTGAGGAGGAAGGTTATGAGAGTGCAGTTGCACTGACAGTTACTAGTTGGGAACCAGAGAAGAGTTGGGTCTTGGATTCCGGATGCTCTTATCACATTTGTCCGAGAAAGGAGTACTTTGAAACCTTGAAACTGAAAGAAGGTGGAGTTGTCTGTCTTGGTAACAATAAGGCGTGCAAGGTTCAAGGTACAGGTTCTATCCGTCTCAAAATGTATGATGACCGCGATTTCCTTTTGAAGAATGTGAGGTATATCCCTGAACTTAAGAGAAATTTAATTTCGATAAGCATGTTTGATAATCTAGGGTATTGTACTAGAATTGAACGTGGTTTGATGAAAATTTCTCATGGCGCATTAGTGATAGCTAAATGGTCTAAAATGAATGGTCTTTACATTTTAGAAGGTTTCACCGTTATTTCTAATGCATTAGTAACTAGTGTTGAAAATGTAGACATAACTAAACTATGACATTTGAGGTTAGGGCATGTCAATGAGAGAGGTTTAGTTGAACTAGCTAAACAAGGTTTGCTAGGGCAAGAAAAATTGAACAAGCTAGACTTTTGTGATAATTGTACACTAGGAAAACAACACAAGGTGAAGTTTGGGGTGGGAGTACATAAGTCTAGTAGACCTTTTGAGTATGTTCACTCAGACCTTTGGGGTTCAGCGTCGGTTTCTACTCATGGTGGAGATTCTTATTTTCTTAGCATTATTGATGATTATTCTAGGAGGGTATGGGTACACATCATTAAAAATAAAAGTGATGCGTTTGAAAAGTTTAAAGAATGGCATACCCTAATAGAAAATCAAATTGGAACTAAACTGAAATTTTTAAGAACTGACAATGGCCTGGAGTTTGTTTCAGAGCAGTTTAATGAGTTTCGCAGGAAGAAAGGTATAAAGAGGCATAAAACCATTGCATACACACCGCAGCAGAATGGTCTGGCTAAAAGAATGAACAGGACCTTGTTGGAGCGGGTGAGGTGTATGCTGTTGGGAGCTGGATTACCCAAGAGTTTCTGGGGAGAAGAAGTTAACACTGCTGCATATTTGATCAATAGATGTCCATCAACGAAAATCAATCTAAAGACACCTATGAAGGTTTGGAGTGGCAGGCCGGCTGACTACTCTAATTTGGAAATCTTTGGAGCTTTAGCATTTGCACATGTCAAGCAAGATAAGCTTTATGCTAGAGCTGTGAAGTGTGTTTTCATTGGTTATCCAGAAGGTGTGAAAGGTTACAAGCTGTGGATGATGATACTGGGAGGATCAAAAATTTTGATATGCAAGGATGTCACTTTTGATGAGACCTGGATGGGGATGAAATGCAAAGACCTGAATGAAAGTCCAGAAACAGGGGTGGAGAATTTCTAGTTTGAGGTGGAGCCTTCCACTGATGAGAGGGAAACAGAGGAGCAGACTCTAGTCCCTGGAGAGAGTGGAAGTGATGAAACAGCTACTTCTGACTATCAACTAGCTAGAGATAGGGAAAGAAGAAATATTCGTCCATCTAATAGATATGGTTATGCTAACCTTATTTGTTATGCTTTGAATGCAGCTGAAGAGGTGCAAGACTCGGAACCAAAGAACTTCAGGGAGGCATCAGAAAGCATAGAAGGCAAAGACTGGTTGAAGGCAATGAATGAGGAAATGCTATCATTGGAGAAGAAACAGATTTGGAAGCTTGTGCCATTACCTAAAAATAAAAGGGTAGTGGGTAGCAAGTGGGTGTTCAAGAAAAAGGAAGGTATTCCAGGAGTTGAAGCACCCAAGTATAAGGCAAGACTTGTAGCAAAGTGTTTCACTCAGGTGGAGGGGATTGATTACAACGAAATCTTCTCACCGGTGGTGAAACACTGTTCTATAAGGGAACTTATGGCTATCGTGAATCAGTATGACCTTGAGTTGGAACAAATGGATGTGAAGACCGCAATCTTACATGGAGAGTTAGAAGAAACCATCTACATGCAACAACCTGAAGGTTTTGTGGAAGACAATTTTAAGGTATGTCTGTTGAAGAAATCTTTGTATGGGTTGAAGCAAAGTACAAGGCAGTGGTATCGTCGGTTTGATGATTTCTTATTAAAGTCTGGATTCGTCAGAAGCAACTACTACAGTTGCGTGTACATGATAAAGAGGAATGAGAAAATCATTCTCTATCTTCTTCTTTATGTAGATGATATTCTTATTGCAAGTTCTGACAAGCATGAGATTCAAAAGCTCAAGGAGAAACTAAATGGTGAATTTGAGATGAAGGATCTTGGTAATGTGAAGAGAATACTTGGTATGGATATCATGAGAGACCGGAGTAAAGGAGAGTTGTTCTTATCTCAGCACGGTTACTTGAAGAAAGTGGTGGAGCGTTTTAGAATGACGATTCAAAGGTAGTGAGTACACCACTTAGTCACCATTTGAAGTTGTCAATAAAACAGTGTCCTCAATCTGAGGATGAGAAAAGGAAGATGGAAACTACCCCTTATGCAAGTGGAGTTGGAAGCATCATGTATGACATGGTTTGTAGTAGACTTGATCTATCATATGTTATAAGTGTGGTAAGTCGGTTTATGGCAAATCCGGGAAAAGTTCATTGACACGCATTGAATTGGGTTTTGAGATATTTGAATGGTTCCTTGAAGGGAGGTCTGAAGTATAGAAGAATTGATCCAGGAAGAGATGCTTTGGAGGGTTATGTGGATGCGGATTATACGGGCAATGTGGATACTAGAAAATCTTTATCTGGTTTTGTGTTCACTCTATTTGGTACAACGGTAACGTGGAAGGCTAATCAACAGCCAGTTGTAGCCTTGTCAACAACTCAAGCAGAAAATATAGCTCTTGTTGAAGGAGTCAAGGAAGGTATATGGTTGAAGGGTATGATTGGAGAAACGGGGATTAGTCAAGGGTGTGTGAAGATACATTGTGATAGTCAGAGTGCCATTCATTTGGCGAATCATCAAATGTATCATGAAAGGACAAAGCACATTGACATCTGGTTGCACTTTGTTAGAGATATGATTGAGACAAAGGAAATCATAGTGGAGAAAGTAGCATCGGAGGAGAATCCAGCTGACATGTTCACCAAATCATTACCAAGAGTCAAGTTCAAGCATTGCTTGGACTTGATTAACTTCGAAGAGTAGGCGAAGGTTGGAGAGGGCAGCATGGTGGTTGGTGGGAAGTTGGCACCGCCATCAATTTAAAGGCAATGTGGAGATTTGTGGAGATTCACCTTGAAATTGGATGAAGCAGAAAATCAAAATGTTGGTTCTGGAGCTTGCGCGCCGCGCAGCTCCAGTCACGCGTCATGCAGACAACCGAGAAGGACAGGGTATGGCGACTGGTGGTGGCGCGTCGCGCAACCTCATTGGCGCGGTGCGCAGGTGCGCGAACCCTATATATATACAAGTGCATTTTCTGCTTGTGTCGTCACTGGAAAAAGAGGTTTTTGAGGGTTTTCTCAAACAACATAAGGCTGGGATTATTTCTTAGGGTTGATAATCACCTCTTTCATCTTGTAAACACATATCATTGAAATCTCTTGGTCACGGAAAGAGATTCAAGAGATTTGGGACAAGGGTAGAGTTAGGGTTTCTAATTCTTGTAACTTTTGTGAGAATCTCATTGTAATCAAGGACAAAGTTTGATAGTGGAACATAGAGCTGCCCTCTCTCCCAGAGTAGGTTCATTAACACCGAACTGGGTAAACAGTTGTGATTGTGTTCTTTACGTTTTCGTGGTTTAGTTTTTTGTTATTGTTATTATTGCCAAAGTCCTTATTTGATTGCTTTAATCGAATTGCTCCACAAACTAAGGTATTGGTGTGAAATTCAAGTGAATTCGCAACAGTTTCTAACCCAACTCATATTCAAGATAAAAATTTGAACTACATAGACATGAAAAAAGTGGGAGGTTCACAGACATTTAAACTGGTGTAAAAATTATCAAAGAGAATGCGAGGAGGAGCACTTTGGTGAAGATGTCCACAATCTTATGTCTGGAGGGAACATATATATATAAATCAAATGTTACACCGCTCAATAACGCTTTAAAGAATATAAATTTTATTAAATCTGGCGTCATATTGAAAACTTATATCGTGTAGATCATTCATGTTAAATTTTACAAAAATCTAAAATCGTTTGATATGTATTGATACTCGTTGAGATTAACAGTTGCATTTTTATTGAAAACCATTCATCTCGATCGTTCTAAATAACACATCAAACGATTTTACATTTCTGTAAAATTTAATATGAATGATCTATACGATATAAACTTTCAATCTAACAGTGAGTTTTGTAAAATTTATATTCTTTAAAGCGTTATCGAGCAAGGTAACATTACTCAAATGTTACACCGTGTAATTTGATCCCTCCCACATATATATATATATATAGAACAATTTTAGTCAACTCTATAATTATTGTACAACAAATTACAGAAAATTTAATATCACAACTATTTTATTCTATCAAAAGGTACACTTAAAAAACAAAGGGATACATAGATAGAAGTGATGACATGAGATAAATTTGTTTCTTAAAGAAAAGAAAGTGATAGTTATTTATTTAATTTATTTTTGGATATGCTCTAGTTGTGTCCCGGAACTAGAGCTGTCAAAACAGACGACCCCGTCCATTTTGGGACGGCCCCGCCAGGTTTCGTCGGGTCGGACTATAAAGTTCGGATAAGAAATGGGCTATACAAATTGGTGCCTGAGCCTGGCCTGGTACAAGTTGTCGGGTTTTTGGGGCGGGCCGTTTTTTTGCTTTAAAAAAATGAAAATGGCAAAAAATTGTGTTTTTTTTTTTAAAAAAAAATTGTTGTCTGGCAAAAGTTTTAGCAAAAACATACATTTAAATTTGAGGAAAAAACACCATCCGCTACTTAAGTAGCAGATTATATTTGAGAAACTCGTAGCGCGGTAAAAGAAACTCTTATAATATAAACTAAGTTCAAATCATCCAAAACAAGTTACTTATATTTTTTTTTAAAATTTTTATTATTATAATTTATTCGGGCTTACGGGCCTCCCGTGGCTCATTCGGGCTAGCCCATATTTAAACGGGCTTTATCGGTCCGGGCTAAAAAGCCCTAAAACAATTCAGGCTAGAATTTTCAAGGCCCAAGCCTGTGAAAAATTGGGCTTGGTGGGCCGGCCCATTCGGGCTAGCCCATTTTGACAGCTCTACCCAGAACAATGATTACTAAAATAAAAATTAAAATAAAAGTAAATATTTTAAGTAGAAAAAATTCATATTTAAAATTTTAAAACATTAAATACATTACTTTCAAAATTGAATTTAACTTATATATCCACTATCAGTGTAAAATTAATTTACACATGCGTCCAATAATATACCAACACATCTCAATGCAAAAAAAAAATATACCAACACATCATATATTATGTTTAAAAACACATCAATTGTCACATTCACTAAATAATGTGGCAACACATAATTGGATGCGTTGTAAAGAAACTTTACACGGACAATACATATAAATTAAACTCTTCAAAATTATATTACCCATTTTAATTTTCTTAACTCTTGTCTGCGACACTATTTAACATTTCCCTTTATTTTTTAGCGAAGAAACCATGGATTTTAAATCTTTTAAATTGAATAGAGAAAATGGAGTTATTGTTCTTTTTGGGAAGACCAAAAACTTAGCTTATAGCTTTTAGCTTCTAAGCTAAAAGCTCTATTTGGTAACGGTCATTTTACTGTGAGCTTATAGCTTATTTTACTAGCTTATAGCTTAATTTTCAAATGTTATTTCAAGTAGCTTATAGCATTTAAGCTATAAGCTAGCTTATCAGCTTACGGCTGTTTTTACCAAAAAAGAGTCATAGTCGTTTAGCTTCTTTTGTGTTCACTCGGGAAACTCGCTTGTCTGGCGGTTCTTCGTCTCCGACGATGCTCTTCTGCTTAAACGTTTCTCAGGTTTTTCTTTTGTCCTATTCTTGTTTCCTATCAAGGCAGTGTTGCTGTATATATATTGAATTTGAGGAAACATTCTTCTTTAGGAGGGAACATTTGGTTTCGTAAAATCAACAAATTTGGTCATCAAGATTCCGCTTGTTTTGGCGTCCTTAGCCAAAATAGTACTTATTATTAGTTTGTATTAGGTTAATCCAAACCTATGATCAGTTTAGTGGGGCACAAAACTATTAGATTAATTAACTAAGGGAACATTTCGATCGGAATGAATTACAAATGTTGAACATTTCATGTTCTCCTGCTATGAAACACAAACACTCTTAGGTGTGTCCCAGTGTCAGAGAGGTGCCAGTCTCCAACACCAATACTTATGATTACATTCAATAATGTCATTTTTTAAAATTATTATTGTTGTCGACATGTTAGTCCGTGTCGTGTCAGGTGTCCATGTGCTTCATAATTCTTCTGTGCATAAACATAGGATCTTGGTTTGGTTTATAGATGGAAGTACTTTTTTACCATCTGCAAATGATAATAAGATAAATATTTTGCACTTCCACTTATTGATAATGATTAGAAAACACTTAATATTACAATTACAATACACATAGATAACCAAAGAAGGATAAAATAAATAAAGGCACACAACCTAGTGATAACATGAAATCCTTAACACTCAAATGCATCCACACTGTAATATAGGCACAGAATGAAAAAGAGATTGTTTAGTTGCGCTTAGCTGTGATAGGACTCCTTACAATGTGTTTTCCATCTGTCCATTGCAAATCCCCAAATTGGTATTTCTTCCGTGGAGTTACATTTGTTGCCTGCAGAATTACTTGAAATGTTTTCTTTTCACCAATTTTCTTGAAAGTCAAGGAGTTTGGCACAACAACAATTTTATATCCAGGCAATTGGGCTTTTGCTACATATGTGCTTGGTGACCCAACATTGGTGACTGTCCTAGTGACATTAACGACATTTAACCCAAGATTGGGTAATGTGATTGAAGGGTAGTTAAATTCTGATATGCTGTTAGATCTGGAACAAACAAATGTACCGTTGAAATTAAGTGCTGAAATGAGTTGTTGGTCATATCCATAAGCACATAGGAAATTCAAGTAATCCTTAATGCCTAGATCATAAACAAGTCCAGGATCTACTGCAAGGTCAGGTTGAACATGCCCTGAACCATAAGCAAAGGGAGTTGCTAGTTTTTTTTCAAATGCATCCTGAATTGGCATGTTCGTGTTATCTAGTGTGGTTGCTGTCAGGATATATAATTAAATAAGTTAGTAATTTCATGGTTAATAGAAAGTATATGTATTGTGTATGTATGTTTCAGTGACAGTGTGTGTACCTGTGGTCATGATAGCTGATTTAATAGCTGCCGGACTCCAATTAGGATGCAATGTTTTGATAAGTCCTGCAATGCCGGCCACATGAGGGCAAGACATAGAAGTTCCTTGCATTACGTTGAATGGAAAACCTTTGCGATTGTCTGTTACTAAGTTGGATGCACTTGCGAACAATGAATACGCAGCAAGTATATTCACACCAGGTGCAGTTACATCAGGCTGAAGCAAAAAAAATAAAAAAATATCATAAAACCCATTGAATAAAGACACATACGGAATACTATTATTATATCTAGCTTATTACAAATCCATGAATATATATACCTTGAGTATTGATGGCTGGATCTTATTAGGTCCTCTAGATGAGAATGAAGCCATTACTGGAGCTGGCTTTCTTCCATAGAATGTTTTTGCTCCTGAAAACCTTATTGTAGTACCCGACTTTAATTTAGAGTCCCTGCAATTATAAAGATAATGTGTATATGGTTGGAACCTTTCATTTGTAACATTTGAACACATGTTGCAACTTTAAAAGGGTATGCGTGTGTGTTTTGGGGAGGAAGAGTAACACGGATATATAATCAATTACATGGAAGTTATGTCATAAGCAGGCGCATGTGACCCTGCACGTTCTGGTGCAGCAGGAGGGTGGTACTTGCTTTCATTTTGTGGTCGAGTCACACAAGACAAAACATGAGGCTCGGCAAGACTTGTTTTCCCTTGTTGTGGTCGATTGCTCAAAAGCATTCCCTTTGCGCCAGCTGATGAAGCTTCCTGACTCTCAGCAACTGATTTTATATTTCCTTCTCGATCACATGCCACTATTTTCCCCTTCACTTTCGAAGGATCAAGTGTTCCGGGCCTACAAAGTCGTCTGCAACAACATATATATGTAAGAAACCACAATTTAATTAATAAGTAGGTTATTTTTAAGATAAATCATTTGAGATAGATTTGTACTCACGCATCACGATTTGTCACATTGGCAAGTTTGCCATCTGTAGCAAGAATCAGAGAAAATGCCTGGTTTGGTGGCAAGTTTACAAAAAGACTGGCACCCTATAATAGAAAATAGAAATCAATTATTTCAAATTTAATTAATTGAAGTTAATAAAAACAACAGTAAGAAGAAGAATCTGAATCAGGGTGACATATACCGTCACTTGTTCATTGTTATCAAAAGTTATAGTACTGCTGAAGTCTCTGTCTAATGTACTAGCAGCAATTGTGAATACCCATGGAGCTATATTCACAACGCTTCCTGCGGTTGGTCCATCATTCCCTGCAGAGGCAACTAATAATATGTTTCTAGAAAGTGCATGAAATGCCCCTATTGAAACCTCATCTGTGAAAATATCTTCAGGATGGGTAAGATATTGGCCAGCAGCTGAAAGTGAGATTATATCAACTCCATCACTAATGGCTTGGTCAATAGCAGCCAACACATCAGCTCCAAAGCAGTCAGCAACATCTGTTAGAGACCAGCACACTTTGTATGTTGCAACTCTAGCTCTTGGTGAACCACCTTTTACGGTACCATTGCCAATAGCAAATATACTTGCACCTGGAACAAAGTTTCCACCAGCTGTTGATAGAGTATGAGTACCGTGGCCTACAAAGTCACGTGCGGTAAGTAGCGATGGGTGAAGTTTTCCATAGTATGCCTCATAAGCATTACTGAAGAATCTGGCTCCAATTAGCTTCCTGTTTATATATAGCGAGAATAATTAACCTGATAAAGGAAACTTGGGGGAACAAAAATGCCCCTATGTGTTGTTAGCTCTCCCTACCCGCACTTGCGGATCCCAAATTTAATCAGGCCTGGACCTCAGGACACGGGTGAAAATTTACTTTTATATGGGACAAAGCTCTTATCCTATCATGAGTTTGATATGCACTTGAAAAAATTTAGATAATATTGTATAATCATATCATATATTTGAGTTAATGCATTAAAATGCTGGTGGTTTTCTATGGATGGAGGTCATAACTCAGAGTATGGGAGCATTTTCTGTGTTTTGGACTGATAATATTATCTTAAAATCATTGGATGGGGTTCATGAGTGGGTGCTTAACCATCTTCTGTTGGTTTCAGTTGCCACAATTGTTGTTAGAAATATAAAAGTTGGTTAAAGTTTGTTAGTATCTAGTTTGTTAACTCTCCACTAACACTATATATATATCATCTCAATTTAAGTTTTTCTCTCTATCATGCTCTGAAACTTATTTTTCCTATGGCATAAATCTCATTTCTTTGGCAATGTAATTTGTAACAGAGAAGCTTTGCCTATTAACTTGCATGCATTTGTAGTTAGTCTTCATAACTTAATGCAAGTGGATCTAAACATTTGTAGATAGTCTTCATTGAATTAGTGGGTGGATTTTACCTTCTTAATTTCTTAGCTAAAATTCAGGTTATTTGTTTGGTTTTTTGGGTTCTAATTTTTTTTTTGACAATAAAATTAGTGTTTTTTTTTTGTATATATATGTATATAAAAACAAGTGTTTATATGACACTTGTTGGTACCCGATTTATAATATGATGTCAACATGTTACGATTATTGTTAATATTAGTCAAATTCAAAATAAGCTAATTACTTGCTTCACAAGTAAAGTTTGTTAGAGAACATTTATGTGCTAACTGAATTTGTTAGAATGTTGTTATGATGTACTAGTTGATCCTTGGTATCACATAGTCTATATAAGTGTGAATCATTCATTCGTAACATTTGATTTGTGAGCAATAAAACTTAGACGCATATGACATGTTTAAGTAAAAAATTAGACTCACATGAGTCTAAGTTCTAACATTAGATTTGTGAGCAATAAAACTTAGAATCATATGAGTCTAAGTTCTAATACGATACTATAATAAATTATATTCAACCGTGAATAGTAAATGTATTTTATAATATGATAACATTGTGATAAAAATGAAATGTGGATTTAAGTAAAAAAATGGTGTTTTAGTTGTAAAGAAGACCAGAAAAAAATAGTTGTAAACAAGAGCAAAAAATAACCTATTGCAAGGATTTTTCTTCAGTTTTCTGAATTGACTAATTTGGCATGCTTTTCCTCCATGCCATTTTGATGGGATAGGTCCAAATCCTTTCTCATTAAAACTCTCGGATTCCGGCCAAACACCTATTCATTTTCAAGGGTGGAGAAAAAAAATGTGATTATGTTATTTTGAGTTGTCAAAAAAATTGTTTCTTAAACATAGTTAATAAAAAAAATAGAAAATCAAACTTTAGTTTTTCCACTATTCTTTTTTTGACACAGTTTTTGCACTATTCTTTGAAACAAATGTAATGTTTTTATATTTTATGCTTTTGAAATCGTGACATTAAAATTTATACAATATTTTACATACAAGTCTCAATGTGCAAGCAAAAGTTATAGTAAAAAGCTTACCCGAGTCAATGTTTGCGATTATTGTATTTTCACCAAAGTTCCCCTTTTGCCATGCAGTGTTCTTACCATTTCTTTGTAATCCAAGAAATTCCCATGACCTTGTAGTGTGCAGTTTATGAGGTTTGCTCAAGAACACCGACACTATATTTGCCTTTTCTGTCCAATTGAAACATTAATTAAAATTGAGTCGGCTAACTTGAAACCAAATTTTATTTGGCTTTTTTTTTTTCTTTTAATAAACAATTTGACTAGTTAGATCTTAAGTACCTAAGCTTAATGACAAAAATGTGTTGATACCACAATTTTTTTATAAAAATAATTTAATGACGAAATTCACACACTTTAGTGGAGATCAAGATTTGCTGTTGTGACATTTTTTCACAGTTTTCTACCGTAATTAATCACAGCCTTTCAATTCAGGTTACACGGTTCAGATTAAATATATAGTTAAATAATTTCATCCGTTGATTTAAATTGGACGGCTCATAGTTTTAACTGATACATCGGGAAATCTATTTCCCTTTAATAGTGTGAAGAAATGAACGCCTAACACATAAATACGACACTTAAATCTATTCTCTAGAAGTGACAATAGAAGAATGCTCACTTGCAATATATGCTGCTTGTGCATCTTCAAGTAACGCAGCAAAGCCATTGATGTGTTTGTTATACGAATAAATTATTGCTTCTTTCGCTTTCTCCCGGCTGTAAAAGAATACACATTATATAATTTCATCTACTTTTTTCTTTGTCGCAACTTTTTCTGATTGTAATTATCTTAACAGTATACTATTGAATGAAATGGAGTGGATATGGAGTCTAAAGTTACATGCAATGTAATATAATTGTACAATGATGTACCAAAAGAAAATAAAACACTTATTTCTTTCATATAAATTTGTTGGTCATCATCATTACTTAACATGTTACACGTATGATTAAATATGTATGTGGTCTTTATAAAATGCAAGACTTTTAAGTTTAACTCTTATTTAATTTTTTTAGTCAAAAAAAACTCTTATTAAATTTTTATTAGGATAACGTAAATGCACTCGGTACACTAGTTAAAGAAATTTAATTTAGTAAAAGTATATTAGAATTTGTGTAGCTAATGTTTGTAAAATATTAAAAGTATAATTTTTATTAATACAAAAATTACCTTTTGTGTATTCTTAGGTAGTGCACGCAGTGCATTAGTTAGCAAGATTTTCTTATTACATTTTTTGTCTCCAATTCTCTATAAAAAAAATTGCACGTAGTTTTGTCCTACCAAATTAAATTCGTTTATTTATCATTAAATTTTTATATTTTTAAATGATTTTTTGTAGGCATGTTTAAAATATCATATAAAGTTTACTTCTTAAAATTTAGATTATTGTTTGTTTGTTGTACAAATTTGGAATTTTTTAACATGAAATGAATCAAATATAATTTTTTAAATGGAAAAACTTTAAATAAAAGTAACAAAAACCATGACTTAGAAATCAAATTATGAGGGCTTTTTCTAATAGACTCCTTCATAATTTGACAATATTTACCCATCAACCAATGAGAACAAGACATATACAAATCCACATATGGAAATCCAAAAATTTGTTACAAGTTAGTTGTGGGTACCACATGAAAATTCACTTATATGGTTTGTTCTCATTGTTTGATGTGTAAATACTCTTAGCTTATGAAGGGTAGAGTAGGCCTCCCAATTTTGAGTTCTTCTTTTGTGGAAAAATATTTTATGATGTTCTAATCATACTTGTGAAATAATCATTTAAGTACACACGTTGATTTAATAGTAGGGAACACAACTGAGTGCAAGTATAATTTTTTAGGAACTATACAAATATGATAATTAAGCAAAAACTAAACTTAGAAGTCCATTATTTTGTAGGGACCAAAATCATATTTAACTCTATTTATTTATTTTTAGAAAATACTCGGTTTTGGTTCTTGAGCGTTTTAAACATTTTCATTATGTCTAAACTTATAATGTCTCTATTTTGTAGCTAGGGAAAAAATATATATATTTAACTATAATTTACACTAACAACTTTTAGTTTTAGTCTCTCTAAAAAATTTCTTCTCTAAATTTTCTATTTTCAGTTTTAATCTCTTCTTTAATATCAAAGTTCACGTTGTATGATTCCATTTTTTTGTGACATGTCAATATCATTGAGATAATGGACCCGTTTCTTTCAGCTTTAAAAAAATAGATTTTTTCTTTGTATTTTTTAAAATAGATTTTATAAAACCGTTTTTCAAAATATTGCAAGTTTTTTTATATTCATTTTTTCTAAATTCAAACACTAATTTTGACATCATATAACATAGACGTACATTATTGAAGAACAAAAAATAGTCAAAATCTCAATTTTTTTAAAAAGTTGTATTTCAAAATTGATTTTTGTGAAAATCTATTTGAAATAGCTTCAAAAAAAGTGATTTTTTTGAAATTTTGATATCCAAAAAAAATTTCAATAAAATGATGAAATGCCTAAAATAAGATTTTAAGAATAACTATTCAAACCAAATTTTCATTTGGAGCTTTTATAAAAAATTTCTTTGTAAATGTTTTTTGCACAAAATTATATTACACTATAAGAATCTATTTTCAAAAAATCTATAACAAATGGGGCCAATATTTAATGCTTAATCCTTTATTAATTCTATGACTTTAAAATTAAAGATAAATTGTTAAACTAAATATTAAATAACCAAGTTATTGAACTTAAGTGGTTAATGAACCTCAACAAAGAACGGATTTCAGGAGTGGGTTCAATTCCTGGATGGAACAATTTCTTGGCCAAACTCTGCATTACTAAGCACCCTTCTCCTAGGAGCCAAATGGTTAAAAAACCAAAAAAATTAAATAGCTAAATTAAACTAATGTTATTTTATGGTCTTATTTGTGATATGTCATACAAAAAGTCATTTCGACCGTCCTATATGAACTTTAATTTTGCAAAAATAATGACTAAAATTGAAACGGAAGTTTGAATTTTTCACAACGGTTAAATATAAATGTTTTTTTAATCAAAAAATAAATGTTGATATATTTAAAATAACTAATACTCTCCGTTTTTTTTGACTATTTAGAATAGTAACACAAAATTAATTAAGTATGTTTTTTGCACATTATCTTTCTATTATACTATCAATCATCATCTTAATCCACCAATAAATTTTTTTCTCACACACATTCTCTTTCCAATAAATTTAATATATTACAGTATGTAAAAAAAAAAAAGTTTAATATGTTAAGTACCAACAAAAAAATAGTTTTCCAAGTATATATTATTAATTAGTTTTCTTAAAAAAGATAAGAGTATTTGACAAAGGATATAGGGTACTCATAAAACACCAAATAAATTGTCCCGTGAGCTTAGCTCAATTGGTAGGACATCGCATATTATATGCAGGGGGTCGGGGTTCGAACTCCGGTCATCCCACTTATCCACCTTATGAGTGGAATTTCTAGCCACTAGGCTACTTAACCAAAAAAAAAAAAACAAATAAACTGTTAAATAGGAAAACTAAATCCAACGTAAAAGGACACTAAAAAATGGCGGGAGTAATATGTTATGATGCATTGTATACCTTCCCAAGGTTGAACTTAGTAAATCATAATGAGAGTTGGTTGCAATTTCAAGTTCAAGAGATGTAGGGCGAGGGCCATGAGAATGTGCTCCCAAGTATACAATGTAACACTGCACAACAATATCAACGGTTGGTGAAATGTCACTAATGATGGAAATTTAGCAACACAATTGCAAAATCACGATCATAGTTTGAAAGAGGAGACATCAAATTATTGAAATAATTTATGAGCAAGCCTACCTTTTTGGTGCCATTGACAGCTTCTAGCAAGAACATGAAAAGGAAAAGTAATGAAACCATAATGTGAAGAGAAAATAGGGAAGCGCCCATTTCTTTCAAGTATTTGGTGTTGGCAAGAACTTCATGTTGCTAGTACCCTACATATATACACATTCTCATTCTCTCTTTCATGATTAATTTCATGTGTTGTTTTTTTTCAACTGGTCCATGCAGAAAGTACTTGACATAGCTTTTCCTTTTCCAAATAGTATATGAAACGTTTAAAGTTTTACTTTTACTTTTTTGAGTCTCTTAGATTTTGCCAGAGTTAATAGACATGTGGGGATAATATAAAAATGTTTACCTAACATGTCTTTTTTGTTATATGAGCTTAAAAGCTATAAATTTAAAATTCGGTCTTACCAAACAGAGCTATAATATTCTCAATGGTTATTATATCTTGAGATATATTTTAATTATTTTTATTTTTGAAAAGTTGAGATTATAATTTAATGACATAGCCCTAAAAAAAGTTTGTTCTTCGGTGTTTGTAGTTCGGTTTGGAAGAACTTGAAAAGAATTTGATGTTTATGAAGTTTTTAAGCTAAGGAATAAGAGAGATTTGAACTTTGAAAACCGATGAACTAACATGTGAGAGTTGTCGTATGTTAAGAACTTTTAATATAATTGCCTAGTGCTCTGCTAGGGTTTTGTTTTATCTTCTCCAAGTGAGAAGCTTGTTTTTTCTTTGTTCACCAAAACTATAAATCCTAAAATACTACTTTCACATAGCAGTTCTCTAGTGTGTCCATTATGGCTCAACCCAATCTTGATGGTTTATCTCTGCATGAAGAGGAAGAGCAAGGATTTAGTTTCGATTTTGAGGAGGAAGGGGATGAAAATATTGATTTCCGCTGGTGTCTCATAGGGAGGTTCTTGTGTGATCGACCTATTCACTTCGGGTCCATGAAAATAAGGATGGCGAACCTATGGCAGCCGGTGAAGGGAGTCACGATTAAGGAAGCCAAAGTGGGAACATTCCTTTTCCAGTTTGCCCATCCACTTGATATGGAAGGGGTCATAAACGGAGGTCCTTGGACGTTCGAAAACAACATGCTTCTTCTGGAAAGAGTGCAAGTAGGAATGCAGATTGAAAACATTCCTTTGATCCACACCACATTATGGGTTCAAGTTCACAACTTACCGGTGGGACTAATGAGGGAGAGTGTGGGAAAAACACTTGCGAATTATATTGGAACCATTGTGGAGTATGATAAAAACAACAACACAAGCTTTTGGCGGCAACATATGCGTATCCGTGTCAAGGTTGATGTCCGGCATCCGCTTAAGAAAGATACGAGAGTAAAAGACAAAGATGGAAAGTAGTGTTGTGTAAATTTCAAGTATGAGAAGTTAGGAGTTTTTTGTTTTGTGTGTGGAATCATGGGTCATACTGAAAATAAGTGCGGAGTTCGTTTCGCGATGGAACATGATGATGGAAAAAGGGAGTGGTCAGCAGATATTAGAGCAGATCCAAGAAGACAAGGCGGAAGACTTGCCTCACGGTGGTTGAAGGAGGAAAGTGGCGGCAGTGAGGAGGTGGTTGGAGGTAGCACCGTGGTAGAGCCAACAATCCAATCACAAAATTCTGGAGTGGACCCCCCACACGCTGACGTGTCACCTAGCACTAATGGCATTCGTAACCTTCTTCCAAATCACAGTCAGCAAACATTGATTACCAGACAAGGCCAATCATTGGCCATTAAAGAAAATCAGCCAGCAGCCGTTACCCTTCTTGATCAAAACTCAAATTCTAACATGTTTCAAACTAATCACATCACCCATAATTTTCCCAATAAAACCCTTTCCATAACTGACCCAACATACAATAATAGCAGCAACTATATTGTCCCCCCCAACCTATTAAACACGCCACCTAGCTTTAATACCCTATTAACCAAAAATCAAAATAGCCTTTCAAACCTTAACAGCCCCAACACTGATTTCAATGCCATTAAATTATTACCTAATCAATCCATAACATTCCAAAGCCAACCCATTGTACCTGGCCCACACCAATCAAAACTTAGCCGACCTGACCTTAAAATACCACATGGATCCCATAAAACACCTTTGCCCACACGTGTCAGCAAACAAGACAAACCCGAAGCATGCCACACCAAAACCGTAACCGAAAAAAACCCAGACCATGTTAACCCTAGAATAAACCCGACCCGGTACCTCTTAACCCAAACATCTGCTCAGAACATATCGGATGAGAAGGAGACCCATGGTGACAAAAAGAGAAGAAGGGAGGATGAAAATAACGACACTACTATGACCCTAGAACCAAATCAGCATTTTTTATCGGCAGGTCCTGGCAGCCAGGCCTGCCAGGACCAATGAAAATACTCAGTTGGAATTGCCGGGGGTTGAGCACCCCGAGTGCAATTCCAAACCTCTGTAATATTGCTCAATGGCACCAACCAGATATTCTTTTCTTGTCTGAAACTCTGTCGAAAGCTCAAGCTATGGAGCGTATTCATGTGAAGTTAAATTTCAATTCTTGCCTGTCAGTAGATGTGGAAGGGAGAAGTGGGGGACTCTCTGTCATGTGGAAAGATAATACAAAGTGTAGAGTAATGAATTATTCTCGACATTTTATCAACTTAGTGGTGGAAGACCGTGACAAAGGAGAATGGAGACTCACATGTTTCTATGGTTACCCGGAGAGAAGTAGAAGACGACAATCATGGGAGTTGCTGAGGGAAATAAGGGATATGTCTGACTTACCTTGGTGCATAATCGGAGACTTTAATGATTTACTGTCACAAGAAGATAAAAAGGGACTTCACCCTCACCCCGACTGGTTATGCAATGGTTTTCGAAATGCGGTCAGCGATTGTGATCTCACTGATATCCATCTTGAAGGTTATCCATTCACATGGGTAAAAAGTAGAGGTACTCCTCACATTATTGAAGAAAGACTAGACCGAGCAATGGCGAATTCTGCCTGGCTGATACTCTTTCCTGATGTCAAATTGATGAACCTTCTTGCCTCTCACTCTGATCATAGTCCTATCTTACTCCAAAATACACCTATGATCAGAAATGGGAGAACTCATTCCTTCCGGTTCGAGAATAGTTGGCTGAAGGAGGAGGATATTGAAGAAGTTGTGGAGGATGGTTGGCACGGGGGGCTTGATCGTGAAATTACAAAAAAAGTAAATCGGTGTGCAAACAAGCTAGAAGGATGGGGGAGGAGGAAAAGAATGAAATTCAAGCAAGAAGTGATCGAATGTAGTGAAGAAATGGAAAGGCTAAGAGGTAACAATGACATGACAAGTTCAGGGAGGTACAAAGAGGTTCAGGAGAAACATGCTAGATTATTAGTCCAAGAGGAGGCCTACTGGAAGCAAAGGGCAAAAATTCATTGGTTGAAAGAAGGTGATCTCAACATAAAGTTTTTCCACATGTCGGCATCTGTCAGAGCTAAATCAAAGAAGATTGATAAACTTGTAAATGAGGCAAATATTGAAGTTACAACTCAGCAGGAAATTTGTGAGGTAGCAAGAAATTATTTTGACCAGTTATTTCAAGCTAATACCAGTTCCCATGACCCAGTTTTATCCCTCATTAGTCCGAGAGTATCCCAAGAAGAAAATGATAGACTTGTAGCGCCTATCACAAAGGTAGAACTAAAAAATGCTTTGTTCCAGATGCAACCGGATAAATCTCCTGGGCCTGACGGTTTTAATCCGGCGTTCTATCAACATTTTTGGAACATATGTGGAGATGACATATTTGAGGCTACTAAAGAATGGCTAGAGAGGGGGTATTTTCCATCATCCTTGAATGAAACAAATATCTGCTTGGTGCCAAAATGTGAAAATCCTATGTCTATGCAAGAGTTGAGACCGATTTCTCTCTGTAATGTGTTATACAAGATGGTATCTAAGCTACTTGTGAATAGGTTGAAGCCTTTCCTTTGTAAGTGTGTTTCGGAGGAGCAGTCGGCTTTTGTGGAGGGAAGATCAATATCGGATAATGCGTTGATTGCTATTGAGGTCATTCATGCTTTGAAGAGAAGGACAAAAGGGACAAGGGGAGAACTTGCACTCAAAGTCGATATCAGTAAGGCTTACGATAAGGTTGATTGGGGTTTCTTACGAGGTATGCTTGAGAGAATGGGTTTTACACATAAGTGGATACACTGGATGATGCTATGTGTCAGTTCAGTAAATTACTCAGTTTTGGTGAACTTTGAAAAAGTTGGTCCTATCTTTCCTGGGAGGGGCCTAAGGCAAGGCGATCCACTGTCTCCTTACCTTTTTATCTTGGTCACAGAAGGCTTAACTACTCTTATAAAGAACTCAGTTGCTCGAGGAGATTTACATGGTGTGAAGATATGCAGAGGGGCACCTTTGGTGTCCCACCTCCTTTTCGCTGATGACTGTTTCTTATTTTGCAGGTCGACTCTAGAAGAAACAAATCACTTGATGAGTATTCTCAAAACATATGAAGATGCTTCAGGCCAAGAAATCAATATGGCGAAATCGGAAGTGTTTTTTAGTCGAAACATAAACATGGCAGCCCAAGAAGATCTTTCACGAATCATGGGAGTCAGACATGTGCTTGGAACTGGTACCTACCTTGGCTTACCATCTATGATTGGTAGAAAGAAAAAAGAGACTTTTGCTTATGTGAAGGATCGAATTTGGAAGCGCATCAACTCTTGGAGAGGATGGGCATTGTCTAGAGCGGGAAAAGAGGTAATGATCAAGTCGGTATTGCAAGCCATTCCGGCTTATGTCATGAGTATCTACCTTTTACCAGAATCCACAATCAAGGAAATTGAGCGGATGATCAACTCTTTTTGGTGGGGAGGAGGGCCAAATAACAAGGGTATTAGATGGTTGGCATGGGACCGCATGGCCTACCCAAAAGCGAGAGGTGGAATGGGTTTCCGGGATTTACATATTTTTAACATGGCCATGGTAGCTAAACAAGGATGGAACATTATGACAAAGCCGCATACACTAGTATCAAAAATCTACAAGGCGAGGTACTTTCCAAATTCCTCTCTCTTTGATTCTCATCTTGGCAATAACCCAAGTTATGCATGGCGTAGCATTTGGAATTCCCGTCAAGTTCTTATGAATGGATGTCGGTGGAGTATAGGCATGGGAACCAATATCAATGTCATGAATGATCCTTGGCTAAGAGAGAAGGATGGGGTATGGATGAAATCACCACAAGCTCAAGGTGCGTATCATATTAGTGTAAACCATCTCATGATTCCTAATAGGAAAAAGTGGGATAAGGAAAAAATTGAATCTTTATTTCCTGTGGAAGTTGCTAGTTGTATTCTAAATATTCCGTTATTTGATGCGATAAAGGAGGATAAACTAGTTTGGAATGATGATATACATGGTGAATATAATGTTAAGAGTGGCTATAATATTATGATTCAATGTACAGGGAGGGGTGAAAATGTGGTGACAGCCCATGAAGATTGGAATTGTCTATGGAAGGTACATGCCCCTCCGAAGGCAAAAAACTTACTTTGGCGGATATGTCGAGGGTGTTTACCAACCCGTGATCATTTGCAAGAGAGGTGTGTTCCTTGTCCAATAGTTTGTTCCCTCTGTAATTATTATAAAGAGGATGCATGGCATGTTTTTTTCCACTGTAATGACAGTGTTGTTGCTCGACAGTCTGCTGGTCTTGATCATATCATTTCATCGCGGCTTCAACACATTAATACGGCGAAGGAATTGATCATGCATATCTGCAAGTTTGAAGATAAAGAAGTGGCAGGTAAGTTTGCTATGTTGTTGTGGGTGTTGTGGAAAAATAGAAACAATAGTGTTTGGGAAGCGGTGAAGGAATCGGGACAGGTTTTAGGCGCTAAAACTCTTTGTTTATGGCAGGAATGGGCTACTATGCAACGCACCAGCAGTAGCAATTTTCAACCTGCAGAAACATCTCAGCAGATCATACAGTGGCAGCGACCACATAGTGGGTGGTTTAAATGTAATGTTGACGCAGGTTTTCATAATGATTTGAACAAAACAAGTGTTGGTTGGTGTCTTAGGAACCATGCAGGACAATTTGTGAAGGCAGGATCATGTTGGAATCCAGGTAAATGTTCCATAATTGAAGGTGAAGCTATTGTGTTGTTACAAGCTATGAAGGAAATGGAACAAGGTGGTTTCACTCATGTTATATTTGAAACCGACTCGAAAAACGTGGTTGAGGCAGTTCACAAACTCCGCATATGAAATTCTGAGTTTAGTTCCTTAATTTGTAACATCAATAATGTAATGTCTCTAAATCCGAACTTTGTGGTTAAGTTCATTAAGCGACAAGCGAACATGGTTGCTCATACGCTTGCTAGGGCGGCCATTTCATGGCCTCGTCGCTATATTTTCGATTTGCTACCTCCTTGTATTGGTGTTTTATTGTTAAATGAAATGCATTAGTTTTCTGTTTGTCAAAAAAAAAGCTAAGGAATATTTTCATGGGAACCATTTCTAATGAAGAGAAAGTGAAAATTCAATAAAAATTAATTGTTGTGCGCAACTAAAGAGTCAGAAAATTGTAGCCATATATATCGAAGAAGATGAAAAATCACAAGTGCATGGTGCTGTGCAACAGCCGTAGTGATGTTCCAAGGATGAAGAACATAAGTTACACTAGTTTACTTCACCTTTAAATATGTTTTTAAATTAGATTTTCTATAGCAATAGAAAGATTTGGAATTTGATTATCTATTCTTGTGATAAGTCCATGATTTTAAGATGTTTATTTTTATTTTGTAAAAAAAATGTTAATTTTTATTACATTTTTTATAATAGGGTTTTTCTAACCTGTGCAACATTGCATAGGTTAAGGGTGATTTAATGCATCACTTTATAGGAATTATGTTAATGTTATTAATAACTCAATTAATTAGCCTTTTCTAATTTATCTCCCTCTCTTATTTTTTTCACGATCTGATTTTCTGCAAATATGTTTCATCATCTTCCTCCAACAACATCCAAGGTAACACAGATCGGAACCTTTTCTTCTTCTTTTTCTAGAATCAAACTTTTTTTAGATAAACACTGTCATATATTTAGAAACTAGTTTAAAGACCCGTGCATTTGCATGGGTGATTGGCATTTATTCGATATTTAAGTTTGACATTATATTATGGTAGAAAATTTATTTAGAATAAAATATTCAAAAATTTGTTATATAATATTGTTAAAATATAACTGAAACAATTGTGCTATTTTTTGTAAAATTTATTAAACGAATAAATTTGATTATAATTATCAATGATATATTATCCAATTTTTTATGTATTTGCCACAAATAATAGTCTTGTGTATATTTTTTAATAAAAAATTAGAAATTTGATTAGGAATATTTAGGATAATTTAGTAAATTTGATTGTAATTAACTTTATTGTATTATTATTAACTTTATTGTAATTAACTTGCGTCTCTCAAAATTCCTTCTTCACTTTTAGGATCCAATTTTCTTCTTGGTTCTCTATCTGCAAGAATATAACATTTACTCCCAAAGATGTGAAAGTATTTTACAGTAGACTTCCTCCCCTTCCATAGCTCGTATAGAGTATTTGAGGTACCAGTTCTTAAGGTGACTCTGTTGTGAATGTAGCATGCAGTACTCATTGCTTCAGCCCAAAAATGATAAGGTAGCTTCTTAGCATGCAGCATTACTCTGGCACATTCCTGCAGAGTTCTATTCTTCCTTTCCACCACACCATTTTGTTGAGGTGTAATGGGTGAAGAAAACTCATGCCCAATTCCTTCTGAAGCACATAAGTCAGCAAAATTAGAATTTTCAAACTCCCTTCCGTGATCACTTCTGATTCGTACAATACCATCGTCTTTTTCTCTTTGAAGTTGCATGCACAAATCTTTGAAGACAAAGAAGGTATCAGATTTTTCTCTGAGAAATTTGATCCAAGTATATCTTGAGTAATCATCCACTACAACAAAGGCATACTTCTTTCCTCCTAGGCTTTCCACTTGCATAGGACCCATCAAGTCCATGTGTAGTAGTTCAAGTACTCTGGAAGTAGTCAAATGGGGCACTGTAGGGTGCGACATCTTGATCTGTTTTCCAACCTGATATTCTCTACAGATCTTGCCTTCTTCTATTTTTAACTTAGGCATACCTCTTATAGCTTCTTCAGTGATAATTTTCTTCATACTCTTTAGATTGAGATGACCAAGTTTCCTATTCCATAAATTAACTTCATCTTCTTTCGTTATTAGACAAGAGGATAATTTAATATCTTGGTTTAGTAAGAAACAAAATTGTGTCTCTTTATCTACAGCTGAAGCTGAATATATTGCTGCAGTAGTAGTTGCTCACAATTGGTTTGGATGGAACAAATGCTAAGTGAGTATAGTATTAATCAGGAGACTATGACCTTATGTTGCGACAATATGAGTGCTATTAACATATCCAAAAATCCAATTCAGTATAGTAGAACCAAACACATTAATATCATACACCATTTTATCAGAAAATTGGTTGAAGAAAAAGTTGTGATGTTGGAACATGTTACCACAGGTGAGCAACTGGCTGACATTTTCACTAAGGCACTTGATATAAATCAGTTTGAAAAACTCAGGGGCAAGTTGGGAATTTGCCTAGTTGAAGGTTTATAGCAATTACCGTTATATGTGCGTGCAACTACTTTTGACTTTTCATATTTCTTGCACGCTGACCAAGAAAACGAAAGATTAAACACTCCACAGCTCCACTATCTCTCTATTTTCCACACGCTAAACCATCCAACTTCTATTACTTTGGTTTATTTCGTGGTGTTATCTCTCTATTCAATTCCATTATCACCGAAATTGTACACATTCTACTTCCTCTCAACTTCATCCTTCTCTCAGGTTCAACCATGTCTGCAAACACTCAAGATTCTCCAAACAGCCATGATTCTGATCGTTCCATGAGTCCAGAACCGGTTGCATGTAAATCTTCATCTCCAATTCATCAACAACAACAAGATGAAGATGTTCCGGCGAAAAAGATGAAATCATCGAAACGGAGTAAGTCATCTGCTTCTTCTAGTCAATCAATGTCCAAGAAGCATAAAAAGAAGAAGTCTTTGCATTCGTCAGGTTCGATTAAAGAGAAGAAGAGTAAGAAAAATAAACCGGGAAGGAAACATGAGACAAATCAATCGTATTCCATGACTGGTCTGTACATCACAGCAAACCCTTTCAATCTTGATGATTCTCAAAATGTTGATAACTTTCTTCTTAAGTCTCCAGATACCAACAATGATCTTGGGATCCCAAATTTGAATGAAGAAATTGTGAATAATCCCAAATCTGTTGACGTTTCTGCTTCTAAAAACCCTAATTCTGACAATGAAGAAGAAACACAATCGGTGAAAGATTGTGAGAAGTCAGACATTGAAGCTGAGGTTACCAATCAAGAAGATGTGGTTTTGACTCCTATTGATGATGAATTGGAAAAATCTTCACCAAATGCAAATGTGGCTGAAGATGTTGGAACACTGCAAGGCACATATGGCGTGTTGCCAAATAATACCACTATTAATGTTGATGGTGGTTCATGGACAGATAATGATGTTGTTGATGAAGACCCCCTGCTCCTGTTGAAAAAGATGCTTCTGATCCTAGAATTAAAGAGGTTCAGGCTGATAATGTTGAAGATGACTTGATTATCACAAGTGAGAAAATTTTGCACATCACTCTCATTCAAAGTGTGGCTAGAAGAACTAGACAGAGGTCTAGTAGACAAATTTCTTCTCCAGTTACTGCATTGGCTGTTCCCACAAAGACAATCACCAAATCTAGTTGCAAACCAGTTCTATATGGTCCTCCAAGGACTTGGAGTAAAGGTACCCCTCCTAATGAGAATAAGAAGAAAGGGCAGAAAAGGAAGGAGATAAGTTCTAGTGACTCTGAGTAAGATGTTGAGCAGGATGTGGCTACACTGACTAGCACATCCATGAAGAGACTTAGAAGCAGGTCCTTGATTACTGACTCTAATCTTCATGCTCCTCTGGATAATGTATCATTCCATGATTCCTAAAATGTCAATCAGTGGAAGTATGTGTATCATAGAAGACTGGCTGTGGAAAGAAGTTTGAGCAAAGAGATGGTAGAGTGTGCTGATATAATGGATGTTATCAAATTTGCTGGCTTAGAGAAGACTGTTACTGATCTTGGTGCTTGCTATAAGCTCCTGGTCAAGGAATTTTTGGTCAATATAGGACCTGACTGTGATGATCCGTTTAGTGCTGAGTACAGGAAAGTTTTTGTTCGTGGGATGTGTATTGATTTCTCTCTGACTATCATTAATCAATTTTTGGGAAGGAGTGATGAAGCTGTATCTGCTATAGAGGTGACAGACAATGAGGTTTGCAAGACCATTATTGGAGGTAAAGTGTTACAGTGGCCTAGGAAAGTCAAACTGTCCACCACCAACCTCACTGTCAAGTATGCGCTTTTGAATAAGATTGCTGCAGCTAACTGGGTTCCTACATCTCATAACTATTCTGTGGCTACTGGATTGGGTAAGTTCATCTATGTTATGGTCACCAAAACTCCTTTTAATGTTGGCAACTATATTTTTTATCAAACTTTACTGCATGCAAAGTCTACTGCCACTAGATTACCTATTGTGTTTCCTACTGTACTGTGTGGTATTATTCTCTCCCAACACCCAAACATCCTTAGGAACTCTGATGTTCCTTGCAAGAGAGAGGCTGCCCTTACTTTTGACTGCAGCTGCTTGAAGGACCACATGAGGTGTATATAGTTGTCACATCTGCCACCCCATCAGGTGCTTCTATGACAAGAAGGCAGATGATTGCATGAGATAGTGTCTAGGCGATAAGATAGAAACGGGAGGTTTTGGAGTCTTTGAACTAGAACTATAGTAATGAATTCATTCCTGGATTGGTATCCCCCAGAGTAGGAGAGGTTGCTCCGAACTGGGTTAACAACATAATGTGTTATTTTAATTTCTGTTTTTTATTGTTAAATTGTCCATTATGTTCTGTTGGGAACTGTGTTGAAGCAGATGCTGCCCCATCCGGTACCCCATCTGGACTGCGCCAGAATTTCAGAGTTGATTGTCTTCTTAATTTGTTTTGTTGCTATTTTTATAAGTATAAATTTTTCTTTTTTGTTTCAATCTATAATCTGTTTTGTTTCTTATTTTAAGCCTATCATTTATTTATTTATTTATTTATCATATATTCTTTCTATATATATATACTTTATTTTTTAGTGAAATTACAATGAAGGATATAAAACTTGCAACGTGGTTAAAAGTAATAATGATAAATTAGTAACTTTGATGATAATCAATTTTAATATATTATTAGTAGTAGATCACACTAGTAGAAATTTGACTTATTACCAATGGGTTTTACATCAGTGGAAGAGATACCATATGTGAAAAGGAACATGTAGTACTTTTTACATCTGGTTTCAGTTTTACCTGAAGTAAACAATTCATAGACACGACATTTTACATCCGATTTTAACCTTACCTGACCAAAAAAACATAGTATTAACTATGTCCTGAAATTGTTATTCTAAGGCCTGAGTTCGAGACTCGATTCGACAATTGATTCGTTGAACTTGGTTCATGAACCAAATGAGCCGAACTTGAGCTAAATATTAAGTTCGTTAATTAAATGAGTTGAACTTGAGCTATATATAGTTCGGCTCGTTTGGTTCACGAGCCGACTCGATTATATATATAACACTTCAGAATATATTTTTAAATAACACTTCAAAAATAAATTTTACAAAATAAAAGACACTAGCATTATTTCTCTTTGGAAGCATAAGTGATGCTTGTTTCATTGATACTTCACAATTTATGAACTAACACTAAGTCTCACATCGGTTAAGTTATCTAGCATTAAGAAAAAACTTTGTTATAAATAGGTGGTGTACTACATGTCTTGGAAGCACAACAAAATGCTTATGGTGGGTTTGCTATTGTTTCACATTTTCCTAAGTATGATAATACTCTCAAATACGGCTGGCAATGAACCGAACCAACTCGAAAATAGTTCGAGACTCGATTCGATAATTAACTCGTTGAACTTGGTTCATGAACCAAATGAGTCGAACTTGAGTTGAAAATTAAGCTCGTTAAATAAATGAGTCGAGTCGAACTTAAACGAGTTCGACTCGATTCATTTCTAACCCTATGCCTGACAAAGCACATCTATTATATATCCACATAATTTCTTTCATCAAATGATACAATTAAAGACAAAATATATACAATTTTAAGATAAATTAGTAGTCTAATTTAGTATTATGTTTGAAAAATAATATATATGCATAATGGAGCTAGAAATTTAAAAAGGGTTTATATTTTAGAGACTGAAAGAGGACTGCTCGAATAAAGTTGTTTTCACTTTTCATGGAGTTGATTTAGACCATACTTTTGTTGTTACTCAGAGAAAAATTCTTTTCCAGCTAGGATAATTAATTTATTAGTAGGAAAAGGTAGAAAGTCTACCCATACTTTATTTTGATTGGCGTTCACATCCTATCGATTGGTTCTATACGATATATATATATATATATATATATATATATATATATATATATATATATATGTACACACTAATAGCCAAGGCCAAACCATAATTTTTGGGATTTGGATACTCTCCAATTTTTTCTCTCAAATTCCCTCTCCAATTATTTTTATGTGTCTTTCTCTGTCATCATTTATTCTCTCCCATCATCACTTGTTTATTTTTTATTATTAATTTCTCTCTCTTCACACTCACAAAAAGGAAAATTGGAGAGAGAATTAGAGAAAAAAAATTGGAGAGGATCAAAATCCTCTTAGCTGATATCATGATTATGTTTAGGTTACCCCCAGACACCTATTAGTTTAATAAAAAACTTGAGTTTGAAAGTCTTTGGGTCTGTTTGAAACAATTTTCAAATACTTATTTCTAGTTTTCAAAAATTAAAAAAGAAAATATGTTTGGATGTCTTCTTTTCAAAAACTGTTTCTAAATTTTTTGTTTTTAAAACTAAAAAACAAACAAATTATAGGTGTTTTGTTTTTAAAATCTAATTTATAACGAAACAAATTTAATGCATTTTATTAATTACTAACAATTTAATACATGAAAGAATATTCTCAAATCTATAAAAACTTGTCCAATAATTGACCTCCCTAGCTAGAATATGAACAACCGAACTTGTTTCATAATAAACTTAACTTTAAAATTTGCACAAGATAACATAACAAGAATAATATAATTAACAATTGAAAGAAACTCTGAGTTACCTTTCCTCTTTGTACGAATTGCTTCAACCAGCACTCGAGAGTCACTTTCAAATTGAGCTCGTTCAAAGCATTTATGTTTAGCTTCATTCATGACTTGCAAATAATAATAGTCATTTTTCACTCTCCTCAGTTGATAAAAATATAAAATCATTTACTGTCACTGTGTGAATCCAGTAGTAGACTCACCGAAGCTATTACGAAAATAAACACCCATTCATATATCCTTCCCATTCAAATTTTTTTTTGCATCTGTAACACCTATTCCTGAATATTAAATAAATACTAATATTCTAAATTATTATAAAAACATACCTGCAAGGGTGTCACATTAAATCCACTTATTATACATATCATGAAAAGCATATTAAATTTGCTTCAAAAAGAAAAGCATGTTAATTTCGATATCAGCGGGATAATAATAAATTAAACCCCAAACATATGATTCAATGTATCATCATCACCAAAATATTCATGTCATGCAAAGTCATAAGATATAAGAGGTATACAACACCAAAATAAACCATGTTTAATACATAATATAAGTCCAAGAATACGCCCAACCCAATATTACGTGTATGAGAGAGATTATATCACAAAATACAACCAAAATAAACCAAACTATTTGGAATGCGGATTCCATCACCAACTACTGATCCTCAACCTGCGGACCTGAACTCCTCCCAATAATCTAGACACAAAACACAAAATAAGGTGAGTTTATATTTATGGGTAAAACAAGGATGGTTAAACAAGGTATGAATTACATGTTGGATAACATTGGCTTTATATGTGAATAATGAAATTTGCTTTTTTCGCCCCCCATATTGCTCTTTAACCCCCCAAAAATCCCAAAATGACCCCAAATTTGTGGACATTCTGGTTCGGCAGCCAGGTGCCGAACACGCTTACCTTCGGCAACCATGTGCCGAACTAATTGACATTTGGAATACAAAGAGTTTCGGCAGCCAGGTGCCGAACACGGGTATCTTCGGCAATCACGTGCCGAACTGGGTAAAATTTGACTTAAACCGCCAAACACCCAGACTCTGTTCTTCAGTTCTGTATTTCAAAAATTATTGGGAAAATTGGGGCGATTTTGAGGGTTTAGGCGATTTCAAAAGTAAAGTAATATTGGATATCGATTATATAACAAGATTAAATTGCGATTGCAACAACCTTTGAACCTGCGAAAATCTCAGTTTGCAAGTAAGTTTTCTTTTCTGTAATATCTCATTTGTATGATTAATAACAACTTCGAAAATTTGTTTGTGTTGTATGATCATGACTTTATTTGTTTAGATTACATGAATTTGGGTTTTGATTGAATTTAGGGTCTAGGGTTTTAACAAAATATATGAATGTGCACAAGGTGTTTGTCAAATTGCCTCAATGAGTGATTGTTCTGTATAAAGTGACATATAATCGATGTTTGATTGTTGAATTTATGACCGGTCACAATGTTTGTTGTCTCCTTTGTTTTTCTTTTCCATTGGTAAAGAAGGTCATGCAAATAGATTGGAAATGTCTCCTTTGTTTGTTGTAATGATCAACTACTAGCCATTTTAGTTAAATTTGTCTCCCTTGTTTTGATTATTTAACTGGAGTTAAGAAAGTTGTAGTGGCATTAAGTTTGTTAATACCTTGCATTTCCTTTTCAAATTTATCCTTCAAATAATTGAAAGTGAGTTATAACTGTTTATTGTTGTGTACAAACTGTGGTAGGCGCTATGTGAGCCTAACCAACTTGTGTTGTGTGCGTTGTGTGATAGGCGCAATGTGCGCCTATGCAGGCCTTGGTGTGTGTGTAAAATCTAGCTTAGTAGCATTGATGTACTTGCCTATATAAGGCATTGTTGTTGTGGATTAAACTAGAGGATTACACTTTCAAACTAATAAGAACACCTTACTTTTGTAATGAGTTATTTATGATTGTTTGCTATTTTATTATTTTTTTAGGAATGACGGATGAAGTTGGGCGCCAAAGAGGTGGAAGGGAAAGTAGAGCACACAGCTCTGCACGTCGAGAGGCTACAGTAGGTCCTTCCAAGAGGAAAGGAGTTGTTGCATCAACTTCGGGGGCTCAACTTCAAGAGCCTGAAGCTGAACATCCTGAACCTCAACCTATGGCTGAAGAGGAAGCTCAAGAGAATGTCAATGCTCAAGGGAATGTTGGTGCTCAAGAGGATGATGATCGGCAAGATGAAGAGGAACAAATTGATGAGGCTGATCCTCCACCACCACCACCACCACCACCAGCACCTAAACAAACAAAAAGGAATCGGAAAACAACAACTGCAAGAAACCCGCCAAAACCAGCAGAACCACAAGTTACAGAATTTGGTGGCGGACCAAGTGATTTATCGTTGTTGCCGTCTTTTGGTGGTCATGTAGCCGCTGCGTTGTGGAGAGAAGTAAGTTTTTTTTTTAAATATTGTAGTTTGCTTACTTGAATTACAACCTAAATATTGTTGCCGTTTCTTAGAAAATTGCATTTGTACATGTTTTAAATAGTTGTCGTTTGCTTACTTGAATTAGAACCTAAATATTGTTGCCGTTTCTTAGAAAATTGCATTTGTACATGTTTTAAATAGTTGTCGTTTGCGTACTTGAATTACAACCTAAATATTGTTGCCGTTTCTTAGAAAATTGCATTCGTACATGTTTTAAATAGTTGTCGTTTGCTTACTTGAATTAGAACCTAAATATTGTTGCCGTTTCTTAGAAAATTGCATTTGTACATGTTTTAAATAGTTGTCGTTTGCGTACTTGAATTACAACCTAAATATTGTTGCCGTTTCTTAGAAAATTGCATTTGTACATGTTTTAAATAGTTGTCGTTTGCTTACTTGAATTAGAACCTAAATATTGTTGCCGTTTCTTAGAAAATTGCATTTGTACATGTTTTAAATAGTTGCCGTTGCTTAGGTTTTTATTTTGAAAATATGTGTTTGCTTTTTATTTTGTATGTATAATTAATATGTGTTTGGTTTCAAATTTTGTAGTGTGGCCAAAGGACACTCAAGTGTATGAATCCTGGGAAGAGAATCAATTCGCTTGATAAACCAGAGAATGATAAAGCATGGTTTTGGGATAGAGTGGAAGGTAGTGGACTGCGACCGTTGTTGAAGACGAATTACAATCATGTGGGCTCCGGACTATTGACGGCATTTACTGAGCGTTGGCAACCAGAGACCGGTACATTCCATCTTCCTATTGGTGAGATGACCATCACCTTAGATGATGTATCGTGTTTGCTCCACATTCCGATAACGGGGAAGATGCTGAACCATGCTGGAACATCATGCACCATGGAGGAAGGGCAAGATATGTGCGAGGAGTTGCTTAACTTTAGCAGGGAAGATGCTCAGGAAGAGTTTGATAAAATGAAAGGGGCGCATGTATCATTTGCAAAGCTTTTGGAAATATATCATGACAACTTGAATTTGGCGTTGGCAGCAGAGGACAATGAAGATGAGGAGGAGGAGACAGTTGAATTTCTAAGGGATTGCACAGTTAGAGCTTTTTTGCTATACCTGATCGGAGGAACCCTATTTACCAACAAAAGTGCTCAATATGTGGATTTGATATTTCTTTCTTATTTGCAAGACATCCCATTAATCAACACTTGGAATTGGGGTGCTTCTGGACTTGCATACATGTATAACTACTTGGATCGTGCGAGCCGGCGTAGATGCGGGAACCATGGTGGATACAACTGTATGTTTCAGGTATAAATGTGTTATTTTATACACTTTTTTTTAACAAATGTATTATTTTTTTCTTAAACGTTATTTACTCTTAATGTTCTAATATATGTTTTAATTTATGAAAATTCAAAAAATAAAAATTATGCGCTATGTGAGCCTAACCAACTTGTGCTGTGTGCGTTGTGTGATAGGCGCAATGTGTGCCTATGCAGGCCTATATAAGTTCTAGAGGATTACACTTAAATGTATTATTTTTTTCTTAAACGTTATTTACTCTTAATGTTCTAATATATGTTCTAATTTATGTTTTAATTTATGATTGTGATTGTAGGCATGGGTTTTTGCGCATTTCAAGAGGTACGGACAACGATTTCTTGATGAGAACTACACCAATGAAGAACCAGTTGGAGCCAAATATCATCCATTGAAGACAGGCAAATGGCCATATGAGACGAGGACTTCATTGGATCGGATGGAGGTTGATGAAGTCACATTCTGCCCTTATGAGGATCATCGCCAGTTCCGTCCCTTTCAAGATATCAGTTGGTACTCTGGTTGGATAATGTGTGGAAGCTCCATGATATGTCCACATTTGCCTGAGCGTGTCCTCAGACAATATGGACATGTGCAGTCTATTCCTAGAGCCCCCGGTGTTTCTGCCAAGGCCGGTATGAATCATTTTTCAATTCAAGATGCATTTGATGAATACTTGAATGAAAATTATGTCACGGAGGAAATGCGAGGCCCAAGAGCTGTACATGGATATGAAACCATGCCGGGGTACATTGCATGGTTTTATCGGGTCTCGCATCCGAAGATTTGGCCACCAGTTGGAGGGGATCCCCCACGGCCTGCAAATGTGGAAGTGATGATTGAGGAGGATAATGCGAATAAAAAGTGTAACGCATTTGAGATTTGCAAGACGGTGCAAGAGGAGGTGAGAGAGAAGTTGGATGGTGAGCTTACTTTGGAAGCGGCAAGACAAGTACTTGAAAAGGTGTACAATGATTTGGACCCTGTGGTCAAATATGGTTTGCACCGAAAGAGGAAGAGAGACTCCGGTGAGGGAAAAAAGAAAAACAAGAAGAAGAAGAAGAAGAGTAAGACAAGAGGTGAAGAGGCCGGTCCTAGTGGTTCCCGATGATTATGACATTTATGATTTGCATAGGCTTAGATTTTATTGTTTTGGTTATGTTTAGGACTTGAATATGTATTTTGGATAATTGATGTATTTTGAAAAAAAAAGTGTTGATTATGTTTAGGAATTGGTTTGTAATTTGGATAATATAATTTATTTTGCATGAATGAATGAATGAATGAAAGAAATGAATGAATGAATGGATGAAAGAATGAATGAATGGATGAAAGAATGAATGAATGAATGAATGATTGAATGAATGATTGAACGAATGAATGAATGAATGTTTGAATGAATGTTTGAATGAATGAATGAATTTGACTGAATTACAGGTATTCGCAGATGCCCCGGCGTGGATTAAGTTCCATGAGATAAACCAGAAAATCAATGGTATCAGTCTGTGTATCAGAAGATTTCGGCAGTTACGTGCCGAAATTGTTGCGAGAATTACAGGTTCGGCAGTCATGTGCCGAAACCACATGTTTCGGCAGTTACGTGCCGAAAGGATGGCGTCAATTATAGGTTCGGCAGTCATGTGCCGAACTGGGACTTTGAAAAACCAGAAAATCAGAATTATGAACATGAACAATCTTGCATTATTAACTAAACTTATTCTAACAATCTTGCATTAGTATGAAACATAAAAAAAGGTCAATTTTTCCATACAAATAATAAAACATAATAAACTGGATATTTCATTAATTTAAACACATAGAGTTCAACAACTTCCACGAAACATATTTCATAAATTATAAATACACTAATAAAACACGGAACATTGAAAATTAAACACATTACAATGCAAATTAAGACATAACATAAATTAAAGACATAAAATTAGGTTAATTTAACATAGCATACAAACGTCCCCCTTTTGGATCAATTAGAATTTGATTAAACATGGAGCGCACATCATCATTATCTTTCAATTGTTTCCACCCGTATTTCTTTGGTGCATCTTCAAATGAATTGCTTGAACAGTCAGCTGCCAGATCGACCCACATTTCTGCATACCCAAGTTTCGCAATTTTGATTTGTTTGCCCTGTGCATAATGATACATGATTTCAATTCTATTTTTGATTGATTCAACAGTTGTTAAACTGGTGTCCAATGCAAGGGTGAACAACTCTTTGTTACCCTGAAACTGGACAGAAAACTGATATGTTTCTACCGGATTGCGAGAACCACGAGAACCACGTGAGGATGACATAGTTAAGAATTGAAAAAACTAGTAAATAAATTGAAACTGAGTTGTGATTTATCTGAATACGCACCCATATATTTATATAATTTTTTGTCTGATTACATCCACAAAAAGTGTCGGTTACATTTCAACCACAAAAAGTGTCGGTTACATTTCAACCACAAAAAGTGTCGGTTACATTTCAACCACAAAAAAAAAACTGTTACAAACACTATCATTCCACATGGATGGGATCATCTTTATTCGTCTCCATGTCCATGTCACCTTTTTCATTCTTCATCAGTTCTTCAAACTCAATCATCCGATCCAAAAAGGTATCCTCCCAAGTCTCAGCCTCTGGCGCCCGATGATTTTTCCATTCCTTGCAAGTTGGAGGCAGTGGACACCCGTCCTTCAATTTGACATACACACAATGATTCGGAACCATACCAATACACATAATGCGTGCAGATGGATCCAATGGTGGACGACCGCGCAATGGGAAAAATGTTTCAGAATGGCCAATCTTATGTGTAGTCAATTCAACAACAACGCGATTGTAGGCAGTTGCAATGATATGCCCCATATCCGGAAAAGTTAACCAATTTTCTACCGGTGCAATGCCACTCTTAGGCATAACTTTCGGAGGATACAAACCGTTCAGAATGTATTGCAGACGTTCCTCAGTTTGGTAAATACTCAAGTAGTCTTTCCTAAACATAGTTAACTCTCTAATAAGTTTATGCCGAACTACTACATGGCTATCTTCACCCTTATTAAGATACTCTGCTACAACGCGAAAACCACAATGACCATCACCCTTGACATCAATAATGTCCTCAATATATGAATGCATGAACAGTGGCATATACTCAATATATTTGATAACACGACGAGGGATAGCATTAGGAGACAAATTACCAATGCGAGCAGTCTTCCTCTTGGGAATAGATGGCTTTGACTATGATGCTTGCGAGTCAGGAAATTGAGCATCGATGTGCTCCCATAATGATGGCTCTCTAGTGGAAGAATTAGCCGACTTTCCCCTTTTTTTTGAACCCTTTGTTTCGAATTGTTTAACCGGCGGAGTCAACGATGTAATTTCTGGATATGCTATTTGCCGCAGTTGATCCCTAATTTGCAGGTTCATAGCATAATCTGATGAATTTAACCGTTCCTACAACAAAGAAACCAAACATAAAATTTAATTAAAATTTTAAGTGTAAAATAAATTTAATTTAAAGTTCAAAGTGTAAAGTGTTTAATTACCTGAATTGCATTAAACTCTTTCGAGCAGTCAACCCTCTCATCATCGTCTTCACCAATTTGTAACCTCTTCCAATGCGTGTTAATCTCATCTAGTCTAATAGGTAGTTTTTTATCAATCTTCAAAGCAAGTAAACAAGCACACGGCAACCCGTATGTTCTCTTTATCACACAACCACACTTTTTCCTATTCCTACCACATTCACGAGAACGATCTTCTTCACCCCGAATAAAGTGCAAGGCTTGTCTTGAGATGTTATACACCAACTTAGAGTACAAAAAATTGTTTCTAAAATGGTGTTCTACGCCGGTAGTACTCTGTCCAAACGAGGTCTTTATCTTGTTTAACTGGTTTGACAACATTTGATCCGTAGCATCCCAAACCCTTACCAAATTACCCTTACAATCTGTGACATATTGTTTTAATACACCGTGTTGAGACTCAACTCTGTTGGTGGTTGTGTTGCCAATGTGCATAACACGGTTTGTCCATAGACTCACCAAATTTTCCTTCACCGGATCCAAAACTGTTGTTTCAACATAGTTTAGGAAATTTGGATATTTCTCAAACACTTTCCTGAACTCAGCAACTGCACTAATATATGACTCTTCTGAACTCGATTGCACAATTGATTCCCATTGAAATGTGAGTGTGTTAAGTAACTGATCCAGGTTTTTTTCTTTTGCCCCGCAAAAGGCCTTGAACTTAGCTCTTACATTTTTTGCAACATGATACCGACACACTAAAGCGGAAGAATTTGGAAACACTATCGGAACCGCATTCATGAGTGACTTATCCCTATCAGTGACAATAACCTTCGGGAACGTGTCTTTACTCTTCAAAAGACTCTTACACGTCTCAAGGGCCCATATGAAATTGTCTTCTTTTTCATTCGCAATAAAGGCAAAACCAACATTGAACGAGTCTTCTGTTGAAGTTACACCAACTATCTCAAATAAAGGCATTTTATACTTGTTGGTCTTGTACGTTGAATCCATCATCAAAACAGTAGGGAAAGTGTTAAATAATTTCACACTTTCAGGATGTGCCCAAAAAAAATCTTGTATGGTTTTCGACTCACCATCACCAACCGTTCTACACTTGTAAAAATATTTGTGAGTTTCACAACACTTTAACAGTTGTTGCATTTCAGACATTTCACCCCTAAGACTTTTTTTAAACCTTTCGCGCGCATTGTATACTTGCTTCATATTTGTCTTGCTCTCTGGATTTCTCCCTTTCAAAGTCGTCAATATGTTCTTTGGGGGCACCAAATTCCTTGTCAACTCTTGGACACACTCCTTCTCCTCCGGTTTTAAACGTCCCGCAAGAGTATGACCTTCTAGGGTTTTTGCCATCTCATGGTTGTGTTCACCACATACAACACTTAGTTTCCATTCCTCTGATGCCAAAAAGTAACCTCGCAGCCTGAACGGACACTTAAGCGTTTTCGTTGCTGTGTCTTCTTTCTTTAATTTCCTTTTGTTTTCTTTGTAGACACCGCCTCTTGAGCAACTCAATAAAAAATACGGTTTCCTTCGGTTACCACCGTTATCAGATTTCCCAATCACGATAGTAAATCCAGCTTTTGTAGCCTCTTTGCGACACCATTCAATCATTTCATCTCGCACCTTATACTTTTCACAATGAAAAAAATAATTGCCGGTGTTAACCACAACATTAGGTTGCTCGACGTCGGGTTCCACAACATTCGCTTGTTCAATGGCGGCTTCATCAATGTTTGGTTTCAATTCAAGCGGAGGTTCGACCATACTAACACCTACACATATCAACCAATTCAGCAAGTCAGCAAAACTGCCCAGTTCGGCAGTTACGTGCCGAAACTACAGCCAATTTCGGCAGACACAGGCCGAACAACACATTGACAGCAAAACTATGAAAATTCAAAAAATAAACGGTTTAAAGCGCAATTTACCTGTTATATGACTTCAAATGTATGTGGGAACCCTTTATGCGTGAGAAATCGCTGCTTTTACGCCACTGAAACTTCAAAAAATCGCCCTAGATCCAAAATCTCCGGATTGTGTGTAAAAGAGGTAATGAAAGTACAGGTTATGCAGCCTAGTCTATATAGTCTGACTTCGGCAGTTACGTGCCGAACATAAGCGTGTTCGGCACGTAACTGCCAAAATGTTGTCATTTTCAAATTTTGCCTTGTTTCGGCAGTAACGGGCCGAAGGGGAGGAAAACTAACCCCCTTTTGCCCACAGCTCCTAGGCACATGGCATATTAACAGTGTTCGGCAGGTGAGTGCCGAACCTATGTCAAGGGCAAAATTGGTAGGATGGGGGGCTTAAGAGTAAATGAGGGGGGCGAAAAAAGCAAATTTCGTGAATAATTATACATTGTGGACCGTCACTTAGGTTAAACTCATTTAAACGTGATCTACTAAGGTTTGGCTAAAGTGGGCTTATGAGTATTTAATAGGGTGTGATCCTTTACTGTGTAGAGACCGGTGGATAATTCTATTTTGTGATGGATTAAAATAGAAATACCAATAGTTAACCCTAGTCTAGGTTCTATAAATAAAAAGGTTATGGTCCCCAGGTCACACACGGTTTCAAGCGCTCCTTGTCGGCATCCCATTATCACAAAGATACAAAGAGAAAAACTAAAGGGTTCTCTCGTAGAGAGTGTGTTAATCTGGAAGACCAAACCATAACATTATCCGGTCATTATTAATTAAGATACGCTTCTGCTCTTATATTTATATTTTAGTTCTTGATGATTAATATGATCGACTCTAGGGTTTATGAATCAACTTTGACTCTAATCTTACATCATCTAAAATCATACATTTCTCATATTAGATCACCAACATCATTTGCACATCACTAAATCAAAACAAATTCATAAGTTAACAACTAGCGAATAGTATTAAAATATCCATTTATTTTTATCCATTGATATCCATTAAACCATTTGTTTCGTGCCCGTAGTAGATTTTATCCGCATATGTCCGCGGATATGAATATTTTTACCATCCATAAATTGGGGTTTTAGGAGAGCAACTAAAATGTAGAGAGACTCAAGAGGATTTACAAATATTAAGAGTTTCCCCTACAAAAAGTACTACATAATTTTATATTTAAATAATCAAATGCGCAATCATATGAAAGGTGAATTATTGAATGATAAAGATGAAAAACAACGTTTTTTTTAGAGACATTTTTGTTGGCTTTGGCCGATCGTTCCATCACTTATGTTTACGGATTTTAGAAGATGTTCCAGTAAAAGTGAATGAACAACTCTTTTCTGCTGATTTTGTCATACTCAATATGATGAAGACTCCAAGGTCTCATTGTTATTGGGAAGACCTTTCTTGACGTTGGCAAGTGGGCGTTTAAAAAAAGATGCAAACTGTTGATTTTGATTGATCTCAATAACATATCTGTTAGAAATAATATAAAATCATTGATGTAGCCTTTCCTAACAACTTAAGCTTTTGGGATAATCGGTTATTTGACATGGTATCAGAGCCTCTATGACTAAGTGGTCTAGAGTTCAATCCCCGCTCCCCTCACTTTCTAATTAAAAGTGAAATTTAAGCATATGGTAGGTGGGCCTATGCATTATCCACGCTTCAAGCCCTAGTGGGCTCTTACGTGAGGGGGCGTGTTAGAAATAATATAAAACCATTGATGTAGCATTCCTAACAGCTTAAGCTTTTGGGATAATCGGTTATCTGACAATATCAAACAATTTTAGATTTTTGTAAAACTTAACATAGATGATTTATATGATATAAACTTTCAATCCAAAGGTTGATTTTATAAACTTTATATCTGTTAAAACGTTGTTGAGAGGTGTAACATTTGGTGTCAAACAAGTTGGTGTCATTTGACTCTGGCCCTATATATATATATATATATATATATATATATATATATCAATAATAACCCCTCCATGTATTTTCATTTTTTGTTTTTCATGCAAACGTTGGGTGGAAATGGAATTATTTGGACTTTGGGAGTAGTCAAGCATCGAAATCGGATAATGTTAGTCAATATTGGTATGGAAGATGATGAACTCAGGAATTTTTTGTTATTGGGACTTTTCCGTTTTCAAGAGAGATGAAGAAGAAGAACATGGGAAAAAGATCATGTGCAATTAATTTTAAGTGGAGCCTTTTAATTTGCACCTTACAATTTGATCTAATGGTCATTATTTATTCTTCTTACCCTCTTATTTTAAAACTCATCTTACTTGAAAGTTCCCATATATATATATAGGGGTTTGATAACTTAGACCCACCTAAAAACATGAATGTCTAAGTTAGCAAAGTGCATCTTTTCACTTTGGACAAAAAAATCAATTACCACTACTCAAACATGTTACAAATAGAAGGGTAGTTATGTCAATGTCATTTAATTAATTAAAGAAAATAATTAATTGAAGTGGAAAAGGCATGTGTCTTTCAAGCAAGTTCCTCTGTCCGATAAATCAAGTGTTCCATGTTAAGTCATGTGTCCCTTTTTAAAATTAAGTGAGTGTAAATTAGCAAAATAGGTGCAAATTAAGAAACATTTTAAATGAAAGTTACAAAACTATCCCTCAAGTTACTAGTTTTAAATAATAAATATGAATGGTTTTTTTGTCCAAAGTGAAAAGGTGCTCCTTGCTAACTTAGACCTTAATATTTTTAGGTGGGTCTAAGTTAGCAAACCCCATATATATATATATATATATATATATATATATATATATATGGGTTTGCTAATTTACGCCTACCTAAAAATATTAAGGTGTAAATTAGCAATGCGCGCCTTTTTAGTTTTATAAAAATCTCCATTTTTCCTATTGTAAATCAATTTTAGATAAATGTTAGTTTTGTAATTTAATTTTAAAATAAAAAATAATATCTAACTATTTTCTTAATTGCCCCAAAAAACATCACCTAAATTTAATTTTAGATAAAAAGATTGAATATGTTTTCCCAGGTTGTCCTTTTTTTTGTTTTATAAGTTGTTATTTGTTTATTTGGATTTTATATGTTTATAATTTTTTGGGTGTAAATTATCAAAGTGGGTGCACATCATTTAATTAAATTTATCAATCAAATCCTCATTTTCTTAGTTTTAAATAATAAATATTAAGGTGTAAATTAACGATGCACACCAGTGTGCATCGTTAATTTACACCTTAATATTTTTAGATGGGTGTAAATTAGCAACCCCTATGTATAGTTCATGAGTCAAACTATATTTAGTTTATATGTTCAACTCATTTGGTTAATTTTGTAAAAAAAAAAAAAACTCATTTGGTTAATGAAATAAGCTCAACGTGTTAATTGAATCGAGCTTGAAATTATTCGCAAGTTGGCTCGGATCATTGCCGACCCTAGCCGGAGTCTCACACACACTATAGCCAATCCATTTTAAAGACAATCTCATTTGCAACCATGACATCGATGAGTCAAGGATTGGAGAGCTTGAGAATTGCCAAAATGGGATGATGCATAAAGACCAAGAACAGCCACTCTTACTCTTAGAGTGTATTTGGAATTTTGGATAGATTAATTAGAAATTTTTAGAGGATTTATAATTTTAACCAATTCAAATTATTCAATTAAGTTATCTTCATTTTTAAATGTATGTTTTGATAGAGAAATAGAAAAGTTTCATTATTAGTGATATTTTAAAGTTTTAATAATACCATGTCATCTAAAAATTTGATTAAAAAGTAGAGACTAAAATTGACATCAAAATATTTGAGAGAAAAAAGCTTAAAGATTAATTTTGTTGGAACTAAACAAAAGTTGGTATATTTAACCCAAAAATAAATAAGGAACTTGATGGTTCACCACTATTTCAGGTCACATGTGACTATGGAAATTGCAATTTGACATTGCTTTCATCTATAGTTTTTGGTCCATGATATTGTTTTCTTGATGCCTCAACCTCACTAAGGTGGTGGGTTTTTGTTATTTGATATTGTTATCATTTCTGTTTAGTGGCAAATATATAGCTCACCATCAAAGTGCAAATATGAACAATTGGTTATTTTTAAATCGAAGCCAATTATATTTAAAAATATATTAAATGATTTAAATAGAGATGGTGGGGATTTGGTAGTGTACTAATGCACAATTAATGATTAGTAGGACACTCACCATTTAGTGTTTTACAAAAGCAAAGCATATTTATCTTCAAAGCAATAATATGAATGGTGAAAGCTTTAACTAATAAGTGGATGATAAAATAATACACACTACGGAAAAAGTATGAGTAGGTAATGTCACTTGATAAATATGTATTGCTTTTGTGAAAAACTTTCAAAAGTGTACTTAAGTCACAGTCACACTAATTAATCACGTTGCTTATTTATAAGCATGTAACTCCAACATCAATATCATCACCACACAATATAACATTCACTCTAAAGAATATGCAACATTAGACTATACCTTTGATCCGAAAATTCTTTTATACTTGAAGAACCATGGAACCTAAATTCATCAAGAATCTAGCATGTGGGCAGATTCTCTTCATAATTCTTTGGGTCCTTTTAACAATCTTTTTTCCTCAAATTGCTTGTTTTTCCAATATCAATTCTTTGACCTCAACTTCTCATTATCAACCTACCCTTGAAGACCTTGAAGCAAAAGCTCTGTTGAAGTGGAAAGATAGCTTTGAAAACCACAGCCAAGCTCTCTTGTCAACTTGGACAAAAACCACAAATCCATGCAAATGGGAAGGAATCCAGTGTGACAAATCCAAATCCATCTCTAGCATAAATCTTGCAAATTATGAACTAAAAGGTACACTCCACACTCTCAACTTCACCTCATTCCCTAACCTTCTCAGCCTAAATATCTACAACAACTTATTTTATGGGACCATTCCTCCACAAATTGGTAACATGTCCAAAATAAATGTTTTGAACTTTTCTTGTAACCCACTTGAAGGTTCCATCCCCAAAGAAATGTGGAAATTGAGGAGTTTAAAAGGCCTTGATCTTTCTTTATGTCAGCTAAGTGGAGAAATTCCTACTTCTATAGCAAACTTGTCCAACCTCTCATATCTAGATATTAGTAGCAACAAAAACTTTTCTAGCGGTTACATTCCTCATGAGATTGGGAAATTGAACCACTTGGAGTATCTATCTATTGCAGGTTGTAACCGTGTTGGTCCCATTCCCCAAGAAATTGGAATGTTGACAAACCTTGGTGTTATGGATTTGTCAAGGAACACTCTATCTGGTACCATCCCACAAACATTTGGTAACATGACCAGTTTAAATGAACTTTACCTTTCCAATAACACATTGTCAGGAACAATTCCACCATCCTTTTGGAACATGTCTTACTTGTCCATACTCTTCCTTAATAAAAACAATCTTTCTGGACCAATTCCACCTTCTGTACAAAACTTGGTCAATTTGAATATACTTGAACTTAATTACAATCACTTTTCTGGACCTATTCCTTCCACCATCGGGAACTTGACAAAGCTAACAAATTTAGACATGATATTTAATCATTTTTATGGATCAATTCCTACTTCTATTGGAAATCTGATCAATATGTCTGTCCTCAGTTTACGAGAAAACAATCTTTCTGGAACTATTCCTGCTATAATTGGAAATTTGACATGGCTAACTGTCTTGGAAATTGCCGCCAATAAACTTCATGGTAGCATTCCACAAAGCCTGTATAACTTTACCAACTGGGAATCCTTTGTATTGGATAGGAATGACTTCATTGGCCATTTGCCACCTCAAATATGTTCCGGTGGATTTCTACTATTCTTCACTGTTTCTAACAACCATTTCACTGGTCCAGTACCAAGAAGCTTGAAAAACTGCTCTAGTATTAAAAGACTTATGCTTCAGGGTAATAAAATAGAAGGAGATATAGCACAAGATTTTGGTGTATATTCGAGTTTGGATTACATTGATCTAAGTGACAATAAATTTTATGGTCACATTTCATCAAACTGGGGGAAGTGCCCTAATCTTAATAATTTCATGATATCCAACAATAATATCACTGGTGGCATACCATTAACACTTTTGCAAGCAAACAAGCTAGGCAAGCTCTACCTTTCTTCAAACCACTTAACAGGAAAACTTCCAAAGGAACTTGGATACCTGAAATCATTACTTGAAATTAAGATCAATAACAATAAACTTTCAGGAAATATTCCAAGTGAGATTGGTTTGCTACAGAATCTCATAGATTTTGATGTAGGAGGAAACATGTTGAGAGGAACAATACCAAAAGAAGTTGTGAAGTTACCCTTGTTACGGAACTTGAACTTGAGCAAAAACAAAATTGAAGGGAGAATTCCATCAGACTTTTCCATGTCACAGCCTCTTGAATCTCTTGATCTTAGCGGGAATTTGTTGAGTGGAACAATACCAACAGTGCTAGGAGAGTTGAAGCAATTGCAAATGTTGAATCTGTCATCCAATAATCTTTCTGGCACCATTCCATCTAGTTTTGATGATGACATGTCAAGCTTGACCTATATCAACATATCAAACAACCATTTAGAAGGGAGGCTACCAAATAATCAAGCCTTTCTCAAGGCTCCAATTGAATCATTAACAAATAATAAAGGCTTGTGTGGTAATCACACTGGCTTAGTGCTTTGCACAGCCAACCACAACCAAAAGAGCCACAAGACTCTATTACTAGTATTGTTTGTTATCTTAGGTGCTCTAGTAGTAGTATTTTGTGGGATAGGAATTTCAATGTATATTCTTTATCAGAGAGCAAGAAAGAAAAAAACCAAGGATAAAGATTCCAATGAAGCACAAGTAGAAGAAGTCTTTTCCATATGGAGCCATGATGGAAAAATGTTATTTGAAAATATCATTGAAGCTACCAATAACTTTGATGATGATTATCTCATTGGAGTGGGAGGGGAAGGATCTGTTTATAAGGCTAAGTTGTCTGCAGATATGGTTGTTGCAGTGAAGAAACTTCATTCGGGAATAGATGGGGAGAGGCCCAATTTCAAAGCATTTGAAAATGAAATTAAAGCTTTGACAGAAATCAGGCATCGTAATATCATAAAGCTCTATGGATATTGCCAACATTCAAGATTTTCATTTTTGGTTTATAAGTTCTTGGAAGGGGGAACTTTGACAAAAATGCTAAACGATGACTCGCAAGCCATTGCATTTGATTGGGAAAAGAGGGTGAATGTAGTTAGAGGCGTGGCTAATGCTTTGTCCTATATGCATCATGATTGCACACCTCCAATAGTTCATCGTGACATATCAAGCAAGAATGTTCTTTTGGATTTATCTTATGAAGCTCAACTTTCGGATTTTGGAACAGCTAAGTTTCTAAAGCCTGATTCAAGCAGTTGGACCACATTTGCAGGCACCTTTGGGTATGCAGCTCCAGGTTAGACCCCTTTTCTTTTTGTATATAGAAATGAAAATGATCACATCGTTGCAATTTACATAATTTTTTATATTGAAATTCTATGTGGGGGATTGATACCACTAGAGGGGTATTGGTTTAATCACTAAGCAAGAATTAGCGTAAAAAAAGTGGAGTAAATTTTAAACAAGCGATCTTCAAACCAACGACAGTTGGAACTAGTAAAGAGTTAGTCTGTCACAATGTGACAATTAGAACAACAGGTGTACACAGAGGTTATATACATAAGTGGCATGCCATCAAGTCCATTTCAAAAACATATGAAAGCTACCTAAGTTATAATCTTTTATGCAAAAGCCTATTAATTGTTTCATGTGTTATAACTTTTAAATTTTAATTTGATTGTAGAGTTTGCCCAGACCATGGAAGTGACTGAGAAGTGTGACGTTTACAGCTTTGGAGTTCTTTGTTTTGAAATCCTTATGGGAAACCATCCAGCAGATTTCATCTCTTCATTGTTCTCATCATCTACAGCAACAATGACTTATAATTTGTTGTTGATAGATGTATTAGACCAACGCCCTCCTCAACCTACCAATTCAATTGTTGAGGATATCATCTTAATTACAAGATTGGCATTTTCTTGTTTGAGTGAAAATCCATCTGCTCGCCCCACCATGGATTATATTTCAAAAGAACTTTTGATGAGAAAATCACAATCACCTTTAGTGGAACAGTTCCCTCGGATCAGACTTGGACAACTCCACTAAAACATCCAAATACTTTAGTATTTTCCTTTTCATTTTTTTCTCCATGTCATGTCATCTATCCTTTATCTTATCAAGCTTTTCTGATAATGTATATATCATATGTATGTCGTGTGTGTGTTTACTTTTGATATCTTTAGTGGTGTATGATTGTGTTCATTTATTCTTGCTTAAGAGTTGTTCCTTTCAATAAAGGTAAAGCAGAGTGGGTTAATCTCTCATTTATCCCCAAAAAGGATAAATGAATAATTTTTTAGTTGACCGAAAGAAAAAAAAAACAAAACAAAATTATGAATTATTCTATTAATAAGCTCTGTTTGGGCTAAATAATTGGTTTACAAAACCTTTGTAAAATTAATTAATAACTACTAAGTACTAATTAAATAAAAGGTTAGTCTGAACACAATACTAATAGTTAAAGTGAAAAGAATCTTTCATATTGAAAATCCTGCATGAGCTCTATCTCTCAAACTTTTTAAAAGATGTTAATACAACCTTTTTATTTTGTAACATGTGTTAATACAATCGCGTCCATTTGTTTTATATTGTGAAAATAGTGATAATATAAAAATCTTTTATGTGTCTGAGAATAGTTTCATGTGCATACACAAACTCAATTCACGTACAACCTTCAATTTCTAAATATCTAAATTGTGAACTCTATTCGCATATGTATGCGAATTTAGTTCATGTGCAACAAGTAAGTTCTGAATTTAATTACAGGCAGTACGTAAACTAAATTCACACTTCTCTATGTTATCTTACTTCACGTCAAAATACGTATTATGGTTTAAGAGTTCACGTACTCATTCAATTAGAGGTTTGGGATGCACTTACGGCAATTGAATTAACGTATACATATATGAACTGAATTAGTACATAAATACGTTAATCGAATTCATGTATGCGTATATTTTTCAAGACTAAGTGATGTACTTGTGAACTTAGTTCATCTCAGTTTTTGTGAACATACTTCTTGTGGGTGTACGTGAACTCAGCTTATGCATACCCCTACTATAGCGAAGAAACTTGAAAGCAAAAAACATGCAGGGAAATTAGAAAAGGGTGATGGTTCAAAATTTGCAAAGGGATTAGGAGTATTTTCCATCTATTCAGAGTATAACGAGAAATTCATGTATAACCGGAAATATATTTTTAATATCCCTGATCCCATTTTTTCTTCTCCCTCTTCACTCAAGCTTATGCCCTCCATCAAGGTCCCCCATCCTAGGGGTGGAAATGAACCGAACCAACTCGAATAAAGTTCGAGACTCGATTCGACAATTGATTTGTTGAACTTGGTTCATGAACCAAATGAGCCGAACTTGAGCTAAATATTAAGTTCGTTAATTAAATGAGCTGAACTTGAGCTATATATAGTTCGGCTCGTTTGGTTCACGAGCTGGCTCGATTATATATATAACACTTCAAAATATATTTTTAAATAACACTTCAAGAAAAGACACTAGCAATATTTCTCTTTGTAATCATAAGTGATACTTGTTTCTTTGATATTTCACAATTTATGCACTAACACTAAATCTCACATCGGTTAAGTTATCTAGCATTGAGAGAAAACTTTGTTTTAAATAGGTGATATACTACATGCCTTGTAAGCACAACAAAATGTTTATGGTGGATTTGTTATTGTTTCACATTTTCCTAAGTGTGATAATACTCCCAAATACGGCTGACAATGAACCGAACCAACTCGAAAATAGTTCGAGACTTGATTCGACTCGATAATTAACTCGTTGAACTTGGTTCATGAACCAAACGAGCCGAACTTGAGTTGAAAATTAAGCTCGTTAAATAAATGAGTCGAGTCGAGCTTAAGCGGGTTCGACTCGACTCGACTCATTTCCAGCCCATCCCCAACCACAAGCATGCTCCACCAACCAAATCAACCTAACATCGCCATCGTCCTTATTCACCGACCATACTCGGGTGTAAAAAAACCAATGCATAGGAATTGTTGTGATTGGGAACCTATACACCAAAAAATCATCAATATAAAATTAACAATGAACAATGGTCTGCATCCCAGTAGTATAAGTCTCCGTTCACAGCAAATGGAGGAACCTCTGCACAACCCCTTGTCATTGTGAACTCAACTCGTTCCAATCAGCCTCTTCTTCCCATCATGGAAAATGGAAATGGGATAATCCCTAGATGTATCATGTATGCCTTCTATCGAAATGTAATTTATTTATTATTTTACCATTTTTTAAATATTTATCATGTATGCCTCTTATTGTTTACCAAAGCAAATTATCTATTAAAGCATGTGTTTATCTATGTTATATCCTATATGTGCATTTCTATAGATTTATCAAATTATAAAAGGAAATGTGGATATATAATTTATTGGTAAAATTTTGAATAGACTTACATGTATTTAAAATTGAAGCTTAAAAATTTAAGAGGGTGGAAGGAACTAACCATATCTATAGAAAGCATTGTGCTTATTTCCGCAGAAAGAATGACATTATTGTTCAAGCTGATATGATATCTGTCACAGAAACAGAGAAAAAAAAATCAAACAGTTTTTCAGGCATTTCATCATTCAGTTGGTGTGCACTTCATTAAAGATCCTTCCAACAACAAATAAAATTCAATTTCAAGTAAAATTACCAGAGGAAGAAACTACAAATCAACACAATATGAACGAAAGATAACAATAGAAAGTGTTAAATCTGCCGTCAAAGTTAGAATACTACCTGTTGGCAGCAAGCTATCTGAAAGGGTGTTGAATTGCTGAGAGAAAGGAGAGTGAGTTGTCTTTTGAATGGAGCAAGGGATTTCTTGAGGATGAAGCAACCATTGAACGAACAAGAATACAAGAGGTTTATTTTCCTTGTATAGCATTTTCAGCGCTGCTACATAGTACCGCTTTTTTTTTCCTAAATGCCACACTTTAAAACCAAAAATTCCAAACTGCCACAATTTGAAAAAGAAAAATATATTCCAAAATACCACAGTTTTGCCTTTGAATTTTTTTTCCAACTATATCAAATGGCGGTATTCCATTGAAATTTTTTTTTTTTTTTTCCTCTTAGCCACTTGAAGTGGCAGTAATGTATGGTTTATTCTTTTTTTTTTCTTTCCTTTTATTGTATTTATTTATTTTTGTTATTGGTTACACGGTTCGATTCCTCGTAATTGTGATTGAGAGTGATTAGAATCACTTGATGTCAAAACTAACCTCGAACCAAATTATGCGGTCTAGTGGACTGGATTCTGGTAATAAAAAAAATAGTCAACGCAATGAAACATGTGGAAACGTCTGCAACAAATCTTTCCAATTAGTTTTCAACGAAACTTTTTGGCCCTGTTTCAAGGTGTAAATCTATATGTAAACTCATATATTCGAATAATCAAAGAAAGGTCGTCCAAGCAGTACACATATGCAGTTTGATTCGGTTGAAATTTGTTTTGAAAAATCAATCTAAAATTTGATCCAACCCATCGATTTTCACAAAAGGATATCTAAACACTTTTAAAAATATTCAATTTTTCTTACCATTTTTTTTACCAATTTATATAAAGATTAAAAACTAAACAAAATTATTTAATGAGATATGGACTCCATTTATACAATTATAAAATGATCACAACTCCATTTTTATCCAAATATATATGGACTCTGATAAAATAGTTGAAGGATATTTCTCCCATTTATACCATACTCCTATTTCAATGAGATGTGTTTATGCAATACTGATATTTGCCGTTACGTAACCAATTTTTCTAATTTCAATGGAATTCCCCTGCTTCATATATTACCACCACACTGTATGGCGCAGTTTTGACCACTTTTTCAGAGATTCCTTTCCTGAATTTTTCTGAACGTGTGCAAGCAACTTTGGCAAAAACATCACAATAGAATACCGCCACCCGCTATGGCGGTAATGAATAGGACAAATTTGATAGTCAAAGTGTGATATTTGGGAATTTTTTTTCAAAGTGTGGCATATTGGTCAAAAACCCACGTAGTACGACAGAATCAGTCGACAAATTGCAAATAAAAATCACACTAGGGTTAGATATAATATATTACAATACTCCCGGGCCTCCGGTACTTTTTATAATAGACAGTTGACTTTTTAAATTCATTTAATGTATTGGGCTATAATATATATCAAATACATTAATTTTCTAATGAATCTAAAAAATAAATTGTCTCTTATAAAAAGGACGGGAGGGAGTAAGTAATAACAATAACTTTAGCTGTGCTTGCCACCATTTATGATTCTTTAAAGTAAAAAGCCAAAAAAAAAAATCATACTATACTCTTATATTATAAGTTTGGTCCGTTTTGCTATTCATAACCCTAATTTTTTCCCGCTCAATTTTCCTCCCATGTTACCCTAAATTATTTCAAATAAAATGTTAAGAAATACCGCACCAAAAATCGAACTCACACCCTCTAAAATCAATTTTGTACATTTTGCCACTATACTACATCAATCAATTTGATATAATTTTGTAATTATTTATTAATCAATATGTAATTCTATATATCTCTCACCATGTTAAATATTTATTATTATTAGCTTCCTATTATTATTATTATTATTATTTGGATGGGTTAGCTAATAGTGGTGACAAATCTCTCACACCAATATATATCTCAAACACCAATATTGATTTTTGATAAGCACGGTCCTAAAAAATATCTAACCCTAATTTTTTCATAATAGGGTTTTTACTATAAGTAGCAACCCTTATGCACCAAATATTCAAATTGAAAAATTGAGCACCGTCTATTTGCTTTTGGACTACTATCTTTTATCATTTATGGCTGACATTTATACTACATTGGCTGCTCTCTCGTGGAAAAAAATTTGAAAGTGAAAATTCGTATGGCAAATATGTGGAGCGTTCCTGATAAACACAGTCCTAATGTATAATTTATCCAAATTTATTGTTGAACTATTGTTTAATGTTACTCAGTTGTTTTCATATACCTTTCAATATTACAATTTTTCATATTTTATTTTATTGATATATTACGGCTGATTAGAGCCGTGCACCGCATGGGTCGAAGTTCTAGTTGTAACTATTGTTCTTGCTAGAGAACTAGGGGGTCTATTCAGTCAAGGATCACTGAATATGCATACTATATTATCTATGTGTGTGTGTGGAAGAAGAACATGTTTTTTTCCTGATGCTTGTGATGCCTTGTATATAAGAGTGTCATAGGAGATAGTAGGGGAGTAGTTGAGAGGTTATATAGAGTAGTGGGGTGATGGTGGAGTGAACATAGGGAGTCATGGGATATTTCTATGACTTAATCTTTTTGGGCCTCCTATGCATTGAGTGAGTGGCCCAATTGGGCGTGTTGGACTTATGTGAATGGTACCCCATTATTTTATCCGATACAACTATAAAGTTAGAAATAATAACTTTAAAACTAAAATTAAAGTTATTTCGTAAATCTTACTTTTTTTAAAAAAAAAATTAAAGGTCTTAGGATCGATCCTAATTGATAATGTTGTAAACAAAAAAAAAACTAGTATGCATGAGGGTCCTATCTAAAAACTCTCTTGTAAAAGTTTAAACTCTTTTAACAAAAGATAAATTAAATATGAACTTTTTAGTTTTTTCGCTTAAATATTCATATATAATTTATGTTATGTTAAAAAAAATTAAATTTTTATGGGAGAGGTTCTTATAATAGTATAAATATGATAACAAATCATTCACAAATATGAAAGTACACAAGAGATGATTTAAAACTAGGGACCAAAAGTTGTGATGGAAAATATTTGAGGAACCAAAAGTTACTGAAATTTTATATAGAGACTAAAAACAAAATTTGAGATATTTTATTTTTTTAGGTTACCAAGATATTTGTATGAAATTACCACTGTCGTTAGCGATGACTATTCCCCGTCAGAGAATTCGTGGGGCACACCAAGTGAGTTCTCACCTTTCAACCGAATTTTGTCTATACACATGAGGAAGGAATTGAATCTCTAACCATAAGGTTAAGGGGACCAAGACACTTATTTTAATCAGAATTACTTTTCCACCCTACCGATTACTCACGCGTCCTACGACTTTCCAATTTTACCCTTTCACTAAGTAGTGGACGTTATATAAAAATTAGAAATTTTGAAAAATAACGTCCAATACATAAGTAACTGACGTTATAAACGTATGGTATTTTGAGGGGTGTCCGCTACTTATGTAGCAGATGAGAATATTTTGATAATTTTGTAGGGTGCGCGTGGAAATCAGTAGGGTGGAAAAAGGAGGTCGCTATTTTAATAAACTCACTCCAAAATATCCTATATAATTCGAATTTTGATTTTGGCCAAATCCAACTTAATCCGGCCACGTACACTCCTAAGATTAAAAGGGGCAGTAAAACTTATTTTTGACGGTCTTATGTATTCTCTAATCAAGTTACACTTTTTATAGTTTAGAGAACTTAATAAAAAAAATGCTTACGCTAAAGAAGCAATTTTTGTATAAAAAAAGTATTTAATTGTTACTTTGACAATTAATTGTCCTTTAGCATAACCCTTTTTTCCAATATGCAGTGATTGGTACACTCTTCAGTTTTAAATAGATTTAATTAGGTTAGTTAAAGATATTTTAGGTTTTGTAATGATCTCTTAACAAAAAAAAGGTCCGGATTAATCCCCTTAAAGGCACATATGTTTGTCACATTGGTCATTTTCGTCAATTTTTTACAAAAAACATCAGTTTTAGTTGACTGAATTGTGAATGTCATTAAGTGTAAGTGGTCCACCAAAGACTTTATTAATTTTTAAAATTTTAACCATTGTATTTTTTTGTTATATTTGGGGTTAAAATTTAACGAAAATGACCAATATGACAAACATATATGTCTTTAAGGGACCAATTCGGACCTATTTTTCTTTAAGGTACCAATCCGGACCTTTTTTTCAAGGGACCATTGTGAAACGTAAAATATCTTTAAGGGACCAATAAACTAATTAAGTCTTTTAAGTATAAGTAAAAGTAAAAAAATATTAGTTTAAATATGAGCCAAATACATTTTGAAAAGTTGGTAGTAGTAATACATTTATTGATAATGGATGTTGTTTTACAATTTTACCCTTTAAGAAAGAATTTGTTTATCCTTTCGAATTATTTTATTTAAAATGATTTCACAATACAAGATCTACTTTTCGACCATTTTTAAGATATTAATACCAACACACGATTTAATTCATATTAAGACTTAATTACAATTTTGTTCTCCCTATTTTTCTCAGTCACATAATTAGTCCTCACATTTTAGATTTTGGTCTCTCTGTTAGAATTTTATACTTAAAAATTGTGACTTATTATATTTAAATAACATACCATACAATATGATGATGTAGATTCATCTAAGTACGTAGATTAATTATTTATATTTTAATAATTAAATTGAAAAAATGAATATTTTCTAAAATTAAAACCAAAGTTTTTATTGAATTGTTTTTGTAAATTTATGACTTTTAATCGTTCGATATCATCGGTTTGTATATCTTATCATTTAAAATATTTTAAATCAACATTTTGAAGTATAAAAATAATTGAGGACCCAAAACTAATGATTTTAAACTATGTTTCGTTATTGAATAAAAATAAATGAATGAATATCCTTTATTTTTTAGTAAAAAATATAAATAAAAAAATAAATGACCAAAACATAATTAAGCCCCATATTAATAACCTATCATTGTTATTTTTCAACAATAATTTTTAGTCTATAATATGTTACATTTTGCTGCAAACTTTTTCAAAACGAAAGTTCATTCAAACTAAACCATATTTAATTAAATTTCTCTTATGGAATGCAAATTCAAACCGAAGGAAACCACATCTTATTTTAACTTTGAATCACATAATTTTTAACCATTTGAAACTGCAAATACCATAATACCAATATGTACCCAAAAAATGCCCTAATTATTAGTACCAAACATGAAACATGCCCGCCGCATACAGGTCCCATTGGTGCATTCAATTGCATTTACAAAAATCATCAATTAGGTACTACTACTACTAGTACAAACTAAACAATGTCTCCACAAATTTTTTTTTTTTTTTTGGTACAATCCACAAAATTTATATTAAATCAATGTCTTACACCAAAATGGAATAATTTTGTTTTCACCTCCCTTCATTGCATTTACTAGGGATGGGCGAATATTCATATATATAGCCTTGGCTTTTAACCCATGATCGTAGACTTTTTATGTTGTGTAGCTTTTTTCTGTTTGGTCTTCTGCTTGTATTGGAGCTACGTTGACTAGGTGCGGGTACGGTACCGGTATCTGATACGGGTATCGGTACGGGGTACACCTTTTTTAGAAAAACTAATATACGTGTATGCACATAAATTAAGGTACGGATATGTATCAAGTACTAATACGGGTACGTATCCGGTACCGGTACTTTTCCTCAAATGGACTACCCATACATCAATCGGAGTGTATCACAAGTTATGGCTATTGTTATAGCTGGGGTGATTGTTTTTTCTCTGTAACTTTCTCATGTAGTGTTTCTAGCACCCCTTGTGACTAGATCACTCATAATAAAATTTTGTTGTTCCAAACAAAAACCATTGTCACCACTAGCTTGGAATTCATAGAAACAGCAAACCACTAGCTTAACTTGGAGTCACACACACCATGACCGATATTTTTTAAAGACAATTTCATTTGCATTAACATATAGTAAGCATGGAGAGGTCGAGTATGAGCAAGTTTTGGTTGAACACAAGTATTTGGTCACTATATTTAGTCACACACATATGTTTGATAAAATGTAGAAAGAAAAATGATTTAATAATATTTATTTTTTAAATAATTAAATAATGGGACGGATGCATAACAAGTTGGACACACATGTATATTTTTTTTATAGATCATATAAATTATTTATTCAGCGAACCTAAAAAATCAAATATTTTTTATAAATATGACCGGGAAAAGTATTACTATAAAATGACCACTGCACGTACGCCAATGCACAATTTTGATCACTAATGTATTTAATTGTCAATCAGTAAAAATTATAAAAACGTAATATTTTGAAAATACTGATCAAAACATATTGAACAAGATCTTATATCTAATATTTAACATTTATATATTATTAAAAAAATACGGTCAAAATAAAGTAAATGAATAGTACATTTTTGACAAACAGAATCTTATGATTATTTTTTTGGTAACAAAGCTAAAGAATACAAGGGAAAAAGAAAAAAAAAAGACAAAAAAGAAAGATTAGTCTCTAAGGAATAAGGTCCCTAAAGCATCGATCCTGAGCTGTTCGCGAACGCCTTCCGGGGGAGAGCCGTGACTAGAGAAATCAGCATCAGAGGTGGCTCCAAGCTTTGCAAAGAAGTCGGCACATTGATTACCTTCTCTGAGAGTGTGGCAGAGGGAAACATTGTTCAGGGAAATCAATTCCTTTATGTCCTGGATCAAAACAGCATGAATATGGTACTTAACTTGCGGACCTTTTATGAGGTTGATACAGTGTAAAGAATCTGAGTAGCAAACAAGTTCGTCAATGCCCATGTTTTTGGCCAACAAAAGGCCCTTGTAGATTGCATACAATTCAGCATACAGAATGTCAGAAGACCCTTGAATGTAACCAGAAAATCCTGCTAGATAATAACCAAAGGTATTTCTAATGATTCCACCAAAACCTGCTCGAGCTGGGGAACCGAGACAGCTTCCATCAACATTAAGAATGGTACAAGAGAAGTTGTTGTTTTTCCACTTGATAAATCTATCAACTGAACCAACATTTGAAACAGGAGTGCAGCAATTCTTGAAAGTTTCAACCATAGACCTGATGTTAAAGGAGAGTCGGCTTAAGGTCCAAGTTTCATTATTCAGGCTCATTAGGTTGCGGTGTCTCCAAGACCACCAGACACCTGCCGAGAAAATGAGAGATTGGGTCCCGGTGGCGCCCATCTTGAGCCAATCGTAAACGTCCATGTTAGAGAAGAAATTCAGGTTAGTAAACCCAATGTGGTGCCAAAGACTACGAGAGAAATCACAGTCTCGGATGCAATGAAGAAAAGACTCATCTTGGAGACCACAACGAACACAAGTAGTTGAGGGGTTCATCTTGCGGTGGTTAAGCAAGGAGAGAGTGGGCACAGAGTTGTGACAAGCCAACCATAAGAAGAATTTGATCTTTTCAGGGAGATGAAGCTTCCAGATCCAAGTCCAAGATTGAGAAGGATTAGGGGTTATTCCTGAGTCTCGTAGGGAGATAAGCCGTCATAACCGCTTTTGGTAGTGTAAAAGCCATTTTTGTTGTTGGCCCAAATGAAGGTGTCTTCAATAGAAGTATTGAACTTTATGTGAGTGGTATTGATGATGTTAGAAATCATTGAGGGGAGCTGAGTATAGAGGATCTGAGTATGAGGGTTGCCTGTGGAGAGCACATCCCTAACTGAGAACTGAAGATCATGAATATCAATATAAGGAACAAGAGCCCCAAGACGACCAAATTTGGTCCAGTCGCTAAACCAAAAAGAGTAGCATCCTGAACCAGCACGCCAGGCGTAACAATCTTTGAGGATGTTTTTAGCCTGAATGATAGAAGACCAAGTTGGAGAGCCACTTTGAGGGTTGCCGGCGAGGAAAATTGAAGGCCCATCAACATATTTAGTGGAGAGAATATCAACCCAAAGTTTATTTGAATGTTGAACCATATCCCAGACCAGTTTTCCCCAGAAGAGAGATATTTGTTTCCCTTGTCTGTCGAATACCCAAACCACCACACTGCTTAGGACGAGCAATTTTTTTCCACCCCACCAAGTGGATACCTTTGTTGTTAGAGTCTCTCCAAATGAAGTTACGGGTAGTTTGATCAATACTATCACAAATGATTTGAGGAAGCCAAGCAATTTGCATGTAGTAGGTGGGGATGGAGGTGAGGACAGAAGACGCTAATGCTAAACGACCTGGTTTATTAAGCAATTTGTTCTTCCAAGAAGCAAGTCGAGCCTGCATTTTTTCAATAATAAAGTGAAAGTCACATATCTTGGCTCTCCCTTTAAGGATTGGAAAACCTAGGTATTTGTCAAGGGAAGTAGTGCTCCTAATGCTAGAAATGGAGGTAAGTTTGTTGATTTTAGCCTGAGGAACACCTCTAGAGTAAAAGGCTCGAGACTTTGACAAGTTAATCTTGAGACCTGAGGCCTGACTGAACCGGGCAAAGAGGTCAATTATTAACCGAATCTGAGAGTATTTAGCCTTGGTGAAGAGGAGGACATCATCTGCAAAAAGGAGGTGAGACAGACGGGGCCCGTTATTCAATATGTGGATAGGTGTCCAGGCATTATGTTGGACAGCATCATTGATGGCGATAGATAACTTCTCCATGCAAAGAATGAACAAATAGGGAGATAGAGGATCTCCTTGTCGAAGGCCATGTGAAGGCTTGAAAGAAGGCATTTTGTTCCCATTCCAAAGAAGAGAGAGATTAGAGGATGTGACACAATGCATTATAAGTCGGATGGTATCGTCGGGGAAGCCAAAATCATGGAGGCAGATTTTAAGAAACTCCCAGTTAACATTATCAAAGGCTTTCTCAAGATCGAGTTTGAAAGCAACAAAACCTTTCTTCTTCTTCGACCTTCTCATATAATGGATAACTTCCTGTAGGACGATGGCATTATCAGAAGTACCTCTTCCTGGAAGGAAGCTACTTTGGCAGGGCCCAATGATGGAGTCCAGAATTGGCCTTAGGCGGAGAACCAAGACTTTCGTGATGATTTTGTAGACAATGTTGCACAAGCTGATAGGTCTAAAGTCTTTGAAGGTTGTTGGTGGATCAACTTTGGGAATGAGAGCTATCAAGGTTTCAGAAATTGCAGGGTCGAAATAACCTGTGTGGAAGGCTGTTTTGACCAAGTTGAAGATATCATCCCCTACAATGTGCCAATATTGTTTGAAGAAGATGCATTGGAAGCCGTCAGGACCAGGGGCCTTGTAGGGCTTCATGGAGTTAAGAGCTGCAGACACTTCATCTTTAGTAACAGGTCTAAGAAGAGGTTGTCTTTCTTCTTCATCAATGGTCGGGTGAAAGCCATTGTAGAAAGGAGAGGCTTGACTGGACTGGTTGCTATTGAAGAAATTCTTGTAATACTGATGCGCCTCGCTTTGAAGGACGAAACTATCAGTAGTCCACGTCCCATTTGGTAGTTGAAGTCTATGGATACGGTTACGCTTCCTTCTAATGATAGTTTGAGTGTGGAAAAAAACACTGTTTTTGTCTCCGAATTTGACCCATTGTTCTCTAGATTTTTGGTACCAATGCATCTCCTCTTGGAAGAGGATGTGATTGTACTCGCGCTGAAGGTCACACTCAAGAAGGACATGATGGAGGGAATCAACTCTCTCAAGATAAAGTTGAACCCCTTTCAGTCTATTCTCAATGTGTTTTTTCCGCTTGAAGATGTTTCCAAAGACCTCGTGGTTGAAATCGATAAAGTCCTTTCGGACATTGTTAAGAGCAATGATAGTGTTATTATTGGAAGACCTCCACGCTCTCTCAACCAGAGCAGAATAATCATTATGATCAATCCAGGAGAGAGTAGTATTTTTTCTCAAAAAGTAAAGGTAAAATGAGATAAGCTAATATTGAACACATGACCTCATCAATGAGGCTACACCACATAACATAACACGCCATCAAACAAACGTAAAACTAAGTAATGGAAAATCTATCTTCTATATAAGCAAACAAACAACCCACCATCAAACAACCCAACAAATGCAAATATATCTTCTACACCACATAACACAAATTCCCCTCCTTATATCTTCTATATAACTAAACAAACAACTCACTATCAAAGCATCTCTGCAAAAACAATTAACACCAGAAAACAACTTCTTGTAATGGGAAATATGTTGAAGAGGTTTTTAAAGTTTATCTTACTACTTACCACTATTACAGGTGCTTTTGTTTGCTATGTACAGGCTGATCTTCCAAACTGTTGTGTAGGCCAACAAGGATCACCATGCAACCTACCTATTTGTCATGTAATGCCATGTTGCCATGATCCTCCATCCAGTGATCTTGAAGCTTCTAAGAACTCCTCGACCGTTTGAAGATTCACTGTCGTTTTGGTGGGTTATGTATTGTAATATTTGTCGTTTTAGGCTCTATTTGGTAAAAATAGCGGTTAGCTGATAAGCTAGCTTATAGCTGATAACTTATAACTTATAGCTGATAAGCTAATTGAAGTGTTTGGTAAAATTAGCGGTTTAACTAGCTGATAATGTAAAATTAAATGAAAGGGCATTATCACCTTATAATAATATCTATATAAATTAATATTTAAGATATTATTAAAAAATATTTTTTATTTGAAAAAATGATTTTAAATATTTTTACCTTTTAATAAAAGTAAACATTACGGTAAAATATATCTAATTGTATATATAAATTATATTATTGTAAAACTTAATTGCAACCTATACAATGAATAGATAATAATAATAATATTATACTAATTTGATTCGAGATTTCACAATGCATGTGAGTTTTTTTTGTTGTACATATGTGAGTTGGATATTACTTTTTTTTTTAAAAATTAATAGAGTAAATTAACTGGTTTGTATAGATCTGTGGGTGCAAAAATATACTACTTTTACAAATAAAAAGTCAATTTTGTGAACAAGTCGATAAAATATACAACTCCTAAAATTAACTAGGCTAAAAAGTCAATTTTGTAAAAGTAGAGAGTGAAAAGTTAGTTCAAAAAAATTGTGAGAATGTTTACTCGTCATATATAGCACATGTGTTATATAAATTTTACAATAAAAATATAATAAATATTAAAATAATGTTTATTATTCTTGTTCAAAAAAAATAATTTTGACTAAATTATATTAATCCAAAATAATAATTAAAATGAGTACTAAAGGGTAAAATTGAAACCAAAAACAGTGAAATGCCATGTGTCAATAAAGCAAAAGTTATTAATGCCCGTGATAGAAAACAACCATATGAAAAGGTCTATAAAAGACAATATTCTTCATCCCTTTACTCATAGAAAAGTAATCTAAAGAATAAGGTTTTTACTAAAAAAGTTCTAGAGATGAGAAGATCATCTCGCAAATTTGCAGAAACACGAAGAAAAGCTCAAGAGGAGGCAGCCAAAACCAAGCAGCCCAGGGCTAAACCAGAGATTGTAGAAACCTCTTCTGACTCAGAGATGGCTGACTCTGATTATGCAACATTTTTAGAGACTTATACTGAGGAAACACAATCTGATGAAGTGGAATCTCAAGTTACTTGTGAGGTGGTTGATAGTTCCAAGTCACCAGATCCACAGCCAGATTCAACATCAATAGAGTCAGATAATGACTCTGATTCAACAGATTGTGAGACAGAGTCTGAATAGTTTGTTGTGGTGTTTTCAGTTTTGTACTCTTTTAAGTTTGCAGTAATAGAAATTTGTCTTTCTTTGTGTTTCTTTAAATTTAAAAGTTTTCTCTTCTATAAAAGATTTTGTGCATGTGATGAAACAACATAATTTAGAATGAATCAACCAAAAGATGTTTATAACATATAGATAAGATTGACATAAGATAATGATAAGAAAACATAAGAAAAATCAAAATAAAAACACAGATCATTTCTTAAGCATGGCAAGCATTTCCAAGATCTGCTTTTGAGATTCCTTAAAACATGCAATATGTTCACTCATTCTATCCATTCTTTCATCTTGAGCATCGATCCTTCTTAACAACTCTTGACGTTCAGCAGATATTCCCACACAAACTGGTTGAGGATCTATTTCCATTGTAGATACCTCCTTTTCCAGGACAACATCTTCAACCGAAGCTTCCATTTCTTTCTCTTTCTCTGAAGTCACCATCATTTGATAATCTTCAATGATTTCCATATCTTCAGCTTCTTCTTCAATGGTTGAAGGAGTGGGAAGGGTTAACCTTGGCAGATTTGCTCTCTCAAAAGATTGTATCAAAGCAGTAAAGTATTCCCTAGACTTTCTAACAACATCTTCCTTGATGTGTTCTAGATAACAGTCAAGAGCATGACTGAATCTTGCTTTGATTTCTCTTGCTTCAGCTTTCAGATCAGATTGAAAGACCATGAAGTTTTCATGTCTTTTGAAAACGTTCTGAAGATCATAATGAATTTCATTCTCCAATTTAGTGAGGTTTGGGCCAAGTTTTAGAATGAAATTGTATGGTTGGATGCAGGTTGGGATAGATTTGGCTCTTTTTGCTTTGTGGATGTGTCTTTGTTGTACTAGCTCAAAGAGTTTTGATTTGGTTAAGGGGTAAATGGGTTGTTCTTGGGAAGGGTCAAGACACTCAAGATCTTCAGAGTATTCTAATGAATTCTAAAATGATGTTTCAAATTTCTGGTTAAAGAATTCATCAGTGATAGGACCAAGAGGTACTGGGAAAGGAAGGTTTAGTTCAGAGAGGTTGAGAATATGTGTATCAGATTCTGAATAGGCAGTAATAATTGGAGGAGATTTATCAGAATCTGATTGAAAAGATTGGTTTGATGAAGTGGGAGGTAGTTGAGTTTGTAATATCTCAGAGGTTGAGGTGTTTTCTGAGTGTGAGGGTTCTTGATGCTGAGATGTTATGGGGTTGGTTGAAATAGGAGAGTCTTGGTGTTGTTTTGCAGCTAGGTTTTGAATGATTGGTTGGGTATAGGGATGTCAATGGGGCGGGGAATGTGCGGAGGAAGCATCCCCGTTCCACGCCCCGAAATGTTCGCGGGGGAATTTTTGCCTCCATCCCCGTTCCCACGGGAGAATATTTGCCTCCATCTCCATCTCCACGGATCCCCACGGTACTCGCGGTTTGGATGTAGAATTCATTCTGTCGTAATCCAGAGACACACTGGAATAATCAGAAGTATTGTTTGTGTTGGTTGCAGAAGGTGATGACTCTATAGACATATAGTGTTTTTCAGATCTTTTGCTGTCTCACTGTAAGGTGATTAACAACAGAACCGGAGCTCTAGATACCAATTGAAGGGGTGTGAAAAACACAAGAAGGGGGGGTTGAATTGTGTTTTGATAAGTTAAAACTTTTCTAGCTTTCAGAGTTAAATTTGCAGCGGATATTTGAATACTAGATAAACACAACACAATCAAAAAGCAAAGAGAGAGATAGAGAAAGACACAAAGATTTATACCGGTTCCTCTCACAAACCGAGAGTAGTCCAGTCCCCTTGCACTTCCAAGGGATTTTACTATAATCACTAAAGATTACAAACTCAAAAGCTCAAGCACACAAGCAAAAGACTTCACAAATGCTCAAGAACACAAGCAAGAGACTTCACAAAACTTATACAAATAATCAACACTAATACACTTGTAGAAATAGAGGTGTTGTAAAAATCTAAGCTTAACAAGACTCTCTAACACTTAAAACAATTTAAGTGAATACAAAAGAGTATAACTCTGAGTCCTTAAGAATATCAAAAGATATTTGAAGCTTAGTGTGTTGTTCAATAATAGCTCAAAAAGTTCAGTTGTTTCAGTAGTCCTTTCTCAAGAAGATTGTCCTTTATATATAGACAAGTGAATTGTAGACGTTTGAGATAAGACCGTTGTAGAAGATTGACAGCTGTTGATTCTAGTGGATGTGAATTTGATTCTCTTTTACCAAAAGAAGTAAATGAATTCCACTACTCTTTCGTTGTAGAAACGCTCCATCATTTTGAGTAAGGATAGTACATATTTGTACTATACGCTCCATTTGATGATAAGGTTGAGGATAAGAATGATGTACTATATGATTATTCCTTAACCATGAGCCGTCTTCCTTCAAAAAGAACATCCTAGAAGCTTGTTATCAGAGATACGAGGTTTCTGAAAAATAGAGCATTCTTCTTTAGGATAACTGATCTTTTATCTTCTGATAGTGTCTTCAGAGGCTACAAACAGTCTTTAGAGGCTAACTTCCTTCAGAAGCAACAATTAGTTCTTCAGACTGTACTCTTCAAAAGCTCTAAAGAAATTCTATCAGAACTTAATTGATGATCTTTGAGTAATAAATCTATACTGTATACCTGCACGCTTAGATCAATAATTAGTAATTCCAATTGTCCATTTAATACTTTGTTATCATAAAAACTTAAGCGAATTTTTCAATAAAACTTATTTTGTTCCAACATCCAATACTTACTGGCTTCTTTATCATTTACCATCCATATTTCAGTGAAGCTTATAGGAGTAGAGATTCTGAATGGTTGTGTCCTCTTTCTTGAGCATTCCTACCAGTCATGATTGAAATCATCATCCCACCAAGATGCGTCTTCAGTGTCTTCTAGATAGGGATAAGGTATATAATCATCCTCTTCTAAGTTACTCTCTTCAGAGTTTTCTTTAGAGTTTCTTTCATCAAGTTCTGATTCAACATTTGTCTCTTCATCAAATATATACTTTCTAGATACAGCAGCTTCAAGACCATTGCAGGTCACATGTACCCATGTGATTGGAGTAACCAGATCTCTTCTCATATTTCCAGTAATAAAAATATTTTGTCTCTTGATACCCATTTTTGGATGAGTCCAGATTGGTTAGCTTTAGAACTCTCATCTTCTTCTTTCTACTCTTGAGTTGCCTCTCGATATGAATCCTTATCAATTTCTTGATTTGATTCATTGATTCGAACGACATTTTCAATTTTAGATTTTTCTTGAGGTAAGACTCGCCTTATAATCTTAGAGAAGGATTCAGCAGTTTCCAAACCTCTTGATGAAAATAGAAGATAAGGATAACAGTCATTGATATTCTTAGTGAGAGTGACAAAGTTTGATATTTCACTAGTATTCTTAGATTGAGGAAACTTATGACAACCACCATTACTTTCAAGCTCTTTTATTTTGATCAAGGATTTTTCAAAAAGATCTTTAAGGTGGTTGGCTTGTTCACTCAGATGCTGACAATTAATTTCAAGTTCTCTGCATCTTTGTGAGCTTCCATTTAATCTAAAGAATACTTTTTCAAGTATTTTAATAAGCTTAGTTTTAGAAAGTTGAGAGTATACCTATATTAGCTTTTCCATGTCAACATCTGATTCTTCATGATCAGATTCTGACTCAGCTTCAGATTATGTGCAGTCTTCATTTGCCATAAATGCACACTCATCTTCTTCATTTTCTTCAAATTCTTTGTCAGAGAATATGTCCAATTCTTCCCATGTAGTCATTTGACTTTTCACCATTTTTCCTTTAAGCTTTTCTCTTTTCCAATTTTCAAGCTTCTTGGTGAAGCTTTCAAGATATTCATCTTCTGATTCTTCTTCTAGTTCTTCTTTAGCTTGAGGAGATGTGCTTAAGGATTGTGATGATTCTGACTTAGAGCTTTCCACTTTGTTTTCTATATTCATCTTGACCATTCTTGCCACAAGATCTATGACTTCATCTTTTGTCATAGACCCTTTACCATAATTTTCTTCTTTCTTGATAAAGATGACTTTCTCATCTTCTTTAGCTTTAAGCGCTTCTTCATTAATTTTGAGATAACTTATTAAGGATAGAAGACACATTTTGTCAATGTTCTCTGTTTCCTCAATTCTGGTGATCACTTGATTCCATTTCTGAGGTAGACTTCTGAGAATCTTCAATATCAGATCAGTCTCACTATAGTTTCCATCTATAGCTTTGAGTTCATCTATAAGATTTTTAAATCTTATAAACATAGATTCTATGTCTTCCTCTTCTTCCATGATAAACAATTCATATTGTTGAATTAAAGAATCAGCTTTGGATTGTTGATCATGTTTGTTGTTGTTATCACTTGTCCATAAGGAGTCATAGGTTCCTTTGACTTGACTAATCATCTCACCAATGAAGCTTTCATCGTTGTTTGCACTGGTTGTGATCTCCTCTTGAATAGATGATGTTTCCTTGCACTTGTTTTCTTCTCCTTCTTCTGAATCACCAAAAATCTTTTGTTTCCACCAATTAAGGTTGACAAAATCTTTGCTGAGTAGTGGTGATTTTTCAGACATAGTGTTTTTCAGGATCTTTACTGATTCACTGTTAAGTGATTAGTAATCAGAACCAGTCTCTGATACCAATTGAAGGTGTGAAAAACACAAGAATGAGGGGTTGAATTGTGTTTTGAGGATTTTAAATTTTGTTCAAGATTAAGAAATCTATCAGAGTCTATTTTGGCAGCGGATGAGTCAAACACACAATGCAATTAGACGCAAGGTTAAGAAGGTAAGAGAGAAAGAGACAACACACAAGATTTTATACTGGTTCCCCTCAAAACTTGAGAGTACTCTGTAACGCCCCAAAATTTAGAACTATTTATTTTATTTGGATTTGACTTATTTTAATTATTTTATTAATATTTAAATAAAATTAAATTAATAGAAATATTTTTATTTTATTGTTTTGAGAATATTTTTTTTTTGTCACATAGCTTGGGATATGTTTTAAATTATATAGGTTAGAGATATGCTTTAGGAATATATTTTAGAAACAAAGTTTGTTTGGAAACATATTTTGGAAAGATATATTCTAATTTTTTTTGAAACAAAATAATAGATTTTTTAGGAAATTAAATTTTGAAACAAATTAGTAATTGATAGACATTACTTTTATGATTAAGAAAAATCTTTATAAATAGAGAAGGATAAAGAGGAATTAAGGGAGCCATAAATAAAAAAGGAAAAAAGCTAACAATTATGAGGTAAGGGGTGAGTGTGTTCAGTTTTAACCATAAGAGTAGTCGAGGGGACCTTGTCCTCCTTCTTTTTCCCTTCTTTTTGGATTCTTGAATTATCTATGATTCTTTTATTTTGATAATATGTCGAGTCTAATTGACATTGAATTAGTTAAAAATCTAAAATAAAGTCGAGTTAGCCATGTAATGATTGAGTTGAGTTATGATTGCCTATTTGGTTTAAATGTCTCATAAGTCGAGACATTACGTTGAGAAAATATGTTGAGAAATTTCATTGAGAAATTATGTTGAGAAATTTCGTTGAGAAATATGTCGAGAATATCTTTTAATTACGTTGAGGAAATTACGTTAAGAAATATGTCGAGAATATCTTTTAATTACGTTGAGAAACTATGAGTTTTAATTGTTGAACCTTGTTGTGGTTTGGATGAATTAATTGCTATTACTTGTAATACGTTTGATCGTCCGAACGACGATTTTTATTGACATTTTGTTCTTTTTGTATTATGTTATTTCCTTTCGAGACAATATTCAAATTTTTGGATAAATATATATTATAGTTTAAATTTTTATTTCGATGCGTAACTATTATATATGATATTCAGTTATGCGAATAGCGGGACACCCTTTTTGAGATAAATTAAATAAATATTTTATAAAGAAAATCAAAGAAAATTTAGGGTGTTATAAATTGGTATCAGAGCAGGTTGGTCCATTCCGACCGTGTGGGTTATGTGTCAATCAGAGCATGTCTATTCAGTCAGACCAAGTGGGCGTATTGTTAGTCGTGTCTTCCTTATGTTTTCTATTTGATTTTTTTGGTCACACTTGCACATTAGTCACTGGTTATTTTACAAAGTGCTTGTTAAGTTCTTGAAACTGTTGCTTCTAACTGACATGTTGTCCTTGCTTGATATTATTTATGTGTTATACGGTTATCCAACTTTATTATGCATGAGACTAGTGTAGAAAAAGTAAGTTAGAGACAATAGACATATTTAGTAACATGTGTTAGCTAGTTGCTTTGTGGGAACCTCAGAAAATTTTCGAGGACGAAAATTCTAAAAGGGGGAGAGTTGTAACGCCCCAAAATTTAGAACTATTTATTTTATATGGATTTGACTTATTTTAATTATTTTATTAATATTTAAATAAAAATAAATTAATAGAAATATTTTTATTTTGTCCCATAAGCGTAGCTCAAATGGTAGCTACCATGGACGTTATTGGAGTGGCTGGGGTTCGAACCCCGGATTCTACGCTTCTCCACATTTAAATGTGTGAATCTTGTCATTTAGGCTACTTAACCTAAAAAAAAATATATATATTTTTATTTTATTGTTTTGAAAATATTTTTTTTTGTCACATAGCTTGGGATATGTTTTAAATTATATAGGTTAGAGATATGCTTTAGGAATATATTTTAGAAACAAAGTTTGTTTGGAAACATATTTTGGAAAGATATATTCTAATTTTTTTTTAAACAAAATAATAGATTTTTTTGGAAATTAAATTTTGAAACAAACTAGTAATTGATAGACATTACTTTTATGATTAAGAAAAATCTTTATAAATAGAGAAGGTTAAAGAGGAATTAAGGGAGCCATAAATAAAAAAGGAAAAAAGCTAACAATTATGAGGTAAGGGGTGAGTGTGTTCAGTGTTAACCATAAGAGTAGTCGAGGGGACTTTGTCCTCCTTCTTTTTCCCTTCTTTTTGGATTCTTGAATTATCTATGATTCTTTTATTTTGATAATATGTCGAGTCTAATTGACATTGAATTAGTTAAAAATCTAAAATAAAGTCGAGTTAGCCATGTAATGATTGAGTTGAGTTACGATTGCCTATTTGGTTTAAATGTCTCATAAGTCGAGACATTACGTTGAGAAAATATGTTGAGAAATTTCATTGAAGAAATTACGTTGAGAAATTTCGTTGAGAAATTTCGTTGAGAAATATGTCGAGAATATCTTTTAATTACGTTGAGGAAATTACGTTAAGAAATATGTCGAGAATATCTTTTAATTACGTTGAGTGAGTTTTAATTGTTGAACCTTGTTGTGGTTTGAATGAATTAATTGCTATTACTTGTAATATGTTTGATCGTCCGAACGACGATTTTTATTGACATTTTTTTCTTTTTGTATTATGTTATTTCCTTTCGAGACAATATTCAAATTTTTGGATAAATATATATTATAGTTTAAATTTTTATTTCGATGCGTAACTATTATATATGATATTCAGTTATGCGAATAGCGGGACACCCTTTTTGAGATAAATTAAATAAATATTTTATAAAGAAAATCAAAGAAAATTTAGGGTGTTATATACTCCAGTCCCCTTGGTTTTCAACAAGAGAGTTCACTATAATCACCAAGATTACACAATTTGCTCAATCACACAGCAAGAGACTTCACACTTTGCTCAAGCACACAGCAAGAGACTTCAACAAATGCTCAGGCACACAACAAGAGACTTACTCTATTGCTCCAGATCACACATCAGGAGACTTCCAAATTGCTCAAGCACAAATGCAAGAGACTTTCAAATTGTTCAAGCACAAACGCAAGAGTTCCAAATCTTATACAATAAGATTGGTTACAATTATACACCTATGACTAACTCTTACAAATGTTGTCAAAACAGAAAGTTTTGACGTTGAATGAAGGTCTTGAGTTTACGTCTTGTGTAGATGTTTGCTATTAAGTTCTTTGGCTTGAATGAACACTTTCTTCCTTTTTAACTGTATGCAATTCTTCTTAAGTTTAAGCTCTTGTGAGAAGTTCTATCATTCAACGACCACTTTGTCAATTTAAAGAGGTCTTGTATTTATATACTTGGAAATAAAGACGTTTGAATATGACCGTTGTGAGAGATTAGTTTGCCCGTTTGAAATGTACTCAAGCCAAATTTAACTTATTCCGTAAATGACAAACTGCTTCTGCTTCTCTGTTTCTTGAAGATAGTTCCTTTGCACATAAGAGGTAACATTAATACCGTTGTCTTGATATTCCCTTTCTTGTCTTGTTGGACTGGCATACAGCAGCATCCATTTCGTCCTTGTGTAGTTTATAACTTGAGGGATAATATCTCTAGACTTGATTCCATCAGATTTATGATTTGTCATTCTTGTGTAGCTTCTGAGAGTACACTAAAATTGCTTCTGCCAGACTCTTCTTTGCTTTTGGACTTTCTGTTGTTTCTGAGACTCCTGTAGCTTCTGACAGACTTTCTTCAGACTTGATTCTCTCAGAACCTCCGAATGTTTCAGAAGCTTATAGTTTATTTTGGGCTTCTCAGATTCTATCTTCATTGTTAAATGCACACTTTCATTTAAGATCATTAGTGTTCTTTAATTGCATATTAATACTTTGTTATCATCAAAACTTTATCAAGCTCTTGGGATTTGTTCTAAGAACCATTTTTGTTCTAACAAAACTGACTTATAGCTTATGTCTTATAGTTTATAAGCTAAAAGACCTGTTTGGTAACAATTTTTTCATCACGAACTTATAACTTATTTTACTGACTTATAGCTTATTTTTCAGACGCTATTTTAAGTAGGGTTTGAGCTTATAGCTTATCATTTTTTCTTCCAATTTTTTCCTTATTATTTTAACTAAAATCCACCATTATCCTTTAAAATATATTTTAATTTAAAATAAACTAGATTTATTTTAATAGTGGCTTGCTATTGAATACCAATGAAAAATACTATCAACGTTAATGTTAGCATTTATTTTTGTTGATAAAACTGTGTTAATATATTGTAGACTACTCCCGTAAAAAAATGTTGTGAACTACTGTTTCTATTTTAAAATAAGCCACTATTAGATCAAAACAAGCCATTATAAATAAATAAAATCCAAATTAGATCAAAACAAGCCTAACACCCGCCATTAAAAAATAAAATAAAATAAACCTAATATAGTACTCGTAATACCCATGTAAGGGCATGATGAAAAACGAACCATGTCTATTTTTATTTGAATATATTGTTTTTATAAATTATAAAAATTGACATGAAAATAAATTTAAATAAAGTGTCAACAAATAAAACTAATTTAATAATAATACATAAAAGATAATTTAACTTAACAAATTTAAATTACTAAATTCTAAACATTTTAAATATAAATTTTATTATAAATTAAAAATGTCCTTTTATGCCATTTTACATGTATCAACTGTTGAACCGCTAATTTTACCAAACACTTTAATTAGTTTATCAGTCATCAGCTATAAGCTAGCTTATCATTTAACCGTTATTTTTGCCAAATAGAGCCTTAGTTTTTTCGATTGAACTTAACCTTTTTGTGTATTTGATGTTTACCTCATTGTATATACCATTTTTCTATATATTATTATTATTATTATTTTATTCGTAAAAAATCATTATTATTATTATTAATTTATTTATTTATAAAGATAATCTGGTGGAACACATGTCACCTTTGTGTAGTAATTTTACATATCGCTAATAATCTTTTCGACCCATATTTTTTCAGGGGTGTTCCTACTTCATTTTATTTTTGATATAAGTGTTAGCTACCTACAAGGACATAATAAAGAATAAATTAACACGTTTGACCCAAAAAAAGAATAAATTCATGTATCATCAATAAAAGGAAACAATGTTGAAAATAGCTGCAACAAATTTTGTTGTTAGATACGTTGCCCTTGACTAGATTTCTCCCCAAGTGGGGAGGAACTATAAATGAATATCGGTGCATGTTAATTTGCAAGACAAAAAACGGAATACATACATTTGTAAATAATTGTTTTTGTGGGTCGTTAATAAATTATTATACGACCATGACTCAACATGCCTATAGTGTATACAAATCCAAAACAAGTCAACCATCGATACTTACTATCTACATTCATGCCGCATGATCCAACATATATTTGTTTTTTAGTATATATGTATAATCTTGAGACATTTATTATTTATCAATTTATCCAATAATAATGATATATAAATCAACAAAACTAGAATCTACGCCCACAATCTCAACTAAACAATATAATGTTGTAAAGGAATTCAACATTCTTCTAGTAGAGTTGTAGAGTACACACTCATATATGAACAAAAATCCACTTTTTGAACTTCCTTGCATGTACAATATAACTAAACAACTTACATTAAATATGGATAGTGGCATTCTTCCACCACTTTAGTAAGTAGTGTACACACTCATATACGAACAAAATTCTACTTTTTGAACTTCTTGCATGTACAATGTAAGTGAACAACTTACATTAAATATGGATAGTAGACTAGCATAGAATGATAAGATCATCATGTATACCTCTTAATTACATATAAATAGAGGCATCAGAATCTCACTCAATCAAAGATCATTGAAAATAATATACAAGACAAAACAAAATTGTGCAATGGACCAACATGGTGATTGTGCTTCTTCTTTTACTAGTGCTATGAGTCTAAGTGATCAAGGAATGTCTTCAATACCTCAATGTTATATTCTTCCTCCATCACAACGACCTAATACTAATCATGTTTCGGTCTCTAACACTCTTCCCATTATAGACTTGTCTACTTTAAGGGACCAATCTTTTAGATCACAAACAATCAATGAAATTGGAATTGCTTGCAAGGAGATTGGTGTCTTTCAGGTAACAAAAACTAAAATTTAATGCATGCTTGATTTGCATTTCATGTGAATGTTAGTTATATATATATAGAAATTGATACACTTGTTCTTATTACATAACACTGACATGAAAATATTAACAAAAAGTGTTTAATGACGTGTATTTTTTTAGTTCATTGTAAATGTACACATTTATATATTATAGGAGTATTGGGTAAACATCGAATTAGTTTCCAACTTTGTAAGGCGCACATTGTGTATTCTTATAAAAATTAGAGACTTATTTGATGGGTCACGCTCATGCTAATTAAACAGCGCCCTTGGGACAATGATTAAGGAAACAAAAGAAAATGTTTTGAACACAAAATATTCTTTTCTAAAATTTCAAAGCTATGAATTCACTACTTTCAAAATTATATTATCATTTTTGTTTTCTTAACTATTATCCAAGAGTATTGTTTAACATTTTCCTTATTTAAGAGTGCATATATTGTTGGACAATAAATGAACACTTTTATGCATATTGTGTATTCTTGTAAAAAAAATGATACATCATGTGAAATTAGAGACAAATATTATTATTTTTTGCACTACTATATATAGCAAAGTAGTTGTCTTCACTTGTTGCTTCCGGCCAATGACTTGTAATCATCTAGCAAATAGAAAATCTGAGTCACTTTTAAAAAAAAGTGAGAAGTTATCCTCAAAGAATTTATTTATTATATCATAATGCATGACATATGCATAAGAAATTATAATTTATTCTCTAGCTCTTATTTTCTTGGAATGACATCACTATATAGCTAGCTTCATAGGAACCAAATCCTGATTTTACTATGTATACATAAATATATTGTTTCTCTGCATCACTATATGACACTTTGTAGGTTATTAACCATGGAATTGATGAGTCAATAATGAAAGATGCTTTGGAAGTGACAAATGAGTTCTTCAACCTTCCTAATAATGAAAAGATGTGCTTATTTTCTGATGATGTTCACAAACCAGTTAGATATGGAACAAGTCTTAATCAAGCCAAAGATAAAGTATTTTGTTGGAGAGATTTCATCAAACACTACTCTCATCCAATATCAGATTGGATTCATATGTGGCCTTCAAATCCATCTACTTATAGGTTTGTCCTAATAATCTTCTGAAACTTCTAAATACCTTTTTAATTGTATCATATATTAGCTACTTACCATAGAAATTTTGATGGAATTAATGAAATTTCACTTTTCTTAAGAATAGATATTTAAGTGTGGACAGAGTGAAAAAAACAAATAGATCCTCAACGTACAATTTTTGACATTTTAGTGAAATTTAACCATTGGATAAATCAAATGATCCAAATTTAAACACTTATGTTTTCATAAATTATTGATGGTGTACATGTAGGAGTACATTGTGTCCATGTTTGTATTAATTAGTAAATCTATTGACTTGTAAAAATACATCTGTAAAATAATTGTTAACAGGGAGAAGATGGGAAAGTATGCAATGGCAGCACAAATTTTACAATACAAATTAATGGAAATAATATTTGAAAGCCTAGGATTAAACCAAAGTTACTTACATGAAGAAATAAAAGGAGGTTCACAAGTACTAGCAGTAAATTGCTACCCTGCATGTCCTGAACCAGGACTCACCTTAGGAATTCATCCTCACTCTGATTATGGATCATTAACATTGCTTCTTCAAACACGTTCGGGGCTTGAAATTGAAGACAAAAACAACAATTGGGTTCCTGTTCCTTTTGTTGATGGAGCATTGGTTGTACAATTAGGTGACCAAATGGAAGTTCTTAGCAATGGACAATATAAGAGTGTGATTCATAGAGCAACAGTTAATGGAAATGAGAAGAGATTTTCTATAGCAAGTCTTCATAGTTTTGCTATGGATAAGAAGATGGGTCCAGCAGTTCAACTTGTTGATGATCAACATCCTAAGTGTTACAAGGAGTTTAGTTTTAGGGATTTTCTTGAATTCCTCTCTTGCAATGATGTTTCAAAGGGAAGGTTTCTTGATACTTTGAAATTATGAAACATTAGATTCTGAGGGTTCAATTATATAATAAGGTGCGTGTAATAAAGAGGTAACAAAAGTATACTCCATCAGAACCCAACAATCTCTAAGGTAAGACAACGGGAAAACAAAGAGACAAATAAAACTACAAGAAAAATACCCCTAACGAAGAGAGAGGCAAAGATTACCACCACAAGAAGAAAAACACCCCTCATAAAGAGAGAGACAAAGATCAACCACATGCATGTGTCACTTTTCTTTTCTCAATTGTTTTAATAATATGTAATTGGAATAAATAATAGCAATCAAATTCAGTTTATTGAAGACAGGAACACCACAAATTGGTTAGAAAATATATTTGATAATTTTTTGTCACAATGCTCTAATAGGTTAGGGAAGTCTTTACTTTGCACGATTCCATGAGCAAATTAAAAATTCTATTATATTCGCATGATATGACAGTAACACTTGAGGTATATGATATAACTCACTCCTAGTTCAATTTGACGGCCACTGATTTATTAGCGACTGGGATTAATCTTTCACCAATAAATTTCAGCCACCGATTTAGATTGGATGACAAATATTATTACTATGTCAACGCAGTTATTGCACCTAATCCTTTCACAAAGACTTATATTAATTATATTAACAAAATAAATAAAGCATATATTTCTAACTCGATTAAGCATATGTTTTTTGACTCAACATTCTATGTTAATTTAAGTGATGGAGTTGGTGTGCTTTTTGTTATCTTTTTGGTGATTATCTGTTCAAGCGTCTACTTATTGGAGACTTTAGTGTTGGAAAATCATGCCTTCTTCAATAATTTGTTGCAAGCTTTCTGCTACTTTTTCTCACTACTAAAAGAAGACCATTTTTGCAGGGAATTTCGTACGGCTTAGGATGGAAATGGGACGGAGTTCAGACAAATTTGGGAGGGAAAGGAGTTAGACAGAATTCAGACGAATTGTGTCACGTCCAAAAAACCCTTGTTGTAGATCTGCTAGTTATTATTTTGACTACTCTTGGTTGGCTTACACACACACCACTTCATCCTATTTCCTCCCTCTTGCTAGTACATTTCATTCTAACGATTGTTACATCAATTGTCGTTAGAATTTAAAACATCGTATTTATGCGGTTGTCTATTCTTGATCTATATTTCATGTTTTTGTTCAAATCATTTTCGTGGCTTGGAACGAGTTGAGGTTAACTCCTATTAATTTCCATCGATTGTGATTTCCATGTTGATTAAGTATATGTTTGGTTTCAATTCTAGAGCGGTATAAATTGATTATAGACGTGTTGAATTGATTCTAACTTGTTTGATGTTTCAAAAGTAGAATTAATTCTGCCTTGAATTTTTTTTAGGTATGCATCAAATTAATCCACTACTTAAATAGCGAATTATACCAATTATGAAAAGACAAAAAAAAAACGTAAAAATTAAATCAGATCTACCCTATACGAACAAATGTGTACTAACCTCTTGTTTCAAGTTTGTTTAAAGTAGATTTCAACCACAAATGACGGTTCAAACGGGAGATTTTAATTTCGGGTTTTGGAATGTTTATGGAGTTGATTTCAATTTTCTTAATTAATATTCCCTCTAGACCTAAATATAAAAAAATGTTTACTTTTTAATTACGTTGAAAATTTGATGTATCTAGTCTATAATTTAGACTAAATATATTAAAAAAAAAATTTGAACAAAAATATATTAAACTTTTAATGTATCTAGAAAGTAAATATTTTGTTATAGTATTTAGGATTGGAGATAGTAGTAGAATGTAATGAGCAAGTGTCGGTACAATCTACCAAGTGGATAGAAAAAATATTAAATTAAATTTTCCTACGGGTAAATAAAAGAAAAAGTTTAATGGAGATACACCAACGGTGTAAAATAGTTTTATACAATTGTCCAATAAAAACTCATCAATTAGCCGTGTCATATTAAGAAAGTGAAGTGATGTGGCGAAAAATATGGTTGACAATGTAAAATTATTTTACACATATGATGCATATTTTTTTCTCAAAAAAAATAAAAAAATTGTTGTTTGTCGATTAATTAATTTTGTATCTATCTACCATATAACAATTGATCCCAATCTCAAATACGTCACAGTATTTATCCCCTTTTCCACGCGTTTCTAATCTCATCATTCAAAACAACAACAACCCAACCAAACCAGCTTGCTTGTCTTACGATTCCTTCTGATATTCCGAGGTTAACCACCGCCACCGTACCAATCGCCGACGAATCCTCCGTCAACAACTCACCGATCACCGTCTTTCACTTTCTCAGAGATGAATCCTGAGTAGTATGTTCCTCTCTACCCTTCTCTTCACTTTCCCTTTTGATTTGTGTTTGATTTTCTACAAATTCATTCCTTTTCCGTGTTTTTTATCTTACTTGTTAAAAGGATTGGTGTTAATTTAGTTCTTAGAAGTTAGGTTAAGTTAACTTCAAATTTTGTTGATTTGTAACCCTAGATTGATTGATTTTTTTTCTGAATTTTTAACCCTTTTTCTTTTGTGGATTTGAATTATTACTATTCTAATGAGAATTCTGCAATGATTGTTATGTTTTTTTAGTTTTCATGATTGATTTTGGAGTTTTAGAATTTACCCTGAATCTTACCTTTTTACTTGTTGATTTCTAAGAGTTGTTTGAGTTTGTAGTTCAATCAATAAGAATATAAATTAGTGATGTTTGTGTTACTTTGTTTATAGATCTTTAATAAAAATTAAGACTTTTTACGATTGGTTTTCAGTTTCATTTATCTTTGATTTGATATGTATGTGTGTGAGAAAGAAATTGTTATTTCAGAAGCTGATTCAGAATCTATTTTAATTTAAGTGATAGAGCTGATGTGTTGTGGTTGTTTTTTTCAGTGATTATCTGTTCAAGCTTCTTCTTATTGGAGACTCTGGTGTTGGAAAATCATGCCTTCTTCTGAGATTTGCGGTAAGCTTTCTGCTATTTTATTATTTTGACCACTCTTTTTTTCGGTGTAATTTTTTGTTTTATTACCGTATTTCTACTTTTTTAGAGTTAACAATAACACCCTTTAAATGTGCTGCACTAGTTGAATTGAATTATTGATAAACCATAGCTATCTGTCTAATTGTTTTTAGGAGGTTTTTATTGTGTTGGAGTTTTAGAAAATAAACCATTGTTGTAATCACTTTTTATAGCTTATGATAGTTACCAAACTAGGGAAGGTAGAGTGGATTCATTTTGCATGTTGATTGATCTTGGTTATTGTAGCTAGTAATGTGTGGCTTAATGTAGTGGTTTGTACTAACTTTAAGTTTTATGCTACAGGATGACTCTTACATTGATAGCTACATCAGCACCATTGGAGTTGATTTTGTAAGTACAACTTTGTAAAGATCTATCTTGCACTGATTTTTCTGATCTTATCATCTTGTGTGATTTTGTGTAGAAAGTTAATTAAAGCAATTTCTGATCTCATTATTTTGTGTTATTTTGTGTAGAAAATCCGCACCGTTGAGCAGGATGGGAAGACCATTAAGCTCCAGATTGTATGTATATGATTGCCTTTGTTTTAGTTCCTTTGTCTATTGTTATTATGTCTCCCCCAATCTCTACTTAACTATTTTAATCTTTTTGCTGGACATTTTTTCTCTAAAATGTTTTTTGATAATTTCTTCATTTTGTTTATAAAGCTTTCCCTTTGAAGCTCTGAAATAAGTTTCTGGACTGTGTTGTTTGTAGTTAATTCTTGTCATATTGACTTTGTTTCTTACCTTGTTTTGTGATCCAATTTCATATGTAGTGGGATACAGCTGGGCAAGAACGATTTAGAACAATCACCAGTAGCTACTACCGTGGGGCACATGGAATCATTGTGGGTGATGATTGTTTTTCATTAGTTTTAAATGTATATTACTTGAATTTATTTTTGTTTCCTTGCCTGCTTTACTGACTGGTTATTCTGGCAGATTGTTTATGACGTGACAGATGAAGAGAGCTTCAATAATGTAAAGCAATGGCTCAGTGAAATTGACCGCTATGCCAGTGATAATGTTAACAAGCTCTTGGTTGGCAACAAGTGTGATCTGGCAGAGAGTAGAGCTGTGCCATATGAAACAGCTAAAGTATAGAAATTTTGCTTACACTACTTGATTTTGTGATTTTTTCATAGTTAGGAAACATTCAATTTCAAGCTTGTGCTTGCATAAAACTTTTGAGGAGTTACTACTCTTATGTTCCTATTCCAGCTACCTTACCTAATCTTCTATATTATGTTCTTCTTTACCAGGCATTTGCAGATGAAATAGGCATTCCTTTTATGGAAACAAGTGCAAAGGATTCTACAAATGTCGAACAGGCATTTATGGCAATGGCTTCTTCAATCAAAGACAGGTACTTATTCTTTGTTACTATACAGTCTATAGATAGTTAAAAGTTGCTTGGCCTTGAAAGAAAGTTCTAGCAAAACTTAAGTTAACGACTCCGAAAGAAGGATTATGCTGAAGCTCGTTCCAATATTCATTTAGCTCAGTCTTTTTTATGCTTTTAGTTTCCGTGGCTGGAAAAAGTCAATTTTGAGGACATAGTATCTCATCAATGCAAATCTAGACCACACTTACTATGAATGACTTAGAGCCACACAGAGGATACCTAAATAAGGTAAAAACCATAGCCTCAAGGTCCCCGAGGAAATAATATTTGAAAGTTGAAACCAAATTCCAATATTCAGTTGTCCTTCCTTTCTTAGTCTGCTACACAACTCACAACTGGCAGGCTTATCAACTCCTTGAGAGGCTCGTCATTAAATTTTTATTACATTAAAACAACTTGATTATAGACTTTAGATAGACATTTGGCCAGCCTGATGTTCAATGAAAGGTTTTTAATTTTAACTAGTCATGTATAGATCATTAACTTATTTTCTTTGCGAGCATTGATTCCTTCTATGATTGAATTCTGATAATAATTTTCTCGTCTTGAATGTAGAATGGCAAGCCAACCTACAAACAATGCAAGGCCTCCAACAGTGCAGATAAGGGGACAGCCAGTTGGGCAGAAGAGTGGGTGTTGCTCATCCTAACTGCAATATATTTCGATTTATTTCATTTGGTCTACTGCTCATTGCTTGTAAGATTTTTTGGTTTGTTAAATGACTGAAATAGTGGACCAATGTAAGAATTTGGCTGTTGGTTTGGAACTGACCTAGATGATCCCATTCTTTGAATATACTTAAATGATATGGTTTGTGCAAAGTACAATATTCATTAATGCTAAATCTATATTTCTGTCAATACTTGTTTCAGTTCAAGCCGAGCTACTTTTTATTGTTATTTGATTGCACAGAAAATGTGGTGTCATGGAACTGCGTATTCAAACAATTGATATTAGTACTCTGCATTTGGTTTTCCCCTTTATGCATTGATCAAATCTTGTGCTGTGTTACAACCCAAGCCAATTTGTAACCAGTGTTTACTAGATTAATGGTTTTTCTTATTTCAATTTTTCACAAAGATAAATTGTATGAATGCTTCATAATTGTTCACAAAGATCAGTAGAACACCTATCTATTTAGTATTTTAGTGGCAACTCTCTGCATTCACGGAGACAAGTAGTGCACAGCTCCTAATCTAGCTTCACCTTTCACATGACCTTATTGTATATACAATTTTCGTTTCATATTAGATTTCTATGAAATTTGAATACAATAAATTGGATTTTTTTTCATGAATCATATAACATTGTTGAGCACTTACAACAAAAGCAAAAGCTGCTTGCTGCAGCATCAATCTCTGGTACAGATGATAAACTGCGATTTACATGTTGGGTCTTTTAAGAATGAAAACATGATTAGTTGAGTAAATCACAGGTTCAGGTTGATTTAGTTGTGGTAGAATGGATTTTTTAAAAGAATTTAGAAAATTTATTTTAAAATAAATCCAGAGAGAATTTTGATAAATTCAGTATTATAACTGGAGTGAGGGTTATCCGTGGCAGGTAAAAACATTTGTCGGAAGATGTCAACTTCTTAAATTGTCTGTGTATTGTTATACAACTCATTTGTTTTTTGTATGACAACTTGTCATGGTATCTGACTTGCAGCAAGTGATTTACAGTTACAAACAAGTTCTATTACAGAGTAGTTTACATGTATTTGTGTTTTTCTCAAGATGTGCCTGCAACTTGACATATTTAAGAATGCATGCTTCTTAACTCTTTGGGGATTGAGAAAGTAAAGTATAAAGTGAATGTTTTAAGAAACTCAATAGCTTCCCTTACTTCTAATGGATTTAAACAGATTCAAACTAATAGTTCTTTACCTTCTTATCTATGTTGATGATATCATATCATATCGATAGTGACTTCACATACTGAGTTTGATATTCAATGGATGTTCTTTATAGCACTTATCCAATCAAAATCTTAAGCCATCTAAATTTGTATATAGTTTCTAATGGGATGAGGTCATTACTCATAACAACATAACCAGTCAACCAAACATTATCCTATGCTTTATGCCTTTATTAATGTTTTATTCCCATGACATTTTATCTAGTTGCTGGATGCTTTAAACATTATCTAGTTGAGGTGTTTTATTCCCATAATATTTCTAAGATGCAAATCCTATGCTTTATGCCTTTATTTATAGTGTTGAATGTATTGTATTTTTTTTTATACACAAGGCTTTATGCCTTAGTTTATACAGTTTTGAATGTGTTCTTTTTTTTTTTACTTACACAAGGTGATTTTTTCCCTTTTCGAACTGATTTTCTCATACACAAATGGTAGTAATTGAAATCCTTACCAAATGTTGGTTGAAAATTTCTCAAGCGACCCCCTATTTCTTTTCTACCCCATGAATTTCCAATTTTGCCCTTGCAAAAAAATTCGGTTTTTAAAAACCGAAGTTTTTTTTGCCTTGAATTTTTTTTTCGGTTTCTAGAAACCGAAATTTCTTTGAATTTGCACTACCAAAAAATTCGATTTTTTCGAACCGAAGTTTTCTACAAGGACAAAATTGTAATACTAGAAGGTAAAAAAGAATGACAGAGGGTCGAAAGAGAAATTTTCATGTTGGTTTTGGATGAATTTTAGATATAAGAATTCTCTTATACCAATAAATAAATTTTTATATTAAATTGTAAGTTCTCACTAACCAAAATTTTAATTTTTAAGTTAGTTTTTATATAAACTATCTTAACAAAGCTTATGTATTACTAATACATTTATTTTTTTTGTAAAATTATTTTGCATAACACCAAAAAACAATCCAAACAGGCATTTGAGATGCATCATAAAATCGTGCACTTAATAGGGATTGGATCCTCTCCAATTTTCCCTCATGTTTTCTCTCCTTTTTCTTAATCAAAGGGTTGATTTTCTCTCCTTTTTATTCCTCATGTTTTTCTCAACCCTTAGATTAAGAAAAAGAAGAGAAAACATGAGAAAATTGGAGAGGATCCAAATCCCGCTTAATATATCTACAAAGCAAGAACTGCTTTTATTACATGTATGATAATAAAATTGTACTTTATTGTGATGTCATAATCAAAGTGTCCTTGCCACAAATTACAGGCTGGTCTATTGTGACATCGTCCCACTAATTCTTGTGTCAAATGGCACAGATTATATCAAAAACATTTGTTTCAAGATTAAATAAAACATCTGATTTTTTTAAGAGCAGCTTCCAGTGGGCGAGCTTCTAATATCTCCTGCTGTGCATCACTTAAACAATGTATCAGGATCGTTTATTGGTGAGGATGCATGATAAAGTGTATACACCTTATAATTTTTTATTAACCCTAAAAATCAGAAAATTACCCAGATCTGTTTCATATTTTTCCAGTACCCAATTAGTCTGATTAAACTGCAGTACCAAATCATGAACATGCACTAGTTTAACACACGCCACCATTTGCTTCTTAGTTGTTGTTATTTAAAGGGTCATGCTAAATAGTGTCATTCGGACACTTGTTAACATGAATTGCTATGGTTACTTAAATTAATAAGCAGTAGCAGATAGATTAAAGGTCCGTTTGGATTAGGTATCGGTATTGCATCTTAACATCTTTAGAGCATCATGATCCAACGGAGTAAAACACTCATCCATCATGGGCGATAAGTGTGCTCACACTATTCCTAGCCTTGGTTAATAGTTGTCATAATAACTAAAAGTTTGTGACACAGTATGTTGGCTTGTGTTTAAATGCAGTTCATGATATTGAGCATGGTCTCCTTAAGTATTTCTTTCCTCCTAATATGCATAAGTGAGATAAATGTTAAATCATGCACGAGTTTATTTTAAAAAGAAATTATATTTGGATGAAATGATTAGATAAATTTATACCATAAGCATCAACATCAACATTCATGTGAAATGATAACCAATTCAATTGCTGTTTGATTCAAAATGATCTCTGCGAAAAATATCTAAAGCATGACTCTACCAAAACTTAGTAGCTCAAAGATCAAATTAGGGTTGATAACAATCACAATTAAACTTATCACTAGGATATATAAAAGAAAACTAAAATTAGAAGCAAAACTGAGATGTCAATCTATAAAGAAAAGACTCAGACAACATTTATGTCTTAACCACCACCATTTACCCCAAAATGTAAAACGCAGTAAATGGGGGGTAAACGACGGTGTGAAGAACCTAAATTTACATTTTAAACCATAAAAATAAAATTAACAGGAAATCCAATTAGTGTAGTTCTTTTCCTGCTTTAAGTTTCATAAATTAAAAATCAGAGAAAACCCAAAATTGGAAATATGACAGATACGCACGAAAAGGGTTCACTTGGCACCCAAGGTTGGGAAATGCCCTGGATCTTCAATGGATGGAGCTCGAACATTCCTATTCGAATTTCCACGATAACCTCCACCTCCACCTTGTGGTCCACGGCCATATCCCCCCCTACCACGCCCACCTGAGCGGTAATAGGCATCCCCTTCAGCTGGCTTCAGAAACTCATTGATGCTGACAGACTGAGAATAATAAAAAATTCATGTTAGTTAAACAAAAATCGTCAACAATACCAAAGAATTTTGACAGATTCCAAAATTATAAAAAAAAATCACAAAATGAAAGCAGAAAGAAAGCAATACCTTCTTAGCTTTCTCTTCCTTGTCAAAAGCCTCTTTGCGTTTATCCTTATCGGATCCCTACAACAAAGATAGAAGTGTAATACAATATTAGTCAATATTGCCCTACAACATAAAGGGGGAAAAAACTATTAATTAGGGGCGGCAAAGTTGGTGAAAATGTTCTCACCAATTTAGCAAAGATTTCAAAATTGTCTTTCTTGCACGATAAGGCTTGCATGGTTTCAAACTCTTTAGTGTCAACTTTTCTCGCTTCAGTCTTGAGTACTTGCAAAGCCTTCCTTTTCTCTTCACGAAGTTTATTATATTCCTCCAGAGTCATCTCCTAATAACCAAACAACCGAAAAACAGCTTAATGATAGAAGCAGGGGGAGGTCATCTTGGATCCCAAATGAGATCAAGGAAATAAGAAATTGAAAAAGGTGAAGCAATATGGACAGATTGAAACAATCACTAGATAAGATGCAAAATGAAACAATCACAAGATTCTTCCGTTGGTTAGTTTGATCATAAAAAGGCGGGAAGCTTAGAGACCGCAACAACAGTTTACGAATGGAGATGGACATTCACCTTATCTTCAGCCTCTTTTTCTTCAGCTTCATTAGCAGGACTATCCTTGTTTCCTTCAGCAGCAGCATTTTCAACAGCAGGCTTCTCATCACCTAAATTCTTTTCACCTTCAATCACAGCTTCTTCAGTCACCCTGAGTAAATTTTAAACATGAGAACATAATTAAAAACAATATCAACACACAGAAAGGAAGAATTGCTACAAATGGGATGTAGCAAATATACTAAAAAAATTACAGAACCAACAGTTTGTGAGACAAATGCTTACTGGGCAATTTCATCAGTTTCTGTTCCCCAGTTACCACGTCCAGCACCTTCACGTTTGAACTCGTTTCTACAAAAGAACATGGAAAATCAATATTGATAGAAACAAAAGTTCAATGAATAAAACATCATATGGAAATAACATCACCCTCGGCCAGTTCCACTGCGGCGTTCAAATGTTCTTCGAGGACGTCCTTCTTCACCAGCTTCGCCATTGCTGAAACCTCCACGACGACCGCCACGGTAGGGAGGTCTTGGTCCACCATAGTTACGTCTTTCTGATGAATTATCTCCTTCGATAGGACCGTGGTTTTCAGGTGCTCCAGAACCAGGGAAAGAATTCTCATCATTAGAGTAGTCACGATTAAACCCGCGACCTCCACGTCCGCCACCATAACCACGGCCACCTCCACGTCCACCAAATCCACGACCGCCGCGGCCTCCTTCAATGCGGCCTCCTTCATTTCTGGATTCCCTCACTGTAAAGTACATAAAATTAAAAAACATTAATGGAAAAATGAAGAACAATAATAACCAGTAGCCATTAAAAAAAACAGGACTGCATAGAAAAACCTTACCATAAACTTAATGGACAAAAAAATATACATTGACACATAACACTAATATTTCAATGCTATGAACTCGCACTTGAAAAAAACACAATTAAAAACCGACTTGAGTAATGAAAGAATTGTTTTGCTTTTAACTTCTATCAAATTACAGACATACAAAAGAATGTTGATGAAAAACCTAGCACACTACACATCAAAGAATCCAATCTAATAGCTTATGATTTACAATATACAAAACCTAGAAAAAACTATTATGACTTACTTATCAACTAAACCATATATTATTCAAACTCAAACAAAACATATCCATTGTATTTTTCTAAATATGTACAAAATACAGAAACCACAATCACTCAATTATTTAAAGACAAACAATTGACATAACAGATCACATATACACAACATTAACAATAACAATCAAACATAGCCTCAAAGAAAATTAATGATTAATATTGAAATATAAATAAATATCATATACTATATACTAATATTAACAGACAACACATTTAAATTTGCTGATTAAACTACAAAAACCTCAAAGACACGCATAATAGAATAAATCCATATAACACAATAACAAATCATAAAACAAAACAACAAATCAGAAGAATCATATTCTACAAAAACAAACATAAAATAATTTCAATTAATATTAAAACTCAACCGATATAATCATAAAAGCAAAACAACAACATAAAAAACATAATGAAGAAAACGAAACAGAAACTAACCAGCCTGAGCAGGAGGAGTGGGCTTAGAAGGCAACTGAGCAGGCTTATTAGACTGAGTCTGAGCACCACCACGTTTGCCCTGTTCTTTGTCAGCAGGTTTCTTAATCGGAGCAGCAGCCGCTTTAAGTTGTTCAGCAATGATGAGCTGAGAAGGGTCCTCAGCATCATCACCAAGCAAATCAAATGGATTGGTAGTGGCCATCTTGTATACGGAGAGAAGAACAAGACGAGAAGAGAAGAAGTAGTTTCACTTAACAGGATAATTTGTAAAACTAGGATTGCATAGTTTCCATAGTACAAAAGGAGGATATAGAGATCGGTGAGAGAGAGAAAGAGAAGACAAGGGTTGAGAAAGGGTGAAAAACCCTAGCCGCAATGGGAGAGAGTTGAAGTGAGAGAAAGAGAGTGAAATAGGATTACACGCCAACCTAATCTCAAACGTTGCTTTTTATTAGGGACCAAGGACCGGGAGTAGAGCTGGGTATGCGGGTTGGCCCGTACCGTTTAACCCGTTTTTCATAAATTTATACGTTAAATAGACTGAATAAGTTTGTTAAAAAATGTAAGGCAAAATGCATGTATAGGTGCTTTAAGTTTTACATTTGTATCAGATTTGTCTTTTAAGTTATTTAAATATCAGCTAGGTCCTTTAAGTTTTTTAAATATCATATAGGTCCTTTAAGTTTTACGTTTGTATCGGATAGATCCTTTAAGTTTTAAGTTTGTATCAAATAAGTCCTTAAATGTCTTTAGGAAATAAGACCTATTTGATACAAACTTAAAACTTAAAGGACCTATTTGATACTTAAAAAACTTAAAGTACCTATCTGATACAAACATAAAACTTAAAAGACATATCTGATACTTAAAAAATTTAAAGGACTTATCTGATACAAACGTAAAACTTAAAGGACCTATAGATACATTATGCCAAAATGTAAACTAGTTATGATATGTTGGCTCGAGTTTGGTTTGTGTTAGTTTGCGGGTTAAGCGGTACTATTATAAAAGCAAAACAAATTATATCGTTAATAATTTTATACTATGTAACATATATATTATAAGCAACAAATAAAAAAAAAAGTTTATTACATTTTTGAGTTTATTTATCTTCTTTATGCAAGTAATGTAATCAAAATTGTTCTGGACTGGGCCAAAGAACTGGCCCAAATCCACTCCTGCTCGGAATACAGGGCAGACCCAATAGGGACTTGCCCCTGCCCGACAGTCAGGCACGCGGCTCCTTACGCGTGCTGCTCGACACTCATCCGTGGAGCTTATCCACTCCTCCTAGGATCGTGGAACTGCTCCACCAAGATAACAGCTGGCAACAGCTTCTCCTCTTATTCAGGAGTTATCTTGGCAGTCCACCTTATTGGGCTGCTCAACACAGCCCACTAAGGGGACCTTTGGCGCAGCGCTAAGGGCAACTATATAAGCTCTCCTTGACAGGAGAGCAAGGTACACAATTCATTCTCTGACTCTCACTCCCTCTCTTTCCTCTGTATCTCTCTCTGTCTCTGACTTAGGCATCGGAGCACCTGCAGATACAACCCCCCCTCCGGTGGTGGAATTGCTGCTTGACGCTGTTTGACGACGGACTTCTGGCCATCACTCCTTTCTGATCAACAGGTTAGATCAGTGGCGCCGTCTGTGGGATTTAGAAGTTCTCCCCATCTTCTTTCCTTCAAGAACGAAAGATCAAAACTAATTTTCCAACCAGAATCATCATGGCCAGTGGTTCGAACACCAACAACGACGATGTCAACAACAACAACGTCGACGTTGCTCCTCCGTTCACCTTGAACGCCGGCGGTCCTGTCCTCATGCCGGTTGACGACAACGATCAACCCATTCCTGAAACTGATCACAGAGACGGACGAGAAACCTCTCCCGAATTTGATGATGAAGATGCGGTGCAGTTCCTCTCAGAGCGAAAAAAGGGGAAGCGGTCGCAAATCGCGCCGGGAGTGACGACGAAGTTTACAAGGGTCCACTGTCTAAGCAGATTATGGACCTAGAACTTCCTCGTGCGCTTCAGAAACCACCCCAGCTGGGGAACTATGACGGGCTCACCGACCCCGACATACACATACAGAACATTGATGTTATCCTTAACTACCAAGCAGTAAGGGGAGGTATCAAGTGCAGGATTTTTCCGACCACACTGGTCGAAGGTGCTATGGCGTGGTACAGAAGCTTGCCCCAGGGATCCATTACCTCCTGGAAGGACCTGTGCAAGCAATTCACGAGCCACTTCACTGCTTCCCGGAAACATCCGAAGACGGAAGCAAACTTGGAGGCTGTCCGCCAGGGACCCAACGAAACTCTCAGATCATACATCGAGAGGTTCAACAAAGAAGCTGTACAGGTTGATGTCACTGATAACATGAAGAAATACCTGATGAGGAAGAACCTCCGCGATGGAACCAAGTTCAAAGAGATGGTTGTCATCGAGAAACCTGCTACCTGGGACGAGATCCTGTACAAAGCCCAGGCTTACATGCAGTTCGAGGAGGAAACCATGGCCGACGCCATGAGATACTCCCGAACAGAGGACAATCGCCCTCCCCGCGAGCAGGGCAATAAAAACGGGGACAAGCGCAACGGGGACAGGCGTGACAAGTCACGCGAACCCCGAGGACATCCTAGACAGTTCACCAATTACACTCCCCTACTCGTACCACGAGAGATTGTCCTCGCCGAGTGCGCTGCCTCGGATTTTAAGAATGCTGGGATTAGATTCCCAAAATCTACCCCTTTCAAGCCCGGGCAGGATAGGAGCAGATATTGCGCCTATCACAAAAGCTACGGGCATCTGACTGAAGACTGCATGCAACTCAAGGATGCCATAGAAATTTTGATCTGTAATGGCAAGTTGAAAGACTATGTCAAGCGGAAGGAGAACCCTCGCCAGGAGAAGAAGCGTGAGGACACCCCCGAGGATGAGCCCAGAGCTTCCGGGGAGAAGAACGTCGCCTTGGCTGTCTGGCGACCAGAGGTCTTTTACGTCCCCAAACACCTCAAAGACACTTACGAGCATCCCATCCTCAACGAATGAGAAAATTTTGCTGAGACTATGGTCATATCCGGTGGTGTCTTCGACAAATACACCATCGGCTCAGTAAAAAGAAAATTCGAGGAGCTCATCACTGCCTCCTCGGGCATGGCTGTGACCCTCGGCAAACCGAAGACATCGTCACAACCTCTCTCCTTCTATCTCAAGGAGCTCCCCGGGGGATCAGCTAACTCACAGATTCCCCTCCTCGCAGAGCTGACATGGCAAACTTTGACGTTCGACGCATCCTCGTCGACTCTGGCAGCTCGTGCGACATCATGTACGCGCATCTGTTTAGGACACTGCAGCTGGATGAGTCCCATCTCACACCGTATTTGGGCTCAGACCTCCAAGGATTCAACGGGGCAACTACAAAGCCCTGGGTTACGTCGACCTGATCGTCACCTTCGGCCACAAAGAAATAGCCAAGTCGATCAAAGTCAACTTCCTGGTGGTAGATTGCCCGCCGTAGCCTCCACTGCCCATCTGAAGATGAAGTATTACACTAACAAAGGGCAGGTAGCTACTCTCCATGGAGACATCGAGGCTGCGAGGAGATGCTTCAACGCAGCCTATAAAGGGCAGAGCTATGTTGGCTCTGTCCCTAAAGCGATGAAGAGCAAGACTTCTTCCGAGCAGCCAGGGATGAGCACAAAGCCTCCTCCTCCACAACCTCCCCAGAACGTGAGCTTGGTGGACCTCGACAGTCGTCATTCCAAGCAGGAGCACAAAGAGGATAAAAAGCTGTGCAAAGACAAGAAGGAGGGCGACGCGGCGAGCAAAGAGAATCTTCGTCCCATTCCCGACGGAGATTTCGAGCTGATTCCCCTTGGAGAATATCCGAGCAGGAACTTGAAGATTGGGAAAGACGTCCCCGACTTGGCGAGGAAACAGCTGGTGGCCTACCTGAAAGACAATGTTGATCTGTTCGCCTGGAGTGCTTCCGAGATGCCCTGCTTGGACCCCAACATTGCTTGTCTCCAGTTGACCGTCGATGAAACTGCTAGTGCTGTAGTGCAACGTAGGCGTAGGCAGTCTCCTGAAAAAATGAAGGCTGCAGAAAAAGCTGTAAAAGACCTCTTAGAGGCAAATTTTATTTCTGAAGCCAAGTATACAACTTGGTTGTCAAACGTTGTACTCGTGAAAAAATCTAATGGAAAATGGAGGATGTGTGTTGACTATACCGATCTCAATAGGGCATGCCCTAAAGATGCTTACCCTTTACCTTGCATTGATAGATTAGTTGATAATTCTTCTGGTTTTAAATTACTGTCTTTTTTATATGCATATTCAGGGTACAATCAAATCCCAATGGTTGTGGCCGACAGGACAAAAACGGCCTTAATGACCGAGTCGGGCAACTATTACTACAACGTAATGCCCTTCGGCTTGAAAAACGCCGGTGCTACTTATCAGCGGATGATGAACAAAGTTTTCCGATGAGAGATTGGGGACATGCTCGAAGTCTACATGGACGACATGATCGTCAAATCCCACGAGGAGGTGGATCACACCGTCCACCTTCAAAAGGTATTCGAGCAGGCCAGAAAGGTCAATATGAGGTTCAACCCCGAGAAATGCACATTTGGCATCCGAGCAGGGAAGTTCCTCGGTTTCTACCTCACCGAGCGCGGAATCGAGGCTAACCCCGACAAATGTCGAGCATTCACCGAGTTCCCAACTCCCAACGATAAAAAATCCATACAAACACTGAATGGAATGCTGACCGCCTTATCCCGCTTCGTAGCAAAATCAGCTCAACACGCACTTCCCCTTTTCAAATTGCTTAGGAAAGAATCTGCATTCGAGTGGACTGAGGAGTGCGAGCAGGCCCTTCAACACTTGAAGAGGGCACTGTCCGAGCCCCCAGTTTTGTCGCGCCCGGACGTCGGGGAGGTCCTATATCTCTACCTCACTGTCGCATCCGAGGCTGTCATCGCCACTCTCATACGAGAAACGCTCAAAAGGCAGAAGCCAGTATACTTCACGAGCAAAGCCTTGCAAGGCCCCGAGCTCAGATACCAGCGAATCGAAAAAGTCACCCTAGCCCTCGTCACTACGGCGAGGAGACTGCGATACTAGTTCCTCGCACACACGATCGTCGTGTGAACCGACCAGCCCATCAAGTCACTTCTTGTCCGACCAGACATGGTGGGCAGGATGCTGAAATGGTCGTTGGAGCTCTCCGAATTCGACATCCGCTATGAAAGCAGAAAAGCACTCAAAGCCCAAGTGTTGGCCGACTTCGTGGCCGAAATGGCTTGCTCGCCCTCCTCGACAGATGGAGCGAACAAGTGGACCATTTTCGTCGACGGAGCGTCTAACGCAACAGGAGCGAGCGCCGGGATCATGCTCGAAAACGAGGAGGGCATCCTGATCGAGGTTTCGTTAGCACTGTCTTTTCCGACCTCTAACAACCAGGCAGAATACGAGGCCTTCCTCGCAGGGTTGCGTCTCGCCGAGGACGTGGGCGCGAAGGAAATAAAAATCTATACAGATTCACAGCTCGTCGCATCGCAGGTCCTAGGAGAATACCAAGCCAAAAATGACAACTTATCTGAGTACTTGGCCTTAGTGAAGGAAAGAATCACGAAGTTCGACTCCTCCGAAATACAGCATGTTCCCCGCGAGCATAACAAACGAGCAGACATCCTGTCAAAGTTGGCGAGCACGAAAAGAAAGAATGGAAACAAATCCGTAATCCAGGAAATCCTCTCCCATCCGAGCATACAAAAACCAACGAGGGTCCTCGACATAAACGTCATCGGGGACGCCAACTGTTGGATGACCCCAGTGTACAACTATCTCGCGCACGGAACACTACCTAACGACGAGAAGGAGGCAGCAACGGTCAAACGAAGAGCGTGCTCGTATACCCTCCTTGACAACAAGCTTTACAGAAGGGGATTCTCCATTCCCCTCCTGAAGTGTGCTGACAAAGCCACTGCCGACTACATCCTCCGCGAGATACACGAGGGAATAAATTCGCAGCACCTCGGGGGTCGCTCCCTGGCCAGAAAAGCATTGCGAGCAGGATATTACTGGCCAACTATGCAACAAGATGCTAAAGAGCACGTGAAAAAGTGCGACAAATGCCAACGGCACGGGGACATACATCTTGCTCCTCCTCACGAGCTCAAGTCACTATCGTCCCCGTGGCCCTTTGCATGGTGGGGCATGGACATCCTCGGTCCCTTCACTAGAGTAAATCTTCAATGCAGATACCTCATCGTCAGAGTGGACTACTTCACCAAATGGGTAGAGGCAGAACCACTCCCCGAAATAACTTCGTTTAGGATTCTACGTTTCTTCAAAAGAGATATCCTATGTCGTTTTGGGATACCCCAAGTTGTGGTCACTGACAACGGCACACAGTTCACTGACAAGACATTTAGGGGATTCCTTGCCAAAATTAACATAAAACATCACTTCACATCCGTCGAGCACCCATAAACCAACGGGCAAGCAGAAGCCGCGAACAGAGTCATCCTGCGCGGACTGCGGCGACGGCCGGGCGACGCGAAGAAGCAATGGGTCGAGGAGCTGCCCCACTACCGGGGAAACGCCTTTTCGTCTAGCATACGGGACTGAAGCAGTCATTCCTGTGGAGATTGGAGAACTTTCACGTCGCACCGAAGCCCCCCTCGACGAAGAGATGAACGACGAGGTAATGAGAGAAGAACTGGATCTCGTCGAAGAGATCCGAACAGCAGCTTCTCTCAAAGAAGCCTCATTGAAACAGCTGGTGGCTGCTCGACATGACACCAAAGTTATAAAGAGAGACTTCGAAGTCGGCAGCCTCGTCTTGAGACGAAACACAAAGGACTCCCACGAGGGCAAGCTCGCAGCCAACTGGGAGGGTCCATACCGTGTCCGCGACAAAATGGACAACGGCGCATACCACCTCGAAACCCTCCAGGGGAAGGAAATCCCTCGAACGTGGAATGCCCAAAAGTTAAAACAATATTACAGCTAAGTTATTGCCAACCATGCATCTACGCAAAGGCAGCATCAACTCTTAAAACAACGAGCAGAGCACCTCGACAACGGATGTCGCGCAGGCACCCGCGCTCATCTAAAAATATCTAAGGTAAACTCTGAGCTCAAAACACGAGCAGAGCCTCTGCCCGACGAGGACAACTCTGGAAACGAGCTCCATCGTCGTCGTGCCATAACCTAACACCCAGCTCGCGATGGGATGTTCAGGTCGTGGGACGAGCACATCCACGTGCTCGGATCTGCGTTAGCCTAGAAAAATGACTCTAGGCGCTTAAGTAGTTCCCTAAACTATTTAAGTTATTTCCGGGGACAGACGTACTCGACGGAACGTGCCCGTACGACAATTAGCGAATCACAAATCTTAAGGATTTTTCCCAAGTTAAAGTCCGAGCATAAATTCGTATAATTAACGAGCACAAAATAAACATCCACACAAACGAGGCAAAGCTTAGCAAATACGAGCACAAATAAATAAAGGCCACCAAGGCCAACAATGTCATTAAAAAAATAATGGGACAAAGCCCTATTGTTCAAATAATAAAAGCACGGCGCACAGGCCCCCGACAAATAAGTTTAGGAAAAACTGAAAAATAACATAATGGCGCGCAGGCCGAATTAAACTAGGACAAATTAGTGATTAATGGTCGCTTTCGCCCTAACCTTCCTCCTCGCCACCCTCGGGCATATCCTCTTCTTGCTCCTCCTCGGCGTCCTCATCTTCGTCCTCTTGCTCCATCCGCCTATATTGTTCGGGGATAACAATCTCCCCGTTCTCAACTTTACGAAGCAACCTGGTTCCCTCGGTGACTAACCCGGGGTTGACAATCTTCAATTGGGCGACGACATTGTTGAAGCTATATTTGGCGCTTTCAAAGACCTTCCCCATCTGTGCTCGAACTTCACCCACAAGCTCTGCTCGGGTAGTCAAACCCCGAACATGCTCGGGCTCATCCTCGGCGGGAACCATCACTTCCTGCAACGCCCTCAGCTCCTCCTCGACCTTCTCATTTTGCTTCCTCTCCCCAGCATAACTGACCTTCAGCCCGGCCACTTCCTTCTCGAGGACTCGAACCTTGTCCTCGGATTTCCTAAAGTCGGCAGCAAGATTAGCATAATTCTCTTGCTTGCCCTCCAGGTCGGTAACAGTGTTCCCGAGCTGGGTCACCTTGGCAGTAAGCTCAGCATTCCTCTTCATAAGCTTCTCTACCTCCTTGCTGGGCCCCCTCTCGTTTAACACCATAGCTGTCTCCGCCAGCCGGAGAGTGGCCGCAAAATCATTAGCAAGTTGGGCCCCCAGCTCCTCGGAGCTATACTTCATGATGGCCTCTTTCTCCGACCTTAAGATCGTTGTCGGGTGTTGTTTGAGATATCCGGGCAGCCGATAGAGAGGAGGGAATATGAACCCCTTTGTCTCCTCGACGGCATCAAGGTCGACCACAAAATCGTCCCTTTGCCTCTTTGCAGCAGGAGGCTTGACAATTGAGGGACTTCCCTTGGCCCCGGCAGGCGACGAGGAGCTGACCGGAGTAGACGAAGCTGAAAAAATGGCGTTTGACACAGCAGAACGGGCAGGCTTTTTCTTGGTCACCCTTTTCTTGTCGGCGACGATCTTCACGAGCTCGTCAGCGAAATCTGCCATTTCACCTGCGAAGACAGATAAACGAGCAGGATCAGTAACGAGGAGAACAAAAAGCAAAGGCAACATAAATACATAAAATAAATACAAGTTAAAGACCGAGGAGAAGACGTGGAAATACCCAACAAAGAGTCCCTAGCTTCCTTGCTCGTACATTCAAGCAGAGATTTGGTGTTCACAAACCGGGGCTCTATCTGCGGGTTCCCGAACGCGTCCTTCGCGGGGACACCTGCCTTCGTCATAAACCGCACGGGCTTGAAACCGGCGACATACATCCTAATCCTGTCATACCCAGCACGCTCCGCCGGGGAGAGCAATTCTTCCCTCACTAAATAAGCGTCGGTGGGCAAAACGAAATGCTGATCCGTCCAGCAAAGGGGAAACCGATGAACTTCACGGAGAACCGGGACCCCCTCCTCGCCCAACGACGAGACAGTCTTATAAACAGACTTTTTAGCTTCCGGGGACACCGGTTTCACCACGTAATATCTCTCCTTGAAGCCCCGGACAGAGTCCACGAACATCTTAAAATTTTTGGCCTGATGATGCTTCAGGGAGACCCAACCTTGCCTTCCCCGCACAGTCTGCCTCTGGATCTAAAAAATTCGAAAGAAAAGTGGGAGCGTAGGCTCGACATCCAAATAATTGCACAGCAGCTCAAACGCCCGGATGAACGCCAGCGAATTCGGGTGAAGTTGAGAAGGAGCCAACCTCAGCCTGTCGAACACGCCCACGGCGAAGTCACTGAAGGGCAGCCTAAATTTTAAATCCTTAAAGGCGAATTCGTACATGGCGAACCCACCCTCGGAGAATTCCGAACACACTCTTTTTCCCTCCTCGGGCACGTGGACCTCCCAATTTTCCGGGGCATCTTCATCCCTGTCCTCAACAACCGAGTGCACGCTCGGGTCACCTTGTATTATCGAAGAAGCCATTCCCCGTGGTTCGGGCGCAACCCATGCCAGCCTCTCATCCGTTATCGTGTCGACGAGCCTATGGCTTTCCACAGGCTCCTCGATGTCTGCCATGATGTACCTGAAAAGCAGCGAAGGAAAGTGAATTCGACAGTTCGATCAAATCCACCCTTCCACCGCAATTCAAGTGAAAGGGCATTAAATAGGCGAGGACGTTGTCCCCGACCAAAGCCCTCATCAAATGGAAAATTAAAATAAGTATAATAACGAAGAGACATGGGGGTTACGAGGACAAAACGGGGAGAAGGTCCCCGACAAATAAGTTACGAAAACACATTCGATGTGCTCGTAAGGCGGGGAGGAACTACGGCTAACAGGAAACGTAACGCTCTCCTCTCCCCGACGCTGACGAGGAAGAGCCCTGAAGCTCTCCTCGACGCGAAACCCATAATTCCCCAGAAATTGTTACTGTTCATCTTCTCCATATGGTCTTCATCATACCCATTTTCCAGAAATTTCCCTTTTGGTCTAAAAACTCACAAAGGTGTTTGGCAGTGGCAAAACCACCACCAAACACCAAAACACCCAATAAGGCAGTGGCTTTTGTTAAACAACACCACCACAAACTACTCACATTATGGTGAAAACAACCCACATCAAAACCCAAAAACAAAATCACATTTTTTAACAGAAACACAACATCAATGAGGTAAACAAAAGCAAAAACGCTACATTAGCAGGGGAAATACCTTTTGATGAAGTAAAAGTTGAAGCGTTGAAGAAGATTGGAACTTGATTTTGGGTGAGTGTGAAACCTTGAAGAAGAACGCAGCAACAGCAGCAATAGGAGACGAAAGAGCAAAATGTGTAAACCATAAATAACACTCCCTCACTCCTATTTATAGGCATTCCACGAACCTGCGTGAGCACAACGAAACCACGCGCCTCTTCCCTTCATTACTGTTGATTACATCCAACGGTTATGATCAACTCACATCCAACGCATCAGATCAAATCCCAGAAAAAATGAAACGACGCGCTAATCTAACGGCTTAGAATCCTCCTCGTAGAACGAGGCCATAATGACCCCTACTCATAGGTCATTATGACACCTTTCCATAGCTAGGACACGTGTCAAGTGCAGACGAAACGTCTGTCCTTTCAAGTCCCATCGAACAGACCACGCGTCACGAGCACATATCATTTTTGAACTTCCTGCTCGACAGGCGAGCACAGAATTACTCCACAAACAAATCAAATCTTGTTGCGAGCACATGCTCGTAACAAAAGAATTCTCGAGTCTCCTCGACATAAGGAGGAAGTGCTTCTTCACGAAGCGTCCTCGACAACAGCTTTCCTGCAAACAAAACCAGCAAGAATTGCGAGCACGAATTTGCAAACATTTCTCCTCGTAATCACTGCGCCTTGAAGCTCCCCGCGAGCGTCTCCTCGAAAACGGGGAAGGATAAACAAAAACTTTGTCCTCGACATACGAGCTTGAACTTAAAGCCACTGTTCTTATGACTAAGAGCAATGGCTTGGGGGGCTCCTGTTCTGGACTGGGCCAAAGAACTGGCCCAAATCCACTCCTGCTCGGATTACAGGGCAGGCCCAATAGGGACTTGCCCCTGCCCGACAGTCAGGCACGTGGAACTGCTCCACCAAGATAACAGCTGGCAACAGCTTCTCCTCTTGTTCAGGAGTTATCTTGGCAGTCCACCTTATTGGGCTGCTCAACACAGTCCACTAAGGGGACCTTTGGCCCAGCGCTGGGGCAACTATATAAGCTCTCCTTGACAGGAGAGCAAGGTACACAATTCATTCTCTGACTCTCACTCCCTCTCTTTCCTCTGTATCTCTCTCTGTCTCTGACTTAGGCATCGGAGCACCTGCAGATACAACCCCCCCTCCGGTGGTGGAATTGCTGCTTGACGCTGTTTGACGACGGACTTCTGACAATCACTCCTTTCAGATCAACAGGTTAGATCAAAAATCAAATTCAAAATGTTCTCTTCGTACATGTACCAAATTATAAGTGATTTTTTTTTTACTCACCAAATTATAAGTGATAAAATGTGTAATTAATTATATATAAGATGAGTCACGGGCTAACCCGCAGATTTAACCTGCATAACCCACGGTTTTTAGCGGTCCAACCCACACGGAAAAAATATAAACGGACCAACCTGCGGATAGTAAGTCTGCCTTATAACACGTCATAGGTTTATTTTATAGATGGTTGATTTTTACTATCTGGATTGCTCAAACTAGAAAAAAATAGGCAAAATTACACTGTAGGTTCATTATCTTAATTTTTTTGTAACATTTTGGTCCTTTATATTTTTTTGGTCATTTATTTTTTTTATTTGTAACATATAGGTCCTTGATTTTTTTTAAATAAATAAGATAAGGGACTAAAGTGTTACAAAAAAAGGGACTAAAGTGTTACAACTAATAAAAGATAAAGGACCAAAATGTTACCAAAAAAATAAAGTATCAAAGTGTTACAAAAAAAGATAAAGGACTAAAGTGTTACAAAAATAAAAATAAAGAACCAACGGTGTAATTTTGCCAAAAACATAAAATCAAGAGTTTTTTTTTCGTGAGATTCATACTACTAGAATATATATCGTGGTGGATGGGGATATGGGGAGATTTTGATCAATTTAAGGGGACAAAGAGCAACTATCTATTTTATGGCTTTAGCTAAAATAAAAAAGTTGGACAAGCGGTGTACGGTGTGAAGTAGCAAAAAATTTCATAAGAAATGGAGTTTGAATTGTAAACCTTTAAAAATTGCCTATAAAAATTATCACAAACAATATATTCAAGAGTATTCTCAGATTGTTAGTTATATCAAGTATTCAAAATATATTGTAAACTGGAGAAAGTTCTCCCAACACTCTCTGATAGTAAATATAAAAGATAACTTGTGATTTGTGTGATCAGTGTATGCGTAAATTAAATAGGAGTAAAGAGGGAAGAGAAATCACACAAACAATTTATCCTGATTCACCCAAAACCTTGGGCTAGTCCAGTCCCCACGCGCATGTGAGATTGCTCGCTAAGAGATGCTACTGATCTCAAGTTACACTTTCTTTTGATCTAGATACAAGACCAAAAAATCTTCCAAGCCCTACAAGCTTGATCTACCTAAGTCCTACAAACTCTGGAGGTGTCACTCAATTAGTAGTTACGTACTAACTTAGTCAAGATTACAATAATGAAAGATTTGTTATCAAAGCTTATTCACTCAAGATAATATTTGAGAAGCTTTGAAGAAGATAAATTCTCAGTTCACTCAATGGATATTCTAATCCTAGATTTGATAGTACAAATCTGAGTGAAAGAGATAAAGAAGAGCTCTTGTAAAACTTGTATCACAAAAACAAGTGTTGAGATGTTGTAGATGAAACTCTTGCTATTCAATGTTGTCAAAGACCTCTATTTATAGTTGAAGCTTGATCTGGGAGTCTTGGCCACAAAGCATATCCGTTTGAGGTTTGAAAATAACGGCTAATTGCTTTACATTTGACAGCTCATGAGCTTTGGTGAAGAAACTGGTTGTTCTGAGAGCGTTCTCCAAAGTTTCTTCAGCTTTCTTTAGCAAAGAGAGCGTATGATGAGTTTGCAGTGAGCTGTAGACAACTGTATGTTGCTTATTTAACAAGTAAATATGTTACAAAGCTTTTAAGCACGTTTTGAACAGTTGTGAATGAGCTATCATCTTTACAAACAAATACAATTATATTGACATAAATGTCCTTATATTTATTTTAAAATATCAAAATTATCCTTATCTATAATTTTTTTATATTGCTAACTTTTTTTTGGCAAGGTTTTAGTCATGTTTATGATTTTCTATATACAGCTGCGTTTATTATTTTTTAACATATTGTTATGTTTATTATTATCTATTATAGTTTTTTATTTTGCAATGTATATACATGCTAGTATAAGTCTTGCAAATTTTTAAGTGTATGTAGTTTTTGTTTTCATACAATTTTCATACGTGTATATATATAGCGCACTACAACAAGTTTGAGATTTAGTAATATTTGAAAAATGATACTAAATCAAGAAAAATGATACTATTTCAATTTAGTATCATTTTATCAAGTGTTACATAAAGCCTATGTTACTAAAATGTTTTGGTAACATTTCAAAATACTATTAGTAACATTTAATAAATGTTACTCATTTATATTTTTTGTACTATTAGTAACATTTCAAGGTACTATTAGTAACATTTGATAAATGTCACTAATTTATATCTCTTGTAACATGCAAAAATGTTACTAATTTGTATTCATAATTTTATTCTTCACAACCATGATTCATATATTCATTTTTTGAGAGCAATTGAATATTATATAACAAAGTATGTTTTACACAATTTATACAAATTACAATACTACATTTAGACCGTCATTTTTTTATAACAAAGCAATTGAAATAAGATTCAATAACTAAATATACTAATCATCCATAATATGATCCAAGCACCTAATGAAATCTAAGCAACACTAAGAAAACTTGTTGAGTGCACTTTTAAATCCATTTGCAACACCATCTTTACAAACTTCACTTGAAGCAATAGAAATCCACTATTTGCGAGCTTAAAGCATCCAGCCAACCAGTAATTTTATTACCCTTAAGATCCTGGACTTCATTGTATAGTTTGCGATTTTCTTCGAGAACTCTATGATATCCAGAAGCAGCATGAACTAAACTGTGAATGTGCATGCCTATAAATAGAAGTGGAAATTAAGATATGATGATGAAGCATCTAATTCAACAGCTAGAAAATAAAATAGAAAGGATTGGGACAACATTGAAATGTGAACATAAGATAAATTAATCACAAAATATTATAGAAGTATTATCTAAATTGGAGAACCCTCATGAAATTTCATTTGCATGAACTACATACCAGCTTTGGTGGTTTGAACTGTATGCTTCAACTCCTACAATAAAACACAAGGATGTCGATATTTTATAAACAAATTGAATAAATGTTAATTTAAATTTATTAATATCTTTGCTGATCCTACTTGAATATCTTTGTTTCTTACTATGAATTGAGTAAAATAATAACCACATAAAGTGATTGGACAATCACGTAATAACTATAATGGTATTACTAAAGGTGAAAAGTATCATACCTGTTCATCCTGGTTTGCAATGCGATGCTCGAACTCCTCCACGACTTTAGTCAAAACAGATTCAACCAACTGTTCCATGCAGAAGAACAATATTACTTTAAGAAAGTAATCTCAAAGGCACTCTTAGTATTATGAGTATTTTGAAAATGATTAAAACAAGACTAATAATAAACTTACAATAATAAGCTCTCCAAGAGTAATAACTCATTTCAGGTATGCATAGTTTTCCCTCTAATTTGGATACAGTTGAAGTGACTAAATTAACTATTCATATATGGTCTTCATTTTGAATACAGAAGCAATAGCTATTAGTAAAGTAATGTCTTAAAAATTAACAGATCTCATTTATAACTCAAATGTATCCGGTAAGAGAACTTAGCATTTTAATGCTTCACAAATCATGAGACAGAAGTCATGGTAAAGCTAGAACAGAAGTGCACCCACCCCAACAACAAAAAAGAAAATGAAACTTTATCGTAGCTAGTTACTGTCATCATATATACTTGAAAATTGATAGTCCCCAATACTAAAGAAGAAAGTAAGTTATAGATTGAAGTTTTAAACATACAACCATACAATTAAATGCTGAGTCTATAAAGAGAGGAAATAAATTGAAGCTCTTACGGTTGACTGAGTCAACATACTAATTAAATTGGTAATGATGAAATTGGTTTAAGAGATTATAAGTAGCTAGAATGGACAGAAAATGGAGTTTTTGGCTGCATGTGTTTGAAAGTCTTGTATAAAATGCATGTGTTTGAATTTGTGCAATATAGTTGAAATAAAATTTTACAATCTATCTTCATTGGGCTAACAGAAGATATAGACATGTGTTGTATTAAACCTTAAAGGTAGTGCAGTCTAATAACAAATGTTGTCATCAGCAAAATAAATTATGGTGGTTCAAAGACGCATATAGGAAACTTAAATGAACATAAATATGGGATGTAATAAGTGACAATTCAAATGCATATAGGAGCCTTAGCTTAGCTCAATTGACACAATATATCAACCCTCACAGGCTCACACAAATTAATTCACAGACCTCATTCATCAAAATGAATCTGCATCAAATCAAATCATATAAATCAATTAGAAGACTATAATGCAATTAACACAAACTGATAAACATGTCAACAACTTCTTTAATTCCTATCACTATGTCTAACATAAATATAACACATCAGTTAGGGAAAAATTTCGAAGGATCTTGCAATGACAATCTCTTTAAATAATAACTTCTCACATAAGTTGTAATCAAGTTCTTTATCTCAACCTTTTCAAAATCTCTTCAAACTTATAATCATTTTTACTAAGGATGTGTTTGGATTGTCGATTGCCTAATGAACAACTTATTAAAAGAATCTTGCAATGCCACGCCTTTTAAAAAACAACTTCTCGCATGAATTTGTAATCAGGTTCTTTACCCCAACCTTTTCAAAATCCTTTCAGACTTAACAATCAATTTTACTAACAATGTGTATGGATTAGCTTATGACAGCTTATAGAATTAGCTTATGATAGGTCCACAATTTGTTTTCAACTTATTGCACTAAACACTCCATGATAGCTTATAAAAACAACTTATAACATAAATAATCCTACGGATTACTAATAATCCTATTAAACACAAATAATTGCCAAATGAATCAAAACATACAACAAACCAAATGATGAAACAAATACCTAATTACCAAATTATATAAACTAATTTCAAATACCTTACACAAGTTTGAATCTCAACGAAGGAGAAATTTTGAACGAGCTTGAATCTGAGTTTGAGGTTGAAGAAGGGAACGGTTGAATCTGAGTACGAATCTGAAGCTATGTTTGAGCTTGAATCTGAGTTTGAGGTTGAAGAAGGAACGGTTGAAACTGAGTGGGACGAGGACGAATCGATTGAAGCTTGACAATTGAATTTGAGCTTGACGATTGAATCGATCGAAGGTTGAAGAGGAAGAATCGATCGAAGCTTCACGATTGAATCTGAGCTTTTAGGGATTGACGATTGAATTTGAGGATAGTTATTGACCTAATTGAGAATCTACGAGGAAAAATTTAGGGAGCGAGAAGAAGAACGACGAGTGAGAGAGAGTGCGTGAACATTGAGACTGTTTTTTTTTTGACAAGGAAAATTGTTAAACTAATAGGAGTACAGTAAGAAATTAAATTAAATAATAAATAAATAAATAAAACTAACTTCAGTGACGGTATATATCAAGTCCGTAGTAACACTTTTTCTTGTAGTGGTAGTAACACTTTTTGACAAATGTTACAGAATCACTAGTTTCAGTAACACTTTTATCAATGTTACAAGTTAGTGTTACTAAAAGTCATAATTGTAGTAGTGTTACTATATATATATATATAGTTTTTAGGTTAATTTTATAATTTGTTTATTTTGTGATTATCAAAATTAAAAAAATTATTCAAAAATATGGGTTTGTCCGTTTATACTTTAGCCCGCACGGATTTAACACAATTTTTTTTTTGTCTGTGACCCGTACCAATTTTTTTTTTGCAAATTTTATCACTTAAAAATTATAACTTGGTTATGTACAAATCCAACATTTCTCTAAAAAAAATGTCAAAAATGAAGATTGATAAACTCAAAAATAATTTTAGGCTTATTCACTTGCATAAAAAAGGTAGATAAACTAAAAACTATCACAAATTCAAAAATGTCACACACTTTTTAGGCATGTTGAATTTGATTTTGGTTGCATTACGGATAAAGATAAAGAAGACAGATAAATTAAAAAATATGCACAAACTTTATTTTTTTATTTGTTACTTATAATTTATATGTTTTTTTGGTAGGGACTTATAATTTATATGTTATAACATAAAATTATTAACAATATAGTTCTTTTTAGCTTTTATAATATCAATAGTTTATTTTATTTGTTACTTATATTTTAGTTTGTTTTAGATTTTATAATATCAATATTTTGATGTATCATCATTCTAATGGTATGTTTATACTTTTTTTTTTTTTGGTCAAGTATCCTAATGGTTAGAAATTCCACCCTTTTAAGGTGGATAAGTGGGATGACCAGGGTTCGAACTCTGACCCCCTGCATATATAATGCAACGTTCTACCAACTGAGTTAAACTCACGGGACAATGGTATGTTTATACTTTATATTGATGACATTGTTGCTATTTGTGACACTAATATTGTTTGATCGTTACGAAGAAGTTTTCATCGAAATTGAAAAACGCATTGTATTAATTTATAATTACCTTTTTATCCTCTGCCAAAGTCAGTTTCTTACCATTATGTCAAATTTTAGTTGGGAAGTGTTAATAATATATCATAACTCTTACTTGATTCATGCTAGTAATTAACTTAACAATTAAGTTGACTTGACTAGGATGATTGTGCATGGTAGAGTGTTGGCTGTGGACGGGGAATTTGAGTTTCCGTTATTTATTAATTTTGAATTGTGTATGTTGCCTATGTACGGGTACGGCACCGATACGGTATCTGTACGGAATATGACATTTTTAGAAAAACTAAGGTACGGGTACGTCTGAATAAAATTGCAACTTTTTGAAACTTATAGGGGGGCAAAAATGCTATTTTGAAACATAAGGGGCCAAAATCGCAACTTTTTGAAACTTAGGGGCCAAAAGTGCTATTTTGAAATATAAGGGGCCAAAATTGCAAGTTTCTGAAACTTAGGGTGCCAAAAGTGCAATTTAGCCTAAAATCTAATAGATCTCTCACTATTTGGATGTTTTTTATTGACCAATGTGGATGTTGATCGCATGTGCAAAATAATAATGGTTTCATCTCATTATAAAATAAAATAAAATAATGGTTTCATCTCGTCTTCGAAAAATGAAATACGACTTTTAATCTATGTTTTTTTTGACACAATGACTTTTAATCTACTTAATATTATCAAATACGAATAAAACTCTACGAAAAACTTGTAAAAAACATTTCAATTTTTAGATATATTGAATAAATAATATATGGTCTAAATATATTATAGACAATACACATAGTTTATTTAATAAATTCTAAAATATGAACCGTGTCCTAAAAAAATTGAAGGAGTGTAATTTTTTGGGTCATGCTATATAGTGCTCCAAAAACATTAGTTAAAGAATAAAAAAAAAATGCAATTTTTAAATTGAAAACAACACTTTTTTATATTTTATAAACATTAACTATATAAGTTCTAATGTAATTTTACTATATTAATATCATTAACTAGTTGCCCAAATATTAGTAAAAAAAAAAACTAGTATCCCAATTACAGTCACTGATTAACATTTTTTCTAACAAGTGTCCCAAATATTTGTCAAAAAAAGTTACTATCATTTTTGCATGTGGTTAGAGCGGGGCAGGGGCGTCTCCGAGTTTTTTGAGGCCATGTGCAAAAATATAAAAGTGGCCCTTTAATAAAGAAACGTAAATTTTTTTATAAAAAAAGTATCATCGATTTAAATTGCAAATAACATAAAAAATATAATCATTCTTGTAATTAACATAAAAAATATCCGTTGTCTAACAATAACAACAAAATACAATATAGTTTCTTTTTTTTATCATACGCGTTTTGTTACTCTGTTACTGTTCCTTTTTTTCTTCTTTACAAAAACTGGATCTGTTCCTTTTTTTTTATTATAATTATTTTTTACAACTCATAATTTACTAATACTATTACCCTATAAATTTTTCGTTGAGGGCCCTTATTTTAAAGAGATCCTATGTCATGGCACACATTGCCCATGGTATAGGGCCGCCCCAGGAGCGGGGTATGTAGACTTGTTTGTCCCGTATAACTTAAAAGAATCGGGTGAATCCATTTGCGAATAAATAATGAATTGTGATACATTTTTTTCTTTAATCTGATTTGGGGGTCAGTTCTGGCATCAAGTGGTTCCAGCCCCCTCTCGATCGCAGTTGCGGGGATCGAACCGTGGTCCTCCCTATCAACTTCAGCGTCAATCACCACAAAACTAACTAACGATTGGTAATGAATTGTGATACATTAACGGATATAAATTTTTCATGTGTCGGTCCACAATTAAAAGGTTGATTTGTGGATCATAAAAAATTAGCGTGGATGGTGGTGGTTGTCCGCCAGAGCTCCACCACCGGTCACTATGTTGGTAGTCGGAGCACCGCCGACATCCAACACTGTATTTATATATATATATATATATTATATATTTTCAAAAGTTTTTTAATTAAAGGAAGTGTAGAAAGGATGTTTTGGGTAAAGTAAAAAATATATTTGGGCTTAGTTAAAAAAACAATTGGCTTGATTATATAAACCAATTCATTCATAAAATTAAAGAAATTTTTTGTTTTTAAAATAATTAATAAATCTGTTTTTATAATCAATTAATAAATAATTTTAAAAAAATTACAAAATTATATATTTTAATAGATGCTTATAAAATATATATATATTAATAGATGGGTCGGATAGATTGGATTATTTCAATAATGTTTTTGTGGATTATAATGGATTAATGAATTATTTTGATCCATCTATTATAATCCAAAACTCTTCAATCCATCAATATTGCCACCCCTAAGTTAAAATGTGTGATTAAAGAGAAATTCAAACTTCTAGCAAAACGGTGGTTGAACAGACCCGAATTCCTAACAATAGTTATTTAACATAGTTTTTCACAATATTTAATCTCAACCGTTTATTTAAGATTGAACGGTTAATATTATATACATAGCTTTAAACAATAAAAAAATCTAGACCACCGATTTAAAATCGGACGGTCCATGTCTATTACAGCACTCTGCCGTAGGCCCGAACAGTGGGAAATTTTTTCCCCTGAAGAAGGAGGTTATTTGGGATTAGGATCACCTGCAGTTGGAATCCAACTGCAGGAACATACAGTGCAGCGAAATTATTTATTATTATTTAAATAAATTATTAAATAAATTAAAAAGGGCCTACAACATGATAATGCTGTTAATAAACAACAGCAGGCAATCCAATTCCGGTTATTTGGATATGTATACCTGTAGTTTTGACAAATGTGTTAGTGTTACCATGATTCTAATCATTTCGATCAGAAACATGTAAGGACCCCAAAGAAACATGTAAAACATAACTTATATGGAATCATTGGAATGCATGAGTTTAAAAATATGTCCTTTGATTATAAAAAATGAGATTATTAATAGACACGAGTAAAATAATCCTAAACTAAACCTAGTTTTAAAATCAATCAAAATAAAACCTAGTCTAGAATTACACTCACACACAAAGCTTAAGTCTAGAAATACACGCACCACAATAGGTTCTCCATGCATATGCACTTGTAGTTGTTTGTTTAAGATTGTAGTTTTTTTTGTTGTGTCCATGTTCTTCTTTATATTTAAAGTAAGGTCTTGCTAACGTCTCTACTAAGTAGAATAGTTAGATTGAAAAATATAATAGTTTGACTTTTGAAAACTTGAATGTACAGTTTTTAAAAGAAATATTTTTTAAATGAATTGTTTATCATGAAAATAGATTAGATTCAATTACTTTTCTGTACACCATATTTTTCGCTGTCTAATTAAGATCGAACCCAAAACATGCACTTTATTTAATAATTATAAAAAACATTACTTATATCATGACCGTTCGATCTTAATTAGACGGCCACCAACAATCGACTGCATAAACTTTTAAATTGCATTCAGTTCTGATTCTTTTATTATCTACCCATAGAGCACATCATTATAGAGTCATCATAATAGCTGCCTTATTTTAAAACAAATTGTGACATGTTGAGACGACATGTTGAAACAAAATAGCTGTCTTATCTTTATTATTCCCAGGGCTGGATCGTGTAATATATGGATCCAAAATTTATAGTTATACTTTTTTTTTTGAAGGACAAATTTATAGTTATACCTCCCATCCCATTTTCGAGGGGAATGGTGTGTTTATTATATTTTAAATTAGAGTAATGCTAATTAGTGTTCTTTTAAGAAATTACAAAGAAAAATATTGTACTGAAAATTATATTTTTTAATTTATGCTTTAAAAATATATTAACTATACAAACTTCAAGATAACTTTATTATATTGAATTCCCTTAACTAATGGAAAAAACTAGTTAATATTATTTAAATAAAGTTGGATTAAAAATATAAGTGTGGAGTGTGGACCTTACCTACAAAAGTACATGATCTTAAGAAAAAATACATGTAATTAAGATGCGTCATACTCATACTACACACCAAAATAATAATACTAGTTTTGTCAACAATAAATGCTTAATAAATTTCCCTCCTAACTATTTTTTTTGCGAAGGTAAATTTACATTACTAGAATGAAACCGTGCGTTGCACGGGAAAAATACTTGCAGAAAAACATATAAAAATAATATTATTTTATAAGATTATGTGTAGAAATTTGATTGATGGAAAATATATTAGAAATTTGATAATGTTTAGAAATCATAACAATATTTAGATTGACAGTCATGACAAAAGACAAAAGAAAAATTTAAGTAAGATATGAAAATGACTTAACTATTTATTTGAAATACAAACATAAAATCTTTAAAAAAAATAAAGGAATATATCAATAAATAAATAAACTATATAATGTTCACACAAAAATAGTTTGAACTAATACAATACCATAAATTATAAGGTCCATAATATTGTAAAAAAGAGAGAAGATAATAGTACTTTTCTATTAAAATTAAGATAGTTAAATAGATGTTTGTGTAAAACCTATTTATAGGCACATATACAAAGGTTTAGAGTTCACTTTATGAAAATTTCATTAAATTATGGTTGTAATACCTTCCTATTACTCATTATTCATTAAAAGATAAAATGAATACGTTTCTATCTTAATTTTTGAATTAATTAGTGATGCTGGAAATCATGACAATATTTTGATTGGCATTCATGTATGGGGAAAGTCTGAAAAAAGGGACGGCAAAGTAAAAATTATAAGTAGATAATACACAAAATTATTATTAATTTTGGTAGAATATAAAAAAAAATTGGAAGCCAAAAATAAAGTGCCAAAAAGGATGAATATAGAATTGAAAAAAGAAAGAAAGAAAACCTCGATTTCAACTACAATTTGCTTCAATGTAGTAATTTGCTAAGAAATTGTGTGCTTTTCGCAGTTGTCTCATGTGTTATCTATTTATAGTTCAAAAGTTGACAATGTTAAGCTGGTCCTTTAATTGTTAGACGTAGACGGTGGACGGTAGTTAATAGACTGCCATATGAAATTCAAATATTATGATTAAATTTGGGAATTCAAATATCATGATTAATTTTGGAAATTAAATTTTTGCATTAAAGTTCGAGTAAGACTCCATTTGAATTACGCACCGGGATGAAAACAAATTAAACAGGAAATGTGTTTTTTTTTTTTACTAATAAGTTACATGTAATTATATAATTTTTTATTTGTATTTATAATTTATGTAATGTAATAAAAAAAATTGTAAGCTTATTTTTTATTTAAATTTACATTATTGTCTTTGTAAGCTTATCTTATTTATTTTTTTGGTGATTTTTGTAAGCTTATCTTAGCTGGATGGAATATCACATTTTATATGTAGAAGTTAGTGTTCAAATCTAAACAGTCCACTTATTTACGTAATTTTAGCCACTAGACTACCCGACCATATAAGTAGAGTGTCAGTTGATGTTCAAAACTTGACTCCTACATATAAAATACAATGTACTATTAGATATGACAAAAATATTCGTATATGCGGGTATCCGCAAATAAAATCGGCTACAGGCACAAAGCATGTAGTCTAATGGATATTCGCGGGTAACATAAACTAAATATTTAAACTACCCGTTAATTAATGGATACATATGTGGATTTAATTGACAAAAATATTCTTATTCGCGGATATCCGCAAATAAAATCAGCTACAAGCACAAAGCATACTACTGGATATTCGCGGGGTAACATAAACTGGATATTTAAACTACCTGTTAATTAATGGATACGTATGTGGATTTAATGATTTTTGTATATGCAGATATCCACAACCGCTAGTAAATAAGAAAATAACGTAATGTTCTTAGTTATCAAATATAAAAGAGCCATTTAAATTCTTTGGAATAAACTTTGTTTTTATAAGAAATGAAATGTATGAATTTTTTTTTCTTAAAATTATAAAATTATTGAAATGGCTTATAATTTGTGACAAAGGAAATATTACATATGTCCCAAAATATAAGACCCTCTCAAGAATATATTTTTCGTCCTTTTATAAGACTTTCATCCAATTTCTAACCACATTTATTATTTCTTTACTCACACATCTTTAATTATTTTACATTGTTTCTACACCTTACGATAAATAAATGTTAGTATTATAATAAATTCTCTCTCTTAAAGTATAACCAAGTATAAAGCAAAATTAAAAAGTACTAACCATGTAAAAACCGCATCCGTTATATATTAAAAAATTATTATTTCTATCAATTTTTTTAATTTTCGTAATTTAGTTGACGAGATTTTATTTTTAAGGATAAAGATAGTTTTTGTTAATCATCTATTATTAAATTGATGTCATCATATTTATGTGTTAAAATATGACACAATTTTTTTATCTGTAGGACCCGAGGAAGTGCTTTTCATAAAGGTGAATTACTTACGCAGTCACCATTTATGAACTTTGTCGTGATAAAGATCAACAAGATTATCGAAGAGTCGACATGGTATAGGTCTTTTTATTTTAATTAAAATTTAAAATTTGATCTCTATTTTTTGCCCATACAACAACTCTAAATTTTTTAGAAAGAGCTTGACACTCATTTAAATTCCAAAAAATTTAAAAACTTAATCTCTTCAATTGCATATGGGAAGATACACAACTTCCAATAAAAAAGTGTATATGTGATAAAATATAAGTTAAATTCACTTTTTTAAGTTCATTATATAATTAATGTATCCGAATTTTGTTTATATTTTGTCATGGAGGAAATATATTACTGTCAAAGCCCTTATAACTTCTTTAGCAAAAAAATACTCTCAAAGTCCTTTTGGCATTTTTATAGTGTTATTCCAGAGTAATAACTAGAGCTGGATATATAGTCTAACTCATCTCGTTTAACCCACCTATATAAATCCTTGTGTTAAAGGGATTGGCTAGCCCGTCTGCCAATGAAAACGAGTTATCATATGTTATCTCAAGTTTGATCCTTATTAATCCATAGATTAAACGGTTGATCCGCGAACCATTACAAAATAAAATAAAAAATCATTTTTTTAATAAAAGGAAACTAAATATTAGTATTTTAAAAATTCTTCTTTTTTTTAACAGCTAAAAAAAACTAATATCATTAATAATTTTATATTCTAACATATACAATGTAAATAAAAAAATTGTGACATATCTTCTTGATGCAACCAACATTGTGAGTTACATCCATAAAAACATTACAAATATACTTAATAAAAAAATCAAACTCAATCCATTCACATTATCATTCATCCTCCACACACCGATCTCAAACAATCTTTACTATTGTCTCTGTTTGGTGTTGAAATTTGTGTGAAAATGCAAGTTTGGTTGATTAGTTTTAATATGTTAAGTATGCATAAATTGAAAGTGTTGAATTTGAATGATAAATTCAAGATTTTTGTGATGTTTGATGTTAATTTGAATGAATTAGAAGTGTATTTAATGCAGAATAAATGTAAGAATTATTTTCTATGAGTTTTGGGGGTTAGGCCGGAGCTTGAAATGAACTCCAATGGAGAAAATTCGTTGAATCTGGTTCTGCACAAACCGTGACGGCCATCATGGTGGTTGACGGGCTAACCGTCATAGTGGTGTTTGGTGGTGACGGGTGAGGGTGAAGGCAGCGTGACGGTCGTCAGCCCTGGAGTGATTGACCGTTTTTACGCGTAGTTTTTGATTCGGACATTTGACTGGTATTGTTTCATAAGGAGTTAAAAATCATTCTTTTGGTAATAAAATTAGTAAGTAATAGGAGGAAGATATTTTTGAAAAAAAATGAAGTTAGTATCAATTAATTAAGGGATGCGAAGCGTTAGTGTATGTAGTCGAGTGAAGTCTTGGATTGGTTAATATAAATGAACTAACTTCTAAGATAGAAAATTAAGAATGAGTCGTAATTGATGTGTTTAATTAATGTGTTTTAAGTGACGAGTTATGGCAAGGTAATTTATTGACGAGTCCATGTAATGAGTTGTTATTGATGAGTTTTTAAATGATGGGTTATGCTGATGTTTAAATGATGAGTTATGCTGATGATGATGAGTTATGCTGATGATGATGAGTTACATTATGTTGTTGTAGTAATTATGTCGCATTCATGCCTCCATAATGAGTCAATGATGATAATTTCAGTAACATACCTTTGATATCCATGTAATAATGTGTAGGATGGTACCACATACATGTAGAGTCGAATAGGAACACATTGCATACATTGTCGATGATGAATTATGAGTTGTTGTGTTGCGTGATTGTGAATTGTTTGATTAATATTGACTGTTTGTTATGTCATGAATAGAGTCCCTAAAGTTAATAATGTGATCTCTCCATATGAAATATTAAAGAAAAGACAACCTAACTTGTCTTATTTATTAAGAACTTGAGGATATCTAGCTTATGTCAAGATTCCGGATTCGAAGTGAGTTAAACTCGCTAGTAGAGCATATGAACGTGTATTCATTAGTTATGCTACAAACAGTAAGACATATATGCGTTTATTCATTATACACTTGTGATGACTTTTATTTTAATTTAATATTTTCTCTTTCTTTTAAAAAAATAGTTTTTTTCTTTTCAAAAAAAAGAAGAAAAAAGAAAAATAGTTTAAAAGGTTAAAGATCCAATTTTGAAATTTTGACCAAAAAATAATTTTAAAATCATGAGATTTGACTTAACGAATTGAACCTAATGAACCGAACCGAATTGTTTGTGAACTTAAAACGAGTCGAACCTAATGATGTCTTTTACTCTTGGATTGAGGAAATCCTTCACTCTACTAGACTTTATGTTCTTGTGAATGGTAAATCAATTGGTTTTTTCAAGTGCACTAGAGGAGTCAGACAAGGCGACCCGCTTTCTCCGTTACTTTTTTGTATCGCGGAAGATGTGTTGAGTCGTAGTATCTCGAAGGCATTGCAGGATGGTGAATTGCAACCTATGGTTCTGTGTCGGAATGTTCAGATTCCAACCCATGTGCTCTATGCAGATGACATCATGGTTTTTTGCAAAGGTTCTAAGAAACACGTCTGTTGTTTACTTCATCTCTTTAATTCTTATGGCGCTATTTCGGGACAAGTAATTAACAAGCAGAAGAGTACATTTTACTCTGGTGCCATTCCTAATTCCAGACTGGTCATGATCACTAATTTACTTGGATTTTCTGTTGGAACCATTCCTTTCACATACTTGGGTTATCCTATTTTTGTTGGGAAGCCGAAGGTTATTCACTTCCAGTCATTAGCGGATAAAATAAAAGTTAAACTTGCTTCTTGGAAGGGTGCAATGTTATCAATCATGGGTAGAGTTCAACTTGTGAAATCCATCATCCATGGTATGTTGGTCTACTCCTTTCATATATATGCTTGGCCTCGAAATCTCCTCAAAAAGCTCGATATGTGGATTCGTAATTTTATATGGAGAGGCGATGTTGGCATGCGGATAATTTTTACGGTTACATGGAAGAAAGTTTGTTGCTCTCATGAGGAGGGAGGGTTGGATACTTGGTCGCTTGTTAAAATCAATGATTCGCTTTTGCTGCACCGTTGTTGGAAGTTATTCTCTAGCAGCGATCAATGGACACTTTTATGTCGATCTCGATACTTGACATTTGGCCGGCCTGCTCATTACTATTTACGCTCTTCAGTTTGGATTGGTATTAAACAACATGTTAGTACGGTGCGCGAAAATTCGCGTTGGCTTATTGGCATGGGTGTTGATGTCTTGTTTTGGCTGGATACTTGCTTAGATAAGTCACTTGTTGAGCTGTTTAATTTTCCTGCTTCAGCATATCCATCATTGACTGCAAAAGTCTCTTCTTTCATATTTAATCATAAATGGAAGTTACCGGCTAGCATTGTGCAGCAGGACGCTTCTCTTGCGTCACGGATTCATCTCACTACCTTACCGCAACTTCCTAGAGAGGACAGATTAGTTTGGTACTCCACTACGGGTGGAAGCTTAAGCGTGAAACAAGCGTTTACTCACTTATTTCCGACACAACAGCTTGTCCCTTGGGCGCAATGGCTTTGGCATAATTTCATACCACCCTCTTCGCCGTTTGTAGCTTGGAGATGTTTTCATAATAAAATGTCAACCGACGAAAATCTTATTAAACGGGGTTATGTTGTGGTTTCTGGATGTGCTTTGTGCCTCTCTTCCAAGGAAACAACACAACTCGGCATCTTTTTCTTCATTGTAACTTTGCCAAACACTTGTGGAATTGGTTGGGTACCATGCTTAATGTTGTGTTCGACTGTAGCAACTTTGCGTCCATCTTTTATAGTTTACATGCAGGTTGAGGTGCGTATCTTTTCAACGTAACTACTGATGTGATCCACGTGTTTCCTACCATTTGGATGGCGCAGAACGGGATTCGCTTTAACAATACCAACATCTCTGTTCATGCTGCAATTACCAAGATGTTAACCTCCATCTCTTTGAGTGCAAATCTGATAGATTTCCCTTCTAAAACAGCGGACACGGGATGCTTGTTGCAGCTGCATATTACTCCTCCTATATGCAAACCAGTTGATGTAGTATCAAAAGAAGTATTTTTATGTATATCGTTCCACAGAGACTAGTGCAATATTTTTGTTATGCAACTTAAAAACATAAGAGTGCGATAAAAGATGTTGTAAATATCAGAGAGATGGAATTGCCGGGATTAGAATCCAAATATCCATTCATATACATTTATTTGACTTGTCATATATATTTTAGTTATCAACCAATTTTATCACGTATTACTCTTCGTACGTTTCCATTCGCAGATAACGACGAGAAATTATTACATCGAACACCCCCTGATTCCTCGGGTGATTAATTAATACAATATCTTTAAAAATCAATACTTTGAGTGATTATTAAACCTAAATTTATCCCTAGAGTTTAGATTCAATAGATATTATCCTAGTTCATTGATTCAAAACATATATTCCTATACTATTTCAAATCCAAAGAAGAAAACACTAAAAGCAAGGATAATATCAAGATTGATTGAATCACCAAAACATATATAACAAAAGATCAAGATAAATACATATTCATAGAGTATTTTTCATCTAATCCCAACAATAAGAGAAATTAGTTACCCATAGTCATGGTAACCATACAAAGATTAGAGGAAAGGAAATGAATAAACACCATGAGTTGATTCATTAACCAAAGTTGTAGATTCACCTTCAATTCGCCTTAAAACTGATGAAATTTATGTTTTCTCTCTGTTCTAGATGTGTAAGTGGTTAGAGATCTGTTTTGCAGCAACTGATAGCTATTTATACAAGTCAGAAAAATACAGGCTTGCTTAGCGAGACATGACTTGCTAAGCGGGATAGTCTTTCTTCATCAGAAGGTTTGATGACACATCAGCACAAACCGCCAGGCTCGCTAAGCGAGCCAATGACCTCGCTAAGCGAGACCCCTTGCTTTGACCTGCTACAACTCGCTTTGAACTTTTAACTCCCTGCCTTGACTCGCTACTCCCTCGCTTTGACCTCGTTGTAGCTTGCTTTGAACTTTTCTTCATCAATTTTCATCACACATATTTCTCTAAGCTTGAGACCATTAAAATACTTGGGATTAGGCAAAATATCACAAATTGATCATTTAAACATATCAAAGTTGATATTTACCTCTTTTTCTCTCCTCTCCTAAGTTCTAACCCTAGCTGTCACCTTTCTTCTTCTTCTTCTTCTTAGTTTATCAAAAAAGGGTGTTTTCAAGTCAAATCTTGACCAAAAATCACCCCTCCAATTTTTTTTCTTTCTCGTTATAAAATAAGTGTGATTTTTCACATATTTTTTTGGTTTTGTGTTATTTGTAGTCTCGTCCTTGTGCGGTGTATTTTGTTTTTCCGTCTTTGTACGGTGTTCATTTGTTTCAGGTTGAAGGATTAGATCCGATCAAGTGCAAATCCATCCAATGTCGACTTTTGTATCATCAACGCTACAAATCTGAAGTCATGGACATTCCAGACACTTCAATATAGTCATATTTGTAGGCTTATGTAATTTGCCGTTTTATGCTATTAACATGGATGTTGTGCGTTTGTTTGCAGATTCATCCTTTTTGTTTTTAGCGAATTTGAATTTGTATTACATCGATGTACTTTATCAATTTGAATGAATGAATATCCTTTATTTTTAGTCAAAAATAAAGTTTAATAAGTGCCTTAATTATATATGGAATTTTTCTACTTTTTGACACTTATCACCAGTTAAGGTGATTACGGTTCTTTGGAAGACTCCATCTTTCAATTGGATTAAGGCATATACCAATGGGTCTGTCATTATCGGGTCTTCTGCGTCCGGTGGTTTATTCCGTGACCACACAACCAAGTGGTTGGTACGTTGGTACATGCAGAGCTCATGGCTATGATATAGGCAATGGAAATGGTTCATAGAAAAGGGTGGCAATTCTTGTGGTTTGAGGTTGACTCAAAATCTACTTTTGTTGCGCTAGAAAACATTGATTGTGTGCCATGGGATCTTCGTAACAGGTGGCTGAATTGTCGTTCCTTTCTTATCACTATTCGTTGGTCTCACATTTATCGTGAGGGGAATTCTTGTGCGGATAAATTGGCGAATCTTGGACATTCCTTTGCTCAGTTCAAGTGGTGGGATTCTTTACCTATAGAGCTTCAGGATGACTTTTTACGCGACAAGCTAGGATTACCATGCTCTCGCATTGCATAACTATTTCTATTATTATAATATGAGCTATAGATATAGGATAGGGATGTGTCGGGGTGCCAATATAGATGCTCTTAACTTATCTAAAAAAAAATTAATTCGTAATGAACTCGAGCTGACTTTCGAGTTGAACCGATTCTTAACAAGTCGAATCGAACTGATGCGAGTTTGGCTCAAATCGACTCATTTCCAGCCCGAATTGGAAATATTTAAATACATTATTATTTCTTTTTAATTTTCTTCCTAAATTGTTTTCCATACCCTAATTTCATTTTTTGTTTCTTTGAGTTTTCTTCTTCCTTACCGATGATGAGGTGGATTTAAGTCATTTTTAACCTAAAATCACATTATGCATCTTTTTATCTCACTTTTAATCTAAATAAGTAATTTTCATATAGATTGTGTTGTCTGTCATCTTAGTACGGTGTTTGATTTACTGTCTTGTTGTGGTGTTCGTTTAGTTCACATTGAAAAATCAACTTTAATCAATTGAAGATTCAATCAATGATTTGAGTTTCCTCGTTGCAGATTCGGAAATATGGACATTATAGATACTTTAATTTTATCACATTATTTATATGCATTTTACGATTATATACTATTAACTTGCATGTTGTGATTTTGTTGACAATATTTCATGCTCTATCTATTAATTATTGAAATGAATTTTTAGCGGAAAAAAATAATATTAGAAAACCCATTATAATTTTGATCGATAGCCACCGGCGGAGAACCTGAGTCACGCTTCTACTTTTCTTCTTCTTCTTCAAACTTTACAATCCAACACTCACTCCTGAAAGGGGCAAATCCCAAATATCAGTTCAGCTCTACACAACGATTCCAATATGGGAGGTGAAGAAAATGTTAAGCATCTCGAAGACTGTTCTGTTTCCAAGTTAGTTTCATTTCTTCTCTCTTTATTTAATTTTTTCTTTTTCACTTAAAATTGTCCCTTGTTGCTTGTATTTGTATCAGAAATTGTGGAAATAACACACTTATTGTTTTCATCATTTTGCTTACACAAATCTGTAACCGCTTAGGTTGAATCGTCATTTGTCACTGTATAAAAATCTGTTTCTTATCTGATGAATTTACAGTTAATATTAAAAATCATGGTGCTTATGGACATGGCTACTCGTAACCAAATGTGGAGTAACACGTATCTACTAACATAACTAGTATCTAATAACATGTAGTAGTCAATAACTAGCTCTTCCTTTATTTATCTTTTAGGTTATGATTTTTTGGTGTTTTCGTAAACGATTCTGTTAGATTCCTGGTTAGGGCCTAATCCTAACAACAGTGAAGAATCCTGAGTGATTTTCTTGGGGGTGCCAAAACGCCATAGAATATATAGAAAACAGTTAATCAGATAAGTATATGCCTAATAGTTATATACAAAATAGTTAACAGATGGGTATGGTGGATGGAATTGGCAGATGCTTGAGGATTGGTTGCCTAGAAATGTGAAAGATAAAATCGCAGCAATCTTTCCTCCTAATATGGATAATGGGTGTGACGAACCTGTGAGTGTTGGAGGTAATGGCATGGGTTACTCTGTAGCGCTAATGTATGAGCGTTTGTGTGAGTTTGAGAGTTACAATGTTGATCCCCTTTGGACTAAAGTATGGCAGCTAGGAGTTCCAGAGAGGGTACGTTATTTTGTTTGGTTGGTACTACATGATAGACTAATTACTAATTACCTTAAAAGTAGAATGGGGCTTGGTCATGCAACGTGTGGCTACTGTGGAGACGTCGAGGAAACTAGTTTACATGCTCTTAGAGATTTTGCGTTGGTAACTCCTTTTTGGTTACAGGTAGGGACAATGAAGAAAGAAGCCATTTCTTTATGGAAGATTTTCATTCATGGATTTCTTTGAATTTACAAAATAGAGGGAAGCGTCAAAATGGTGTGGTGCTTGGTGTGATTTTTGGGCGACGGCATGTCATATTTATGGATGTGGAGGAATAAGGAAGTGCATGATGAGGAATTTGTTCGACCTACTCATGCTGTTTACTATGTTCACAAAGGGGTTGAAGACTATTACTTTGCTAGAAAAGCGAGTGAGTTGTTGGTACGTAGGGAACGCACGCTTGTTGATATTGTTTGGAAGCCTCCTAGTGGTAATTTTGTGAGGCTCAATACGAACGGGGCTAAGAAGGATGACAACGCTGCTTGATGTGGTGGTATTCTTCGGGGTAATCAAGGAGAATGGCTTGGTGGTTTTACTAAAGGTGTGGGGAACTGTAGTGCTTTTGTGACTGAGATGTGGGGTGTCTACGAAGGTCTATCGTTAGCATGGCGCTTGGGTTTTAGGACGGTTGAGATTCATATTGACTCAATGGTGGTGGTTCATGTTATAAAGTCGGGAAGCTTAACACGAAGGGGCTGCCTTTGGTGAAGAGCATTCGAAGATTAGTGGATCTAGAGTGGGAACTTATAATTACTCATGCTTACCGGGAATCCAACATGTGTGCTGATGCCTTAGCAACACTAGGGTGTGGTTTAGATAAAGAAATTATTTTCTATGTGGATTGTCCTCCGCAGATTATAGATTTATTAATAGCTGATGTATCGGGGTTAACTATCCCTAGAATGATCCGTGTAATCTTCTTATTTGGGCGAAAGCCCTCCCTTATACCAAAAAAATAGTTAACAGGTACCACTATATGCCTAATAGAATATATATATATAAAATAGCTGATAGGTGCCATGGAACACTCCCGCTACTGTAAAGATCCGCCTCGGCCCAACAAATATACTGGATAGAGAATTGGTTACATCGATATGGCGAGTTTGTTATAGACAGAAACGTACATATAGGGAGAGTATTGTAAGGGAAAGGTGTTGAGAATCATTTTCAGTTAGAACCTAAAGAGGTTCGGGCAGAGAGAGAATTATCTAGGGGCCTGTTTGAAACAATTTTAGTTTTTAGTTTTTAAAATGTGTTTTAGACAACTGTTTTTAAGAAGAGAAAAACAAAACTCCTTGAACCTGTTTTACTTTTCCAGTTTTAAAAACGGATACACAGAAAACAATTTTTGAAAACACTTTTGTAAAATTGGATTACCAATCAAACAGACCCCTATTCTCTGACGAACGAGTTGTGCTTTGGGGTAACATGAGAGACTCTCTTGTAATTAATTTTCTTATTTTTCAATCAATAATGCGATGTTTCCTTGGTGCCTATGGTTTTGTTTTGCTTATTCTGGATATCTGCCAGTGCTGAAGAACTATCCATAATACTCCCTCCGGCCTTAATTATAAACAAATATTCACTTTTGAGATTTATTGAATAACTGATATATCTAGTTAAGGAATAGATACATAAGTTATTTAATGAATCTATAATTAAGACAGGAGGGAGTATGTATTAGTTGGTGCCATTAAAAAAAATATATATCTATTAATGGGTTCATCTTGACTCAATTGTTGGATGTTCTTCATTCTTATGTGATTTTGTTTATTTTATTTGTTTCCTTTATTACCTTTCAAGTTTTTTTTTCCTGTTATGTTGCAAATGACATTTTCAAAAGCAAATTTTGTTCACAATGTTACTGAACATAGAAAATTTGCAGTGCATTGGGCACTTGGGTATTCTCTGTGGCAGGAGCTTTGCTGGCAATTCCAGTTGGGATAAAGCGCAAATCTCTCGCACCCCTTGTATTTTTCGGCACTACCGGTACTATGCTGGATATTATTATGGGAATTACAGCATGTGAAAGGGAACATGCAGAGCGACAAATGAAACTACTTGAAGAAGCTCAAAGTGCTGCAGCTGAAACTTCGTTGGATGAGACACATACTGATTCATGACCTCTAAATATCATGGTGTTATCAATGTTGTCAAGTTTATTTGGTCATTTAATTGTAACAAACTAAATGCAATTTTCTGGCAGCCCGATCAAATGTGCTTTCAATTTATGTTTGTCGTCGGCCTTTATCCTCCAGCAGTGTAAACAAAAGGTGAATAACTTACTAAGAAAGGTTTCTTAGTTTATTTATTCATAGAGATTCATAAATTTTTAGTTCTTTCTTTTCCTAGTTAACGACAATTTGTTATTTTGAGAATGCAGTGTATCCGAGAATGCTAGTAACAAATTCATGTTAATACATTCTTGAGAGAATACAGTTGTTTCTTTAGCAACTTATCAATAATAAGTGGTAAATTGATAGGATGTATTTAAGTTGGATCTATTGGATTTGTGGAACCACAAAAATGGGGAGAAAATCATTCACATTTCATTGAGAAATTGAAAAGTGTGTATACAATGTTCAAATGGGGCCTTATATACAACTTAAGTTAGAGAGAACTCAGAAATTTAAAGTTACAACTAAAGCTAACCTAACTTACAACAAACTTCTAATACTCACCCCTCAAGTTGGAAGATAGATATCTAGGATTTCCAACTTGGAGATCAAGTAAACAAAGATTTTGCCAGTGCCTTGGTTAGGTAATCAACCAGTTGATGCTGAGATGTTACATGCACCAGTTTGAGGAAAATACATATATACTCTAATGAAAATTGGAATTGCTGAAACCTGTATTGCAGATTTACTGTCATAGACCATTGTTGAATTCATGGGAATTTCAAAGGTGTCTGAGCTACAATTATTCAGAAGTGAGGGTGGCTCCTAATTATAAGAAAAAATTATCTTTTTAAGGGTGGCTCCTTAAAATGTAAATTTTTTCTTATAATAAAGACGGAAGGAGTATCATGCTTCTAGCAACTGCATTTTGCTTTTCGGGTTTCCATGTTACGATGGTTGAGCTGAATTAAATGTTAAATGCAGTTGTGAACTTTCTAGAAATTTGACAGCTCCCCTGATCAGCGTGTGCATATGTAGAGACTTGCTCTCGTTAGACGCTCTAGGGAACAAAATGTCTAAGGTGGCCAGTGGCAAATGAGATGTTCTTGATGGAGTCATGATTTGAGTGAACCTATTAACAGTATGTGCTATATCATGAAGTCAATATCAGTAAACAATTGAAGGGTATATTTCCCATGACAAAGGTAAATCCCCTTGCCAGAATTAAAAGTCTCCAATCCAAGAAAGTTATGGTGGTCCTCAATATCTAAACTTTATGTTAAGCAATGTAGTATTTAGGGTTTGAAGTTCGGTTTTTCTAATAATGTCAAAATTTACTAATTGAGCTATATTTCTAGGACCATGGGGATGAAAAGTTTACAAATATATATATATATGAATGAACGTTTAATATAAATTCTTAAATTGAATCTTATATTAAATTAAATTGAATAAAATTTTAAATAATAGCATAATTGTATGAAACATTATAAATTATATTTTCTAATTATAAAAAAAATCAAAATTTCAATTAGATAGATTTATGATGGGTGAATCATCCGAATTTTTATACACGGGACGAAGGTTCTCAAGGTTATATTAGTGGCGTAGAAAAATGGAGAATCTAGAGTTTGAACGGGATGAATATTTTATAAATAAATAAATGAATGTTTAATATAAATAATACACGGGGATGAATATTTTACAAATAAAGAAATAAATATTTAATATAAATATTATAGACGGGGATGAACATTTAATATTAAAAACTAATACAAACTTTCATATCATATACCCATGTAACATAGTATATAACTGCACATCATATTTTATAGGCTTAAATGCAGTTTTGCCCCTCCCATATTTTGATTAAATCGGAATTTTACCCCGGTGTTTTAAAACTCGGACTTTTACCCCTCCTGTTTTGATTTTTATTTTATTTTGCGCCCCTATCATATTTTGCTTATGTGGCAGTGTTGATGTCTAATATTATTTTCCACATCATTAATTATTTATAATTAAACATTATCTTATTTATTTTTTTTAATGAAAAAATTACTAAAAAAATTCTAAAAATGAAAACAAAAAAAATATCAAGTAAAAAAATCAGAAAAATAGTAAAAATACAAACAAAAAAAACACACACACACACACAAGTAAAATACATTAAAAAACCAGAAATATAGTAAAAATACAAAAAAAAAGAAGAAGTAAAATACAGTAAAAAAACCAGAAAAATACTAGAAAAATAGTATAAAAAAGTATCAATTAAAAAGACAATAAAAATACCCAGAGTATTCATTATGCACCTACAAAATTTGGGATAACCATTAATATAGTTATATCTCAAAAAACATGATAAAAATAGACACAATGATAGAGTTTTTATGCTATTTTTCTTGTTTTTCTAGTATTTTCTTGGTTTTTTTACTCTATTATACTAGGTTTTTTTTTTTGCATTTTTACTATTTTTCTGGTTTTTTTTACTATATTTTACTTGTTTTTTTTTTTTTTTTTGTATTTTTACTATTTTCCTTATTTTTTAACTGTATTTTTACTTGATATTTTTTTTGTCATTTTTAGAATTTTTTCATTCAAAAAAATAATAAAATAATGTTTAATAATAAATAATTAATGAAATGGAAAATAATATTACACATCACCACTGTCACATAAGCAAAATATGTCGGGGGGGGGGGGGGGCAAAATTAAAAAAAAATCAAAACAGAAGGGGTAAAAGTCCGAGTTTTAAAATACAAGGAGTAAAATTTCGATTTAATCAAAATAGGGAGGACAAAACTGCATTTAAGCCTATTTTAAAATATTTACATTTTATTCACAAAAAAATATATTTACATTTTTATGGGTAAAAACTAACCCGTGCTAAGCACGGGTAAATTATACTAGTATTTCCTATGACAAAGGTAAATCCCCTTGCCATAATTAAAAGTCTCCAATCCAAGAAAGTTATGGTGGTCCTCAATATCCTTGAGCTTGAAATTGGCTTGTAGTAATTGAAGTGTACATGTACCTGCAATGAGTATATCATCTACAATATTCTAGAAGAATGAACAAATTTTAACTTAAAGGGAATTGTCATGAGAACATTGAATGAATCTGTGAGTCATGATGGTTGCAAAGGGTTGTACCCATCAAGTGGTAATTGATGAGATTTAGTCGCGTGTCCTACGAATTTACAGAAAACTTATGTCCGCTAGTTAGGTAGTGGGTATCCCCAAAAAACACCCTTTCAGATTTGTTTTTTATAACGCCAGCTACATAAGTAGCGGATAATATGTTTCAAAAATGTATCATTTTTATAACGTCTGTTATTTAAATAATAAACAGTAAAAATAAAAACGCGTCGGATTCACGAGAAACCGGTAGAATGGGCATAAGAATATCTCGTAATTGATTTCCCTTGAGAGTTGAGACAACACACTTGGATCATTTGGTTCATGTGCAACTTCCTACATTTGTCCATCTTTATAACTTTTTACTTCAAGACAATTGTCAAATACCTGTTACCTTATCTAATAGCCAAAAGATTTGTACCATTCATTAGGGACGATAACACCAAGCCCAACCTCAATAATGTTCTCTTCATACAAGTGTAGTGTTTCATGTCAATTTACTTCCTATTAGTTTCTTACTAAACTCATTTGGGTCATTTTATTTCTTGATAATTCTTGTTCCATTCAAGACAAATACATATGAAAGAGATAAACAGTATGATCTTTTGCAGGGTTATTAGAATTTGAGAGGTACATACTCAACCAATGTGGGACTTCTAACACACCCCCTCACGCCTAGCACTATTGGGTTTGGTGCTTGGAATCAACAACAACGATGACCCAAATATGTATACTCAACCACAAAGTTAGTTTAAGAGTTGAGGTTTGCACTACATTTATAAAGGTTATCTATGTCATATCTCTAGCCAATGCGGGACTTCTAACAAGGGTTATATCTCTATATTGAGATCTATCAAGTGTGAGTTAAGTCCCATGTTAATTGGAAAAGTTGAGATTGAACACTTTATAAGTGAGAGGACCCATAAATCTAATATGTCTTAAGGTTTTGGATGTAAGTGTGGTGTCAAAGTCACTTGTATGGTTGCTCAATGTCCAATGTAATGATCCAATTCAGTGAGGCTCACTCTCACAATCCAACAGTAGTATCAAAGCCGTTTGGGGGAGCAATAAGTGGGCGTTGGTAAATCGTAGACTCGTAGAGACTCACTTGAGCGGAGATGTTGAGATATATTAAGTGTGAGTTAAACCCTACATTGGTTGGAAGAGTTAAGGTTGAACGTTTTATAAGTGAGAGGACCTTCCCATGACGGGCAGAACGGGAATAACTCCAATGGCAAGGTCAGTGGTTGAGACAGTGGTCTTGAGCTCAGAGACAGAAGGGAAAGCTATTTGCAAGAATGTTAGCACTCTGACGCCTAAGTCAGTATTTGAAAGAGGTGAAACGCTAAGGAAATTGGATGAATATTGTGTACCTTTGTAGCTATGGTTATGTCTGTATTTATTAACCAAACTTTGCATGAATATGCATGGAGAGTGACAATTTCACTACGTGCGCGGGCTGGAAATAGTACGATATTAGTACTATTATGAATTCTCATTGGTTAAGGTCATGTGTTATAGAGAACGTGGTTGTCCTTGCCTTTAGTAGTTATCCTATGTTTGGTAACATGTATTGAAGTATTGCGCCATTGAGCTTTGAGAATATTGGACTTTAGTTCAGTCCGAAATAGACCCATAAGCCTAATGCCGTCAAATGTGTTGATTCAATCCAGTGAGGTTGTTGTTGGGAATCAGAGTGTACAGCAGAATAAACGGAAGCGTTTAAATTGATCTTTCTTGTGGAACCTGAACAACCAAATTAACTAGCGTAGACAACACCAAAAATGATAACAATAAAGGAGTAAAAACTGTAAATAAGACACTGCAATTTAACGTGGAAAACCCTCAATGTAAGAGTGAAAAACCACGGGTCGTGCAGATCAAACAAATAACTCCACTATTATTAAATAATGAGTACAATCAATAATCATCACCTATGGTGAAACTAAAAACAAGAGAGCTAACAACCTCACACACAAGTGGTATCCCAAACTGAAGACAAACCTACTCAGAAAAATTACCTAAGTAATTAACAAGGTGACTGAAACAACATACTCAAATTTCAGCCAAAACGGAAAATATTTTCCGAACACACCGTTGTCACCGAAACCAAAAACTCTTTCTCTTTCTCTCTTATGGCAGCTCTCTGATTCTCACAGAGCACACTATATACGTGCTTTACCGTTGCAGCACTATTCTTTTTCTTCTTTTTCTTTGCACGCACAGTATTACCAATTGCACACAATTGCAATTCTATGTTTGTTGCACACTCTAGCAACTAGGGATTTAATCCCTTATTTATATATTACACCACACATGCCTCACGTGTGGTACTTATGGGCCAAGCCCATCTCACACACAACACAAACAAATCTTTTTTTTTTTATTTGTTTAAATCTTTTCTCCTTTTTTTTCTTTTCGAATCCTTTCTATTTTTTTTCCTATTATTTTGTGTGTGGTTTTCACTTGAGGAGGGATCCACCCAATAGAAATTTCATAGATAGGTTTGGATTTTTTCCATTTAGTACTCTTTCATCTATTGTCCATTTAAAAGAGAGATCCTGTGATGCACGTGTACTCCATTTTAGAGAGAGTACCGGTACCAGGTACGTACCGGGTACCGGTACGCGTACTCCTATGGTACGCACCGAAGCCGTACCATTTTTTTTTATTTATTTTTTCATATAGGGTACACGTGGGGTACATGAGGGGTACACATTGGGTACACAAAACACAAAAAATACAATTTTTTCCTTCGGTTTTTAATTGAGAAAAAACAAGATTTATAATGAAGGAGCGACAAAAATGTAGGTTATTGGTGGATATGAACGTGATATATTCAATAGAACTATAATTCTTGAAATTGCTAATCTTTCTCTCGATGAACATGAGCTGGAGACCGCTCTTTTCGAGCAAATTGCTTTTAATTTTGATCTTTTGTTGTCATTTGAACAATTTGAAATACTTTTAAAGTATGGTTGTTATTTTATGTTTAATTATTTATTGTAACAATGAAATTTTATTTATATAATTACAACTTGGCCCATAAGTGCCACATAAATGCTGACGTGGCAACTGAGTCACTTAAGTGACTTGCCACATCAATTTTGACCTTTTGCAAATTGGGTGAAGATAGGGGGCCAAAAGTGTTATTTTGAAATATAGGTGGCCAAAATTGCAACTACTGAAACTTAGGGGGCCAAAATCGCAACTTTCTAAAACTTAGGGGGCCAGAAGTGCTATTTTGAAATATAAGGGGCCAAAATTTCAAGTTTCTGAAATTTAGAGGGGTAAAAGTGCAATTTAGCCTTTTATTGATTATGAAATCAGCAATAAGATTAACTTATTTTAAAGATGAGCAGTTTTTTTTGCACTCTTCTAAAGAAGAGCATTAAAACATGAAATACATGTAATTTCCCTTTTCTCATCTTACAATTGATGGTATCTATGGGGTTTCATTTTGTTCACTTCAAATTAGGCCTTTACACGTTTTATTTATTGCCAATACTTTACTGTCATGCACACCCAAATTCCCCTTGTCTAGTGAAGATACATATATGTTCTGTCATTTCGACCATATATGTGTGTTTCTTGGCACATGTTGAAAATCATCATACTAATTACTTATAAGCAACACAATTTATGTGGGTTCTACATAAATCAAAGAAAGAAGATGAAAGACAATGATGAAAAAGGAAATCTTGGGAAGGTTGAAGGACAATCTTGGAGAAATGTTTGTAAAGTAACTGAGGCATGCATAAACCAAAACAAGAATTGTAGAGCTTTGACAATTGTAGTAGTTGATGGTTGATGGAGACTATCTAATACATGAGAATAGGGCTGATCATGGACTTGCAACCTGATTTAAAATTGATATAACTGACAACACATTTAAGTATTCCGTCAGATGCGGGTCGGGTCTCAGGCCAACAATTGATAAATTGATGTAAATTAATTTTTTTTCCTTCTCTCACTCTCTGTCTCAATCTCGTATACTCTTCGCTTTGTTGATTTTATTCATCTTTGATATTAGAGAGAAATATTATATTTTACTAGCTTATACAATGTTGATGAAGGAGGTGTGAAATATTATACTTCACTTCTACATGATTTATTATTGTCTTTAGATCTACAAATTTGAAACAATGTAACAACATCTCACCCTCTTTGTTTTTTCATTTAGTTCTTCTATCCTTTGTTACATTGTGTACAAGATATTGAACTATTTGAAAATTAGGAATTTTTTAATAATAAACTTTTAGATGTAAACATAGTTTCAATATAAATGATTGCGGTTTATATCGATTTTATAATTTTCGGTCAAACCCGACTGAAACTGAACGATGTCAAGACCTACATGAGAATGAAGGGAAACTCAATTGTGTATATATAATTTATTAATATTTAAATTTTTTAAATTTAAATTTCATAATATATTGATGGTGTACGTTATCTCATGCAACTAATTGTTGATGGTTAATAGTCTCACGAGTACTAAGCAGAAACAAAGTAAAAACCTAAATATACGGATATTTGAAGAGAAAAATTGTAAAATAAAAGAGAATATTTTGAAGAGATACGTTTTGAATTTTGAGAGATTGAAAATAAATTTGAACAAAGATTATATATTTCTGATAAAAATTGTGCTAGGATTATATAGATTTCATCACAAGCACTTAAATCTTAACCCAAACAAATATTCTCTTGTCATAAGAAAACAATTTATAAACACGTTAAAGATAATGGGATAGACCAAATTGCAAATGTCCCCTCACAAAGCAATTAACGGAGTCCTCTGCAGAAGCTAGTTGGCATTCCTCACATACCCAAGTATACAGTAAGCACATTATGTTCAGTCATAGTTCTGGACATATACATCAACTTATCTGTTAGGTCATTGATCTTCTTACCCTACAGATACAATATGAATAACAACTAAATTATGATAAAATTTGTTAGTAATCTCAATTAACAGAAGCACAAGAGAACTACTCACACCTAGCCATTAGAAGTTGCAAACTAAATAAAAATAGAAAACAAAGCAACAAGACAAGAAATAAACAAAGAACATTTTATTGATAACTTGCAATTTATTTACAAAAGTGGAGTTTGGCTTTTCCAAAGAAGTAAGGTCCTATTTATAGCCTAAAACCTCATAATGTCGTGGTCATTCTCATTCATTAGAATTTTACTACAAATGATGGACATTAAAAAAAGCAAATGAAAAGACAAAGTCGACAACTGTCACATTCATGACTGGGCTCACACAGGTCGTAATAGAGCTTTGAAATAAAACTTCTGCCTTCTAACATGCTTGGAACGACTGTGGCAAGATCCCACAAGGTTGTAGCAGGTTCAGCTGATGGCAAAACTTGACTTTTCACTTTCTTCAGCATTTAGTGACTGTTTTCTTTGGCTTTAGACTACGACCAACACTTGATGACATTGAAAATTCACTTTCTCATCATTAAAGAAGATTTTCCACAATCGTAATTGGAGTTTTGGTCACTAAGACACCTTAAAATGCATCAAATGCACTTGATTCTTCACATTGTAAGATTTAAGTCCTAAAAATACAAAATCAACAAAAAAAGAAGAAGAAAGTAAATAGTTCTAAAAAACTTATTTAAAAGCTTTGTTTATTGCCAATGAATTTACAATTCGTCCCCATTAACCACTCGGGCATCAACCCAGGAAGAATCCATTAGTCTTTATTATGTAAAATACTAGTAAATAATAGACATATTTTAGTGTTATCAATTCCTCATGCTTGAACCATTGTTTGTGAAGGTGTGAAAAACACAAGGGGGGGGGGTTGAATTGTGTTTTGAGGATTTAAAAATTTCTTCAAGATTAAGGAATCTATCAGAGTCTATTTTGGCAGCGGATTACTCAAATACACAATGTAATCAAAAGTAAGGTTGAGAAGGTGAGAGAGAGAGAGAGAGAGAGAACACAACCCAAAGATTTTATACTGGTTCCCCTCACAACTTGAGAGTACTCCAGTCCCCTTGTTCTTTAACAAGAGAGTTCACTATAATCATAAAAGATTACACAATTTGCTCAAGCACACAAGCAAGAGACTTCAACTGACGGTCAAACACACAAGCAAGAGACTTACACTATTTGCTCAAGCACACAAGCAAGAGACTTCCAATTGCTCAAGCACACAAGCAAGAGACTTCAACAGATGCTCAAGCACACAAGCAAGAGACTTACTCTAATTTGCTCAAACACAAAAGCAGGAGACTTTGAATCTTATACAATAAGATTTCTTACAAATATACACCTAGGACTAACTCTTACAATAGTTATCAAAACAAAATGCTTTGATGTTTGAGTGAAGATCTTTGAGTTTAAGTCTTGTGCAGATGTTTGTAGTTAAGTTCTTTGACTTAAATGAACACTTTCTTCTAGTTCTGTTGTATGCAGTTCTTTTAAGCTCTTTTGAAATGTTCAATCATTCAACTATTTGATCAATTCAAAGAGGTCTTGTATTTATAGGCTCAGAAATAAAGATGTTTGAATATGACCGTTGTGATAGATTAGTTTGCCCGTTGAGAGGTACTTTGACCATTTTGACTTATTCCAGAATTGGCAAACTGCTTCTACTACTTTGCATCTCGAAGATAGTTCCTTTGCATAGAAGAGGCAACTTCGTACCGTTGTCTTGATACTCCTTTCTTGACTTGTTGGACTGACTAAGAGTAGCATCCATTTCGTCATTGAATAAGCTTTAACCTTGAGGAGATATCTTTTAGGCTTGATTCCATTAGATGAATATGTTTTGGTATTCTTGTGTAGCTTCTGAGAGTACACCTAAATTGCTTCTGACAGACTCTTCTTGCTTCTTAGTCTTTTCTTGCTTCTGAGACTCTTGTGGCTTCTGACAAACTCTTCAGACTTGGTTCTCTTAGAACCTTAGAATGCTTCAGATGCTTATAATTTGTTTTGCGCTTCTCAGATTCTATCTTCGTTGTTAACTGCATTCTTTCATTTAAGATCATTAGTGTTCTCAATTGCATATTAATACTTTGTTATCATCAAAACTTTATCAAGCTCTTGGAGTTTGTTCTAAGAACCATTCTTGTTCTAACAGTTTGTCCTCAAGCAATTAAGTTAAAATAGAAAGGTTTAGGACAAATTCAAGTTACTTAGACAATAAACCAAGAGAATCAATAGCAAGAATGTAGATTAGGCATTAGTCAAAACGGTGGAGCCTTCAAGTAGGTTTCATGTTAGAGTCTTCACATTTCTTTATTTCTTGCCTCTCACAACCACTTCAAAAAAATTTATTCCCTTTCAGGTCTCCCTCAAATCCAAGTTCTCCCCAGGCTAGACCATAAACCATGTTTTCTTACCTATCTTCCTATGATACCAAGAATGAACTTAAGGGCACAAGAGCACGCTCATATTGATACATTCATTTATTTTCACACATAAGGTTTAAGCATCAAGGTGTTCTTTAAGTTTCGCGTTTGTAACAGTTAGATCCTTTAAGTTATTGAGGTAACAACCAAGTCCTTTAAGTTTTTTAGGTAACAAATAGGTCATTTATGTTTCTAATTTGTTGCACCGTTCCTGCTAATGTTGACTTCCACCATAGGGGGTATTTTGATGAAATAGACACATATATTGGAAGAAATTAACTGGAAGGGTAACAGTGCAACAAGTTTTTCTAATGAAGAATAACTGGAAGTGTAACAATCCAATACGTTTAAATTTTAAAGAACCTATTTATTACATAAAAATCTTAAATGACCTAATTATTACAAACATGAAACTTAGAAGGACCCTTGGATCCATTTGGCCACAAAAAATTGATTTATACCTCTGCATAATTTCAAAACTTTTAAAAGTTCATGAGCTGGAATTTTTGTCGATATGTCCAATTTATGATGATTTGGCAGATGCTTACTATGCTACATTGAGATTTTGCAAGAGTATAAATGAATTTTTAAATAGGGACCAAAATCAAAACTTATCATAATTGCAGGGATACAAATCATATTTGAAACTTCATTTAATTATTCGTTTGGGGATCAATTTCATTTGGAATGAATAACCTACGAGTCGGGTTACCCTTTCTAGTTTGAGAGTTGCCTTTTACCGACTTTCATTTACATATTGATTTTTGTTATGAATATTATTAGTGGATGTCCATGTATGTCATTGGTCTATATAATTTGCCCATTATGTTTACTTATAAAGATATTATGTATCAGTATAATGTAACCCTAATCCTAGTGGTGGATAACATAAACTATTGTTTCTCTCTTTTTCTCTCTTGTTCATCTATATTATTTCTCTTGTTTACATTAGTTTATAACACATTATCAGTATAATGTAATCAGAATCCTAGTGGCGGATAACATAATTTGCACAATTTTACTTTTGCTCAAGGATCATCACAACACAATATCAATTTAGGACCTAGAGATGATAGAGTATCGATATGCTAAAAACATGTTTTATAGGGTCAAAAGTTTCACTTACGATTACAAGTCAATTTATAGATTGCTTAACATATGAGTGAAAATTTTAAGGAAAAAATCATATACTATAATAGTACAAATTGAATGAAAGGCAAGTTAAGAGTAAAGAGAAAGAGAATGACACAGAGTTTTATATTCGTTCACCTGTTAACTTTGTTTACATCCAGTCTGTTGGAACAAAATGTGTTTTAGTACACACCCTTGAGTTTTGATGATAACAAAGTATTAAATGGAAAATTGATGTTACTAATGTTTAAATTAAGTGTACAGGAGAATCCAAAGTTATATCAAGAGCACACTTGGTTTAAGCTCTGAAGGAACCTTATGGAAGTCTGAATCTTTACACTCTGAAAGAGTTCAGAAGCTAAAACATGGTCAGAAGCTAAATATGTTCAGAAGCTCAAATAGGATCAGAATGTCTGCAAGAGTTCAGAAGCTTAGAGAAGTTCAGAAGCTCAGAGACGTTCAGATGCCTACAAGAGTTCAGAAGCTATCTGCTAGTCAAGAGTTATTCAGAAGATGAAGACGTTCAGAAGCTGAATTACAAAGGACTATCAGAGGCCATTTATTCAAGACCAATCAGACTTCAAAGACATCAAAGGTTCATCAGAAGCAAAGGAAATTCCTCCAGTCATCAGAAAGGCTACATCAACTACTCTTACCAAGCCTGATGATTTGTTTAAGGACAACTAATTACAACGGTCATAAAGGATGTGATCCTACTCTCTCTAGGAGCTAGTTGTACCTTATTACTGTATTTTGGACAGACAGTAAAAGTGAAGCTTAACTGCGAAGAAGACGTGGCTTTGTTCAAAGGATATTCAAAAGCTACAACTGTCCATTTACAACGGGAATTTCTACAACGTCTCAATATCTTTCTCCAACTCATATATATACATGAAAGAAAGAATTGATGACTAAGGAACTTCAATAGAAAATATCTCCCAGAATTAAGTGAAATTGAAACTAGCTCAAGCCTCTGAAGTTATTATCTTGTAATAGTTTTAAGCTTAGAAGTTAGTATTACTCCTGATTGAGTAATTTGGAAAAGTCTCAATCTTAGTGATTAGAGCAAAGGAAGTCTCTTAGTCTTGTGTGACTCTGAGCAAAAGGAAGCCTCTAGTCTTGTGTGACTAGAGCAAGGAAGTCTCTTTGTCTTGTGTGACCTAGAGCAAAGAAGTCTCTTGCTTGTGTGCTTGAGCACCTGAATTGTAATCTTAGTGATTATAGTGAAATCCCTCTGAAGTGCAAGGGGACTGGAGTACTCTCGTTTTGTGAGGGGAACCAGTATAATTCTTGTGTCTCTTTCTCTCTCTCACTCTCTCATTTACTCTTCCATCATTCTCTTAAATTCAAGTTGGTTGTGTTAATCATTCCGCTGTGCTTAAAGACTCTGATAGATACAAATATCTTGAAAAGTTTTTAAATATGTAAAACACAATTCAACCCCCCCTTCTTGTGTTTTCTCCACGCACCTTCACAGTCCACTCTTGAGAGCTTATCCACTAAAATCACCAAGATTAAAGTTTCTGAAACACTAAGTCCAATACTTCCTTGCTCAAGATATAACTGATCAAGAGACTTCCCTTGCTCAAGATGCTAAGGACTTTTACAATCAGAGTTAATACAAATTGTTTAATTTTTGCTTACACATGAGACTCAAAGACTAGTAATCTTACAATAAGCATAGTGTTGCTTTTAAACAACTTAGATATTTCGAGTGTTTTTGCTTACAATTGATACTCAAAGAGTGGTAAGAATCTATATAAGTGTTTTTGCTACTAGATATTACACATAGTTTGTGAGATTGAGATATCAGAGGTTGTTTACCTTATAATCTTGTAAGTCTTAAAATTGCTCATAGTCCCATATAAATTAAATGGGAGAAGTGAATAGAGTCATTGATGAAGACATTTGCCAACATGGATAGATCTGTTGAAAGCTAACTTGAACGTTGAAGTTCTTTCTTCAATGGATCAGACCATTTCCATAGTAAAGAAATAATTTGTTGTACTTGGAAAGATCTGTTGTAACTTTCTTGGAAATGAACTCTATGAATATCGTTGACTGTGAGTATGCTTGCTAAGCGCATTTAACATAGCAGAGACAAAATGCTTAGAGCAAGTCAGGATGTTGACATTCTTGAGCAACAAGATAAAAGTGTCAGTCGTATGAGCAGAATCTTCAGAGGAGTATAGTACTTGTCACTATCACTTCAAAATCTTGGTGAATCTTGATCTCTTCAGAATCCCGCGTTAGCTTCAGAGATGGTCTTCTGCTTAACCCATCTTCAGATGACTCTCATGATTATTTTTTAAGGTCTTGCTTAGAGCATTGACTTTTGTTGACTTGTGGAGAAGCTATCTCTTCTTCAGAAGCACGATTGTCTTTAGAACTTGTTGGTTGTCAATGTCGATTTTTGACCTTCAAAGTTTGCCTTTTATAGCACATTCAATATGACGTTCAAAATTTTGATTTCTACTTTCAGAAGTAGATTTAAATCTATTGTCCTGCTCACTTGACATACATTAGAATACCCAATTGTTCTTTTATACATTGTTATCATCAAAATTTCAGAGGCATTTTTCTAAAATGCATTTTGGTTTAACAAATAGCTTACTTATCAAACCTTTTAACTTAAATCTTCTACAAAAAATTTCATGTCATTGCCCCACATCAAACACATGTTTTTATCAATCAAAGCCAAATTTCAAAAAAAAAAAAAAAAATCTATGATTCATAAAAAGGTGGAGCTTTAGTCTTATTGAAACCATAAAAGACATAAAACAAAAAGAAATAGATGAAGTGAAACTCCTCCATGCTTAAACTAGATATTGTCCTCAATGACCAAAGATATAACATTAGAGAATTGAGAGGGTTAGGTACTCTTTCTGGTTATGGAGGATAACAACCTACACACAAATGGTATAAAAATAAACAACCAAACAAAAAGTTCGGTATATTGATGCAAATGGTAAATAACCAAATACATATCAACGAGACAACCCAATGAATCCAACGCTTGACCCAAAACCGAATTGCAAATAAAGAAATTAGTAAAATGTTGCAAGCATCAAAACAGAGACGAGGACATCTCTTAACGAACGAGGGAATTCAACTGCAACACGCAATTAAAAACACCAACTGATAACTCGTTGCAACAACAAGTAAAATGCCATCAGATCCTAAAGCCACATCAGATAAATATATTTTTATTTAATAAGGTTTTTTAAATGTTAATGTCATGTCCACATCATTAAATGAGTCTGCATGATATTTTTGTGACATTTTTCATCTGTTCAGTCAACCAAAATTTCACAGTAAAAACTAATAATGCAATCGGTGAAAATATTGAGACTAAAAATATAATAAAAACACGTGTAAAGACTATTTTAAAAATCTAGTATATAGACTAAAAACTTATTTAATCCTTAATTTCTTATTTGCATAAATTATTTCCATAAACCAAGTCTATTTCAAGGTGCCCATAAACTATCACTCCGTTTGGATTGATGGAATGTAATGGAATGGAGCGGAGCGGAATAAATGGGAGTGAAATGAGATGGAGCGAAATGGAATAAATATTTCATTCCATTGTTTGGATATTTAAGAAAGGATATGAACAAAATTGAAGGTAAGTGGTTGTATATGATGGAATCCATTCCGTTCTATTCCATTCCATTCCGTTATTATTTTTCAAATCCAAACAATGAAATATTATTTTATTCCATTCCGCTCCGTTCCATTCCATTACATTCCATCAATCCAAACGGAGTCTATAAGTCAGTTTTTTTTTTCCTCTCGATAAACAAGTAGTACAAGCTGGAGCTACAGTATACGTGTCAATACATATATGGGTCTACGTGAGCAAGATCTATCAGGTATTTGCGATAATATTAAAAAATAAAAATTCAAACGTGGCCTCTCGCTGATAGACACTTTCTGTCTTTATTACGCAATTATTACAATTATTATAAACCTGTATTAATAAATACTCCTACAAGTCTACAACCCTACATGGTAAATGCACTTATCCGCCACTGCTCTTCTAAACAGTCAACCCTATGTTTTTAAATTTTAATTTTTATATTAACCCTTTATTTTATTTTTAGTCATAGTACTAGTACTGTTATAAATAATAGAAAAATGCTTAATGACACGATATGAAAATACACGAATGTATCTCATCCATTGCCTTACTATCTATCGGTGCTCCATGATTTCCACCAAATGCTTGACTTTGTATTTTTCCAACTTTTTGATTGGTCAATTTGCTTAAACGTATCTTTTCAATAACAAAAGTGTCGTGCCAATTAACATTGCTCTAAATAACAATAGATCGGACAAACAAACAATAAATTAATTTAAATGGAATAATTTTTAGCTTTTTTATATAAAAGGTTAAATATGTTTTTGGTCCCTACAGTTTCGGAGAATTTCGTTTTTAGTTCCTAAAGATTTTTTTCATACTTTTTAGTCCCTGAAATTTTTTCCGTCAGTGTTTTTAGTCCCTATTTTTAATCAAACTCTTGTATATCTTGTATACTTTTACATTTTTGAATGATTTTTTGTATTCATATTTATAATATTATAAAAACACCTCCGATAAAAAATTATAATTTTTTAACATAAGATAAATTATTGATGAATTTTTATATACAAAAAGTAAAAAATTCATATTTAATTCATCTCTTGTTAAAAAAATTTAAACTTTTGTAAGAGAGATTCATATAATGTACTAAATATGACCGTAGAATAAAATTTAAAATCATGTGCACGAGTTGAGCTGAGTTGAATGAAAAGTAGGGACTAAAAACACTGATGGAAAAAACTTTAGGGACTAAAAAGTGTGAAAAAATTCTTCAGAGACTAAAATTAAAATTTGACGAAACCATAAGGACAAAAACATATTTAACCCTTAAATAAATGTTCTCTCTTTTTCTCTCCTCTCTTAAGTTCTAACCCTAGCCGTCAAGTTTTTTTTTCTTCTTAGTTTATTAAAGAGGGGTGATTTCAGGTCAAATCTAGACCTAAAATCACCCCTCCAAATTGTTTTTTCTTTCTCGTTATTAAATAAGTGTGATTTTTCACATATTTGTTTGGTTTTGTGTTATTTGTTATCCCGTCCTTGTGCGGTGTATTCTGTTGTGCCGTCTGTGCGGTCTATTTTGTTTTTCCGTCTTTGTGCGGTGTTCATTTGTTTCAGGTTGAAGGATTAGATCCGATCAAGTGCAAATCTATCCAATGTTGATTTTTGTGTCATCAACGCTACAGATCTGGAGGCATGGACATTCCAGACACTTCAATATAGTCATATATGTAGGCTTATGTAATTTGCCGTTTTATGCTATTAACATGGATGTTGTGAGTTTGTTTGCAGATTCATTTTTTTTGTTTTTAGCGAATTTGAATTTGTATTACATCAATGTACTCTATCAATTTGAATAAATGAATATCCTTTATTTTTAATCAAGAAAAAAAAAATGATTAGAAGTTTAATTTTTAACTCTTCTATATATAAAAAAAAAATCGATTGTGAACTTACCTTGTAGTTTTCACAGATTCTTTGACGATGATTAATTAACACTAAACAACGGAGTAGTAACGATAAAAATAGATCTGACAACCAAGCTTCTATGTCACAAACATGAAAAATTTGAATTTAGAGGTACACATACAAATGATACAGTAGACGGGAATATTAGTGAATATGCATAAATTTAAATTAAAAATAATTGGAGAGGGAATTGGAGAGAAAAAATTGGAGAGGATCCAAATCCCAAAATAAGAACTACCTAAAATAAAAGAGAATTTATAGGAAATAAAAATAATTGTATCTATTATACATTTATTCAATAAATATGCATTTCAGATGGTAAAATGTTGTGGAGTTGTGCAAGGGCACACTATATGAACTTGCGGGTGTGTTATGTTGAAAAATTGGCAAAGGAAAAATATGAGCCGGTGGTGTTGAATTTGTCAAAATAAAATGATTTATGTTGAATTTAGTATTGATGAAGAAGAAGAAGAAAAAAGAGAGAAAGAGAAATTATGAAGATGAAAAAAAACACCTTTAATTTATAGGTTAAAAGAGAATCCTAACAATCTCAATATCAAAGCAAAAAGAAAATAGTATCGTTTTAGTACCTTCAACACAGATTTCTGGGTTCAGAAAAATATGAGTCAATTTCTAGGTTTAACGAAACAAGAAGAAAAATATGTTTTTGGGTTCAATTTCGTTTTTGGTGATTTGGCCCTCTCTGCAACCTCATTTTTGGATTTGGTCTCTCTAAGGGGATGATTGAACATCATCTGTCACACGCTGCCACGTCAGCCTCTGTTTGTCACATCATCGTTTTTGAAATGACGCTTAACGTTAGAGACGAAAACCAAAAGGATTTACACATTCAGGAATTATTTTAAAACAAAAAAAGATACTGTTCTGGACTTGGCCTAAGGCACAATACACTGAGGAAAATACGTCAAGCATGCCCGTTTGGGGAACAGCCCAACATGCATCCTTCCAACGGTCCACGAAGCGCTTCCCCAACGAAGCGCTTCATCACGGCTCCTCATCCGTTTTCCGACAACCATTGATGGCCATTACTGCCCATCAACGGCCTTGGCCCAGCGCTGGGGGCTATATATAGATCATTTCCACAACTTTTCAAGGTACGTATTCTATATCAGAGAAAATCTTTGCTTCACCTCAACTAACTTGAGCGTCGGAGCATCTGCAGGTACACAACCCCCTGCGGTTCCATCGGAGAGGAGCAAAGGACTAAAACAACCACACACTGTCGCGGATTGGTCGACTCTGATCAGGTAAGATCAGTGGCGCCGTCTGTCGGGATTTATAGTTTCCCCGTCTTTTCCAGAAATTGACCAAAACTCAAAACAAACTTCCATTCGCGACCAATGGCCGGTGTCAACAACCAAGAGTTCGTGGCGGAGAACCAACGGGATGGCGAAGAAACTTCCGTCACACCGGAGGGTATTGCAGCGCATGCACAAGTGACTCCACTTGATGTAACACCACTGCAACAAGAAATACCCACACAAGAGGACCCACTAGTGGTCCCACAAGTCCCACATGGAGCATCCATGGAAGTGATATTGGCTTCATTGATAAACACTATCAATCGCCAAGGACAGCTCATCAGCGAGCAAACCGACCACATGCATGCTCAGAATGTACAGCTACACGATCAAAATCACCGGATTCAAGAGGTTAAACAATCGCTTGTAGCTTCAATAATGGCACAGAGTTCTCATCGCAGAAGATCCCCAAGTCCTGAGAATCTCCCAAATAGATCGAGGTCTAGGTCCCCGAGACACCAACCTCGACAGAAACCAAGGTCGCTGAGCCCGAGGAAAATTGCAGATCCCCGGAGAAACAACCGGTCACCTCCACCGAGGAACATCCGTTCACCTCCTCTGATGAATAATCGCTCACCACTCCCAAGGAATAGAGAAACTGTGAAACGTGGAGGAAATGCTCGACTTCCCCCAAGGAGAGAATCTTCGAGCAACGGAGATGAAAGGCACCGAGGACCTTTATCCAAGAGAATTATGGACGTTCATCTCCCACGAGGACTAGAAAAACCCCCATCGCTGGACAAGTACGATGGGACAACTGATCCTGACGAGCATATTCAGAGCATCGAAACGGCCCTCGACTATAGAAACCTGCGAGGATCAATCAAATGCAAGATGTTTCCCCTTTCTTTGTTACGAGGAGCATCCACTTGGCGGAGAAGCCTGCCTCCAGGTTCGATCGATTCGTGGCATGAACTGTGCCGCCAGTCCAAAGCACACTTTACTACTTCTCGACGACACCTAAAGACTGTAGCAAATCTCAAAGCCTTAATCCAAGGTCCCGAGGAACCACTTCGAAGTTTCATCGAGAGGTTCAATAAAGTTGCTGTCGAGGTCGATGTGACCGACAAAATGAAACTTTACCTACTCGAAGATGGACTCCGCGAGGGAACAAAATTCTAAGAAGCTGTTGGAATCGAGGAGATGCAAACCCTCGACGAATTCTTCGAACGAGCCCAGCAGTACATCAAATGGGAAGAATAACAAAAGGCCTCTGAGGTGAGAAGACCCAAAAGTTTAGGGGAAGCTGGATCCTCCTCGAACAGAGACGATCGTCGAGGAGAAGAAAACAAAAGGGATGGTAAAGTCCGAGAGGAAAAACCACCCAAAGGACAGTTCACCCATTACACTCCATTGAACGCTCCTCGGGACAGAATCCTCGCTGAGATTTCAAATGCTGACTTTAAGAGAGCAGACCTGAGGTTCCCGAAACAGCTGCCCGCAAAGCCTAACGTGGATATGCAAAAATAGTGTTGTTTCCATAAAAGTCACGTGCATGTAACAGAAGACTGCGTGCATCTGAAGGATGCCATCGAAATCCTTATTCAAAAAGGATACGCACGACAATACGTGGAAGGCTAGGGCCAAACAAGAAACGGGGGAAATGCTCGGCAAGCCCAATTAGCTATCAAGTGATCCCCGGAGGGGTAGCCTTTCCTGTGTCAAGACCTGAGGATTTCCTCCCACCCTCGGGCAACGACGAAAAAGAAGCACTTGACTACCTTGTGTTAAGGCAAAATCCCAAATTGATGTTTTAAAGATAACAAACCTCTTAATTATTTTTAAGTGTAATTCTAATCTTTTTGGTATCTAACAAGTGCTCTTGAGTGTTTTAATATCATGTTTTTATTTTGATAAAAACAAAAGCTTGGAGAACGGTCTCAGATTGATCTCTGAAACCTGCGCAACATCATTTTCACACTATCAAGGCAAAAGGACTTATGGATAAGTCAACCATGTACAAGACAAATGATCACTTTTATCTTGGGCTTCACTCACAAAAACTCTACAGTCCAAGAGATCATTTAAGGCAAAGGTTTCTCTCATGAATAGAGAACTTACTATTTTTACCAAGTTCTATGTTTGAACATGTGAAAATTGAGCATATGACACAAGGATATTTTTATACTCAATTGATGGAACTGACTTTGTATGGACCATGGAAAATTAGACAGCACATCCTAGTCTTGCATTTGACTTGTACTTTAAAGGAATAAAGAAAGAACATTCTCCAATGTTGTTTCTCTTTCTCTATGACACTTGTACTTGCAACAAGGACATTTTGGAACATCAAGTACAACCTCCAGCTGCTAATTTTATCCATAACAGCTGGCCTTTTCGTGCTCTAGCTTCTTTGCTTCAAAAGGAAGAAATTCATTCACGCCAGAATTTGGAGAACGGTCTCAGACCAATGTTGGAAAGAGAAAACATTCACTTGGAGTGACACCAGCTTGCATACAGCTGTTCAAAGGTTATCCAAAAGCTGCACAACGGCTATACTTGTTTGATAAGCAACATACAACAACATTACAGCTCAACAACAGCTATTCATACGCTCCACTATCATAAGTCAGAAGAAGAAACTTTGGAGATCAATCTCAGACTGATCAGTTTTCTTCAAAATACATGAGCTGTCATTATGCAGAGCTACTAGCCGTTATTTTCAAGCTTCCAACGGATATACTTCTTGGCCAAGACTCCCTGATCATCACTCATCTATATATAGAGGTCCTTGGCAACTTTGAAGAGCAAGAGTTTTCACTACATCTTCGACACTTGTTTTGTGATACAAGTTTTTATCAAGATTTCTTCTTTTCTCTCTCACTCAGATTTGTAATTCATATATATAGGATTAGAATATCCAGTGAGTGTTTTGAGAGTTTATCCATCCATCTTCAAAGCTTCTCATAGTGTATTGAGTGAATAGACTTTGATTATCAAACCTTCCATCATTGTAACCTTTGGCTCAAGTTAGTACGTAACTACTAATTGAGTGACACCTTCATAGTCAGTGTGACTGAGGTAGATTAAGCTTGTAGGGCTTAGAAGATTATTTGGTCTTGGATCTAGATCAAAGGAAGTGTAACTTGAGATCATTAGCATCTCTTAGTGGACAATCTCACAAGGAGTGTGGGGACTGGACTAGCCCAAGCATTTTGGGTGAACCAGGATAAATTGTTGTGTGCATTCTCTTCCCTTACTCTGATTTAATTTGTGCAATCACTAATCACACAGATCACAATTTAATAGTTATATATATACTGTCAGAGAGTGTTGGGAGAACGTTCTCCAGTCTGCAACACTTTTTGAATATTTGTTTTAACTAACATTCTAATAATATTCTTCAAGTATATTGTGTTTGATAATTTTTATAGGCAATGTTTTAAAGGTTCACAATTCAAACCCCCCCCCCTTTCTTGTGAAAAAACTTTGCTACTTCACCTTGCAACTCACCTGAACAGAAGTTGGGAAAATTCGACGAGCTGGAAAACGTTTCCCCGGTGGGAGAAATCAAAGTGACTGAGGCAACTGGATCTATCCCCCTAACATTCTATAAGGAGGAAGTCCCCGGAGGCTCGCCAAACTTCCAAATTCCTCTGCTGGTTAGAGCAAGAATGGCGAACTTCGACGTTAGAAGAATCCTCGTCGATCAAGGAAGCTCCTGTGACATTATGTACTCAGGACTTTTCAAAGTTCTACAGTTGACCGAGGATAACTTGGTCCCATACGTTGGATCCGATCTCCAAGGATTCAATGGAGCAATGACAAAGCCTTGGGGATACGTGGACTTAATCGTCACATTTGGGGAAGACAAGGCCACGAAATCCGTGAAGGTCAAGTTTATGGTCGTCGACTGTCCTTCACTCTACAATTGCATCATTGGGCGACCCACTTTAGCTGAATTGTTTGCAGAGTCCTCGACTATTCATTTGAAGCTGAAATACTACACAAAAATGGACAAGTCGCTACCATCAACGGGGACATAGAAGCTGCGAGGAGATGCTTTGAAGCCGCGTCCAAGAATCTCAAAGCCGTGGTTACGCCCAAGAAGAAGAAAGAGGAAGCAAAACTGTCCGGAGTAAATTCAATCACCACGGAGGATGCAGTTGAACGTGATGCTCGAACTACCAAGAAGGAGCGCAAACAAGAGAAGAAGGCGATGAAGGACGACCTTTTGATCAAGGAAAATTATCGCCCCATCCCAGATGGAGAGTTCAAACTCGTTCCCCTTGGCGAGGATCCAACAAAGGGCATCAAGATTGGAGCTGATCTCCCCAACTTGGTCAAAAGACAGCTAAAGGCTTGCTTAAGGGAAAATGCTGAACTGTTCGCCTGGAGTGCAGCTGAAATGCCCGAAATCGACCCTGAGATCGCATGTCACCAGCTGACCATAGATCCTATGGCTAGTGTTGTTGTTCAGCGTCGTAGGAAGCAGTCTCCCGTAAAAGCGGAGGCTGGAGAAAAAGCTGCAAAAGAAATCCTAGAGGCAAATTTCATTTCTAAAGCCCAGTACACAACCTGGCTTTCAAATGTTGTACTTGTCAAAAAATCTAATGGAAAGTGGCGTATGTGTGTTGATTATACCGATCTTAATAGGGCTTGCCCTAAAGATGCTTATCCTTTACCGAACATAGATAAATTAGTAGATAATTCCTATGGGTTTAAATTACTATCATTTATGGACGCGTACTCCGGATATAATCAAATAAAAATGGCTGAAATCGATAAGAAGAAAACAACTTTTATGACCGAAACTGGAAATTATCATTATAACGTAATGCCTTTCGGGCTTAAAAACGCAGGTGTCACTTACCAAAGGATGATGAACAAAGTATTTCGAAATGAAATTGGGGAGATGCTCGAAGTCTATATGGACGATATGATCGTTAAATCCGAAGAGGAAAACGATGATACAATCCACTTGAAAAAGGTGTTCGACCAAGCGCGAAAATTCAACATAAGGTTCAATCCAGAAAAATGTACGTTCGGGGTAAAGACTGGTAAATTCCTCGGTTTCTATCTTACGGAACGGGGAATAGAAGCCAACCCCGACAAGTGTAGAGCTTTCTTCGAATACCCAACTCCAAAATCGAAGAAGTTTATCCAAACATTGAATGAAATTCTCACCTCAATGACACGATTTGTCGCCAAGTCTGCCCAACACGCTCTGCCTCTCTTCAAACTCCTAAAGAAAGAAACATCTTTCGAATGGACAGAAGAGTGCGAAGGGGCATTACAACACCTCAAACGAGCATTATCTGAACCACCAGCCCTAACACGACCAGTCGAGGCGAAAAACTCTATTTATATCTCGCCGTAGCATCAGAGGCCATAAACACCGTTCTCATAAGAGAAACCGAGCAAGGGCAAAAGACTGTTTACTTCGTGAGCAGAGCATTACAAGGACCCGAACTCCGATACTTGCAAATTTAGAAAATTGCTCTAGCAGTAATTATGGCCGCGAGGAAACTGCGATACTACTTCCTCGCTCATTCCATCGTCATGCGCATTGATCAACCTGTAATGCAATCACTAGCACGACCAAATATGGTCGGTAGAATGCTAAAATGGTCACTGGAACTCTCCGAATTCGACATAAGCTTCGAAAGTAAAAAGGCCCTAAAAGCCCAAGTAGTAGCTGATTTCGTCGCCGAGATGACGACGTCGACGACTTCCGATAAGAATAAATGGACCATCTTCGTAGATGGATCCTCGAATTCACAAGGAAGCGGGGCGGGCATCATTCTCGAGAACGGCGATGGAGTCCTAATAGAAGTATCACTCAGACTCTTGTTCCCAACGACCAACAATCAAGCCGAATACGAAGCTTTCCTAGCAGGATTAAGATTAACCGAGGACGTGGGTTGTAACATCCCGTTTTATTTATTTATTTATTTAATTAAACTTATTTATTTAATTGTCATGTTTGTGTGATTTAATTAAATATGTGGCATTTGATGTGGAGGTGCATTTAGTATAGTAGTGTTTTTAGGAGGTGTAGTTAGAAATTAGAGTTGAGTTTTTATGAGGAAGGGCAATTTAGTAATTTAAGGAGGAGGACTTGACCTAGGTATAAGTTTGAAGTTTAGAGAGATAATTTCATTTGTCATGAAATTTTGTGAAGAATAGAGAGAGAAACTTAGAGAAGAGAAAGAGAGAAGAACATATAAGAGAAGATCAAGAGAGGAAGATTGAAGGGGATAATTCTTGAAGAATTAGAGGTAAGAGAGTAGTTATATATGATTAGTGGGTGATTAAGAGGGGGGAGAAATCTCATTTCTCTTTGCCCAAACCCTCTCACCCATTTATGCTTAAAAAATTGGTATTTTTATGTATGTGTATGAATCAAAATGCTTCCTTTCATGATAATTTCGTGTTATCTATGTTGTATGATGCTAAAAGTACATGTTGATGGTTTTAATTTCGTGAATCAAAGGATGCTCATGTGAAATTATATGTTCATGAATTTTTAGTGAAAAATATGAATAATCTTTGATTGATGATGTTTGTAAGTGATGGAACTTGTACTTCTATGTATGATAACATGATTATAACCTAAAGGAAACACCTTTTTAGAACTGGAACACGATTTGGATGATTTGTGTGTGGAATCCGAACGGTCGCGAAAACAGAGCAGGGATTCTGGGTGTTTGTCGCTAGGTGAGGACTAGCGAGGGGCTCGCTGGGGCTCGCCAGCAAGATCCTATCCTCTCTGTTTTGCCTCGCTACGGCGAGAGCTAGCGAGAGATGGCGAAGGCTCGCCAGATACTCGTCAGCCAGATGGAGAGCTAGCTTCTGACTTGTCTCGCTAGGGCTCGCTATGGCGAGAGATGGCGAGAACAGTCAGACTTGGTTGATTTATTTGTTGATTATGATGATGATGATGATTGATTGATGCATAGGTTGATAGCCTTGTAGAGATACATAATTAATGATAGTATTTCTATATGATTGTTGATTGATTGATGATGATGAATTGATTTCAATTATATATATGCATAAATGTGTTTATATGTATATGAAATGATAGATGGTGAGTTGGTGATATCATGTATTGATACATGAAATGTTGGTGAGTATATAAATGAATTTATATCGATGAAATGTTGTGACACATCATTCATGCATAAGTTGTGTCTAATAGATGGTGATAATGGATGGTGAAAGGATTCTTATATCCGATATAGATGATGATTTGGTACCACATGTAGATATGTCTAGGAACATACATTTGGAGGTGACATTAGTTGCATTAGGAAGGTGAACTCTTGATTTGTGTTATGTGTTGATGATGTGATAATTGGATAATTGTGTGTGATGGATGTATATCTATTCTTGTTGATCATTGATGGTGCGAATAAGATTATGTATATTGAATTGTTAAATGTACACATCTTGTTGCTAATGTTGACTTACTATGTTTATGATAGAGAAATGAATAGTAGATGAATATATGAATAATATTTGATGAATTGGATTAAATGTTAGTATCTTACTTTCATTTGTTGATATGTTGATTATATGTAACTAACTCTCTATTTTTGTGTTTTCTGGATCGTTGGGCGATTCAGATTCTCAGGTTTGATGATTTGCTTTGGCTTTAGGAGGAGTATCCGGCATTTGTTGCTAGTATTCAGGGTGAGGAGATTAGCTACTACTCCTAGTGTTGTACCTTGTCCATTTGCTCTGATGGTTGTAACACCATGTTGGGATTTAGTTTATTTTGGGATTATGCCTATTGTCGTTTAGACCTTGTTTATTTATGTTGATGTAAGGCTTATGCCAAGTACCTATTTATTTACTTGCTTGATGACAAGATAATTGTTCGTGACTATTTGGATGTTGGTTAATTATGACTATTAGACTTGATCATGATTTTATGGATGAGGATGTTTAGCTATTCCGCTGCTATAGATGTGATAAATATGATTTGTAAATAAATTTTATGCTATTGTTTGATGTTAAAATTTGACATGTGACACTCTACTTGTTTCTACTTACATTTATTGTTTATTTTGTCGAAACTTTTGGGTGGTTTTAAGTAGGGTGTTAAATGGGTGCCGAGGAAATCAAGATATACACAGACTCGCAGCTAGTAGCATCTCAAGTGTCGGAAGAATATCATACAAAAGAGTAACTACTCCTCGAATATCTCAACCTGATTAAAGAGAAACTCGCCAAGTTTAAGGAAACAGAGGTGAAACATGTTCCTCGAGATCCACGAAGGAATCAACGGGCAGCACATTGGTGGACGTTCTTTGGCAAGAAAGGCACTAAAGGCATGATATTACTGGCCGACATGCAAAACGACGCAAAATACCACGTCCTAAAATGCGATAAATGCCAAAGACACGGGGACATGCATCTCGCACCAGCCAGCGAGCTAAAAACTTTAATCTCCCCATGGCCATTTGCCTGGTGGGGAATGGACATCCTCGGTCCTTTCCCAACGGCATCAAGGCAAGTCAAATATCTGATAGTTCTCGTGGACTACTTCACAAAATGGACCGAAGCAGAACCCCTCGCGAAAATCGGCGCGACCCACATACTTCGTTTCTTCAAAAGAAACGTGCTCGCAAGGTTCGGAGTTCCCCGAGTGGTGGTAACGGACAATGGAACACAGTTTACAAACAAAAAGTTCCAAGAATTCCTCACCAAGATAGGCACCACACAACACTTCACATCCGTCGAGCACCCTCAAACAAATGGACAAGCCGAGGCAGCTAACAGAGTAATACTGCGAGGGCTAAGACGAAGACTAGGCACATCTAAAGGAAATTGGACCGGGGAATTGCACAACGTCCTATGCTCCTACATAACCACTCTACACTCCACTACCGGGGAAACACCCTTTCGATTAACATACGGAACAAAGGCTGTAATTTCCGTGGAGACAGAAGAACCTTCCCCGAGGATAGAATTCCCACACGGGGAGGATATAAATGACGAGTTACTAAGAGAAGAACTAGACCTCGTCGAAGAACTTAGAGTAGGGGCATCTCTTCGAGAAGCAACCCTAAAAAAAAAAATAGCTGCTCGGCATGACAAAAGGGTTATCAAATGAGAATTCGAGGTGAGAAGTCTAGTACTAAGAAGAAATCAAAAGGACTCATGCGAAGGGAAACTCACAGCTAATTGGGAAGGGCCATATCGAGTCCGAGCAAAAACAGAAAATGGAGCATAGCACCTCGAAAACCTCTACGGCGAAGAAATCCCTCGTACATGGAACTCCGAGAAACTAAAACAATATTATAGTTAAAACAGCATAATACGACACGCTCTTGAACGAAGACTGCAAATCCCACCGAAGAGATGCGCCTATACAACGGAGGAATGCCTAGGTACAGACAGGAATCTTAAAACTTCTAAAAAGCTCGACCCTAGCTCTAATGATGGCGTCCACGCTCAACGGGGAAATACTCCATGTGAGCTCCACTGTTGCTTAGTACATGCCCGGCAGAATGCCCAGCCCACGATGGGATGTTCAAATCTGCGAGGAAAGATACCAAACGAAGGATCTCTCCTCGACTTCAGTTTGGAAGCAAGCCAAACACTCGCACAGTTCCACAAACTGTGCGAGCACGGTGTCTACGATCCACGACATCAAGAGACAACTGTGACCATTAGGCGAACACTAGCGCAAATGGAAATCTACCTAGTGAATAGAATGTCTAAAACAAACTAAGTTAAAACCCTAAGAATCGAGCACCGTTTGAAATATCCTCGCATATACCAAATGGTCGAATTCACAGGGAAATAAATCATTCATCATTCATCGACAATTGAAAATAAACACACCCACAAATAAAACAAGTTAAACACGATTGCAAAATATGAAATTGTTGTGGAATTACAGACGACCACGAAGCCGCAATTGTCATAACATTACAAAAATGGCACATACGCCAAAGCCAAAGCGAGCATAACGCCGGCACCAAAAAATTAAAAAGCTACAACAAAGTACAAAACTAATCTTCTTTTGGGGAGTGGGAGACAATAACACCACCCTGGACCTCCTTAAGCTCGGAAGCACCCTCAGTAGCCAAGTCCACTCCAGGTTGAGCACCATTAGCCGAGCAACAACATTGTCGAAGCTGGATTTCGCGATCTCAAGCTATTGGGACTCCAACTCGAAGATCTTGGAAACCAAAGCTGCGCGAGTAAACTCGTTGTACTCGCCATTGGGATCCACCACCAACTCTTCGGGGTCAACAATAACGGTGCTCGAGCGAGGCCTACTTTCCAATTCCTTCACCTTCTCCTCGAAAGTCTCCTTCTCAGTGGTCTGATTCTTAATCTGCCCCTCCAACCCGTCCTTCTCAGTGGTCAACCGAGCAGCCTCCGCCTCCTTCTCGTCCAACTTGGTCAGCAAACCAGCTTGGAGCTTAAACTTCTCCTTGTTCGCAACATGGTTGACCTTAGCTTGCTCCAGCTTTTGTTGAAGAAGAGGAGCTTCCTCCTTGGCCGCATCCCGCTCCCCGAGATATTTGCATTCCCGGCCATTAAGATAGTTCGAGATCTCCATCAGTGAGCTCGTTCTTTAGAGCCTCTGGACCCATGTCGTCCATTATCGCCTTCTCGACATCAAAGATAGCAACTGATGATTTCTTGACAAGTCCTGGACTCCCAATGGCCGGAGGAAGCAGAAACCTCAGCAGAGTAGAAGGAACTCGACCGCTTGCTGAAGCGCCAGTCTCATCGACTTGTAAAACCTTAAAGGGATGGGGTTGATCCAAGACACGCTCCCCCAAGTTCTCCAGATCCACGACTTCAGTATGGATCCCCGAAGTTTCCATACCATCGCTGCCATGGGTAGGAGGAAGAGCAGTAGCGGATGAGGACCCAAGCCCAGCAGCTTGCCTTTTTTCCTTATTGGCCTTGGATTTACGGAGCTTAGCAGCAATGGTCGACATTTCGCCTACAAAGGAAAGAAAACAAATAGACAATCAGTACACCAAAATTGGGGAACTGACAAAAATAAATATACTAGCACAATAGACATACGAAAACACGCTTCCGTCTCCGCCATGTTTTTACATGCGAGCAGTTTCCTCGTATCTATAAAGCTCTTCTTGGTGAAGGGGACATATGCTTCGTTGAGCAAAAGGTTCCCATCTTCATCCTCGTAGATTTTGCGAGGGAAACCCATCACAAAAGTCAATCTTCAACTGCTCATAGTTGGACAACTCCTCAACGGTCAACTCTTCCGCAGAATATACAAAATCGCTGGCCAGCCTGAGATAATGGTTCTTTCTCCACGACAGAGGAAAACAACTATAATCATCGATAATCGGTCGGCCATCTGGTCCAATCAACGGAGCCCCAGTGGCATCCTTGCCCGATCCCCGATAAATGACACTTGTCAAAGCGGTTGAATTCAAAGGCTTCACGAAGAAGTAACTATCTTTGAAACCTCTAACAGATTCCAAAAACATCTCGAAGAGCTTTATGCTTTGCTTCAGCGACACCCAACCAAACTTCTCATCAGCATCGCCCTTGGGTTTCGACCTCTATAAGTGGAAAGCGTGAATGAACAATGGGATGGTCGGCAGGAAACCCAAATAAACGGTAATTATCTCAAAGACCCTGATAAAGGCTAAAGAGTTAGGATGCAGTTGTGAGGGCGTCAGATGAAGGTTCCGGAACATCGCGACTTCAAAATCTCTGAAGGGTAGTCTATAGGCCATGTGCTCGAACGCGATTTGGTACATGGGGAAAGAACCCCACTGATATTTACTGCAAATCCGACGAGTCGTGTTCGGCACACAGGCTTTCCAATCGTCGAGGGGTGGATGCTGCACCGTCTTAAATATCCTGCCCCCGATTAAAGAAAACTATGATATTGTAGTCCTCGGTTCATCGGCCACCCACGCCATCTCGTCATCCTCAGCATTAGAAATCGAAGGTTGTTCTTCGGACATCACACCTGAAAAGCAGAGGAAGAAAATGAATTCGACATCGAGACATCAAATCCACCCTTCCACTGCCAAATCAAGTGAAAGGGTGAGTACATCTTCATCTTAATGGAATAACAATGCCCGACTATTTCATATGAATGCTCGCGCAAGCCTATGAATGCCCGACACATTTTTGCGTCCAGAAAGCCTAAAAAGAGTTTGCAAAGGCATAAAGCGCCAGTAAACTCCAAAGTTAAAGGCACCATTTTAACTAAAGCAACATTTTATACCTAAAAACTATCGTTTCGTGGGAGGGAAGGGTGCTAATCACCACTCATATCCCTCAAAACGATGAAAAACAGAGAAACTCAAGCCATGAAAAACAGAGAAACTCAAAGAACAATTTGCAAATCCTAAACATCAATGCTAAAAACGAAAGGGACATGAGTACTTACTTGTAGTTTGATAAACAACAAAGATGTAAAAATCCAACGAGTAAACCTTGAATCCGGAAAACTTGAAAGTTGAGAGAGTTGGGAGAAGTTGAGAGAGTTGGAAGTTGGAGAAAAACAATAAAGTGTTTGAAAAATCCCTTCACTTCTCTATATATAGGAGAATCACCAACGGGTGCACCCATACGAAGTGAAAGGACGCCACTGCCATCCAGACCGTTGCTTTGATCTAAAGGCCACGACTCAGATGAATCCTACGGTCCAAACACAATCATCACAAAAACGAACAGGCGCGAAGATCCAACGACTGTAACGCGTCCTCGTGATTCAAACCTACGGAGGGGGCACTTGAGTGCTATTTTAATAGCCTTGACACGTGGCTGAAGAAGGCATAATGGCTTGTCCTATCAAGTTGCATCTTTCTGTTCGCGAATCTCGCCGAACCCTAGGGAAATCGCATCTAAAATCTCGTCGCAATAATCCTCGACGATATTCACGGGTCGCAATAAATGTGCGACAATCTCGCATACAAGATCCTCGGTGTTTCCACGGTGTCGCGATAGAGAAACGAGGACTCCATCTCGAATAACTTAATGTTCGAACAGTCCCTCCATTTTCCTCGACATAAAAACCATCAACGGTTCTGTTCGAGTAAATCAAATATTCAGTGCTCGACAAGTACTAGAACCTCGAAAAAAACCAAAGTCATCATCCTCATGTTCGAGCATGATGACATGGGGGGCTCCTGTTCTGGACTGGGCCTAAGGCCCAATACGCTGAGGAAAACCCATCGAGCAGGCCCGTTTGGGAAACGGCCCAACATGCATCCTTCCAACGGTCCACGAAGCGCTTCCCCAACGAAGCGTAACATCAGACAGCGGAATGATGAGCATTCAATGCTCATCACGGCTCCTTAGCCGTTTTCCGATAGCCATTGATGGCCATTACTGCCCAACAACGGCCTTGGCCCAGCGCTGTGGGCTATATATAGATCATTTTCACAACTTTACAAGGTACGTATTCTATAACAGAGAAAACCTTTGCTTCACCTCAACTGACTTGAGCGTCGAAGCATCTGCAGGTACACAACCCCCTGCGATTCCACCGGAGAGGAGCAAAAGACTAAAACAACCACACACCGTCGCGGATTTGTCGACTCTGATCAGGTAAGATCAGATAAGAGGCAAAAATCAAAAACTCGCAAGCCTACTGAACAAATTGATTATTAAAGTCTTTTTTAACCGATCAAATGCATCCAAAATCTCAAAAAACAAAATTAATGATGCAAGTGGCGTTTTTTCTTCCTAGAAAACAAAACATGCTAATTGTTTGACGAATTTTGATTCCATTAAAAATTGCATATATTTAAGTTTATTACATTTATGTAATTTAAAAAAAAAATCTAGTTATCCCATAAAATTATGTGAATTTCGGCCGTTTCAGTATAAATCAACTTTTCACTAGCATGGTCGACATCGACATCCAAATATACATTTCTATTTAAAAAAATACTTATGAACACAAGATCTTAATCACAAAATTAAGTCACACTCACATAAAATGTATTTAATTATCTAAAAAATGTATATTAATTAATTCTATTCGCTTTGTACCTTTCTTCAATTTTATATGAATAACCAAATTATTATGACCACAAAAGAGTTTCTCTTCCGTCTATTCCAATTCTTTTCTATTTTTATTTTATCTTAAGTTTTCTATTTCTATTTTGCTTATCTTATCATTCAATCTTATTAAGTGCACTACCACAATTCTACACTCTTTCTCTCTGTTTTTTTCCCTATAAAATCTATGTCACTCACTCATAAATTTCCCTCGCAAAACCGCAACAACACAATCATATCAAAGTTCTCTCATCTCACTCATTACAATTCTCAAAAATCTCTCACTCTCCATTTCACCATGACACCCTTAAGCCACACTACAACCCACATTTCTTTCTCCACAAAGCACACAACCTACACTATCAAACCACAATGCATAACCCTCATTCAACCACACAAACCCAACACACAACAAAACTCCATTGAAACCTTAAAAACCATACACAAAAGAAAAAATCTTTCATCATCAAAATCAACACCATTACCAATACTACCAACAAAAGTTAACAAAAGATGGAAAGAATACCAAGGAATAACCAATTGGGAAGGTTTATTAGACCCATTAGACAATAACCTTCGTTCCGAAATCCTTCGTTATGGCCATTTTGTCGAAGCCGCATATAAATCCTTCGAATTCGACCCTTCTTCTCCTAACTATGCCACAAACAAATTCCCCAAAACCACACTCTTCAAAAAATGTGGTTTACCCAAAACCGGTTACAAAATAACCAAACATTTACATGCTACCTCAGGGATTGAACTACCTTGTTGGATCAACAAAGCATCATCATGGGTCGCAAAAAAATCAAGCTACATTGGTTATATAGCTATTTGTGACAACAAAGATGAAATCAAACGACTTGGTCGAAGAGACGTCGTTATTGCATTCAGAGGAACAACAACATGTTTAGAGTGGCTCGAAAATCTTCGTGCCACTCTAACCAACATTAATCCATTACTATGCAATAACCTTCAGGTCCACTCCGAATCAGGAGTCGATGAAAATAATCAACCAATGGTAGAAAGTGGGTTTTTGAGCCTTCACACTTCAAAATCTAATTCTAATCCTTCACTGCAAGAAATGGTGAGAAATGAAATTGAACGAATTTTAAAAATATATAAAGGTGAAAATTTGAGTTTTACAATAACTGGACACAGTTTAGGAGCAGCATTAGCAATTTTAACTGCATACGATATGAAAACATATTTTGTCCAAAAACCGATTGTAACGGTAATCTCGTTCGGCGGTCCGCGTGTTGGTAACCGGAGCTTCCGATTAAAACTTGAAAAAGAAGGGATTAAAGTGTTGCGTATAGTGAACTCAGACGACGTAATTACCAAAATGCCCGGATTTGTATTTGATGATGATGTGGAGGAAAAGACCAATGACATGGAGGGAAATAGCGATGACATGGCATGGTTTTTGCCACGGTGGATACAAAAGCGAGTGGAAGAGACACAGTTGGTATACTCCGAGGTTGGGGAGGAGTTAAGGGTATGTAGTAGAGATTCACCTTACTTAAAGGGTGTTAATATTGCCACGTGTCATGATTTGAAGACTTATTTGCATCTTGTTGACGGCTTTGTCAGCTCTGAATGTCCTTTTAGATCTACTGCCAGGAGGTTCCTTCACCGGTAGTAAATTTTGAAAGAATATAGATTTCAACATAGAAAGATGATAGTACATTACACACATTTGGGTATTTGATGTATAGAGATTTTTTTTGTCAGACGGGTGATTGAGAAGGATAAATTTTGGTCATGTAGTTGTATGTGAATTATTGAGATGAGATTGAAAGTTTTTTCCATTGGGTTCGAATTGATAACTAGTGATATATATATATAGTCTAATTTTTTTTTTTAAAATATATCAATTGATTCCAATAATTGATAGGGTACATCATATACAAATATAAACTCAATATTGTTAAAAATAAAAAAAATGAATCTACGAACAAACTCATAACATCCAAGTTAATAGCATACAACGACAAATGCGTGCAAATAATATGATAAAATTAAAGTCACCGGAATGTTCATGCTTCCGGATCTGCAACGATGATGCACAAATAATTGATTCAATATGAACTAAACAAACACCGCAACAAGAAGAGAAATCAAACGTCGTACCAATGACGACGACTAACGCAATGCCACACTCAGAGGACGAAATCATAACAAAAGAAAACAACTAAAAGACTTAATCTATATACATGAAAATCACTTATTTAAATTAAAAGAAAGGAAAAAAAAAAGTTGGAGAGAGCGGTAATTTAAGATAAATCATTCAAAGTGTAAACATTCAAACATGACTATTTTTTATTTATTTTTAGTTTTCACCACTAGTATCCGGGTGTAATTTGGTTTGGTGGTCAGCTCTGACATTAAGTGGTTACCGCCTCTTTCCAATTGTAATTACGGAGAATTGAACATTAATTCTCCCTATCATATTCAACGTCAACCACCACCAAACTAACTAACGATCGGTGAAAAATCAATATATTACATTAAGATCAAAAGAGGTTGCAGCGGCTAGACAATAACAACTAGACCAGTGCCACTACTACGTAGAATCCAAGTTGGATTATGATGGCCCTGCTTTCACATGTCTTTGCCTATATAGATTGAGAAAGAAAACCTAGTTACAAGTAATTAATTATCTATGGATAAACGCTAGATCTTGTCAAAATATAATATAAATATATAAATAAACACTAGATATGACAGTTATCAGATTCCAAATGAAAGCATGATTCAGTGACTTGATTGTTTTTTTTTTTTTATAAGCAAAATATTATTATTATAAGGGAGTACAAGGGGTACTCAATCCCTTACAACACAAAGCAAATTATAATGTGCTTTGAATACAAATTAAAGGTTTCAAACACCAAGCCATAAAAGATACATTAGACTGATGCCCGTACCTACTACTATACCAAACCCAAGAGCTAAATTTAATCTCATCCACAAGAGAAGAAACATTTGGTATAGCACCGTTGAAAATAACACTATTTCGATGTTTCCAAATATTCCACGTAGTGGCCAGCCAAATCAATTGTCGGACACACCCACTTATTTTGTTTTAACCATATCACCATTTGGTATAACAGTGACTTGATTGTTGATGATAGATATTCATTCTTATGCTTTTCTCCTTTTTATACGGTATAGCTACTAACTTTTCAACAATTGATTGCATAAAGATGCCGTAGAGAGGCAAAGCATTGATTCGTGTATCATGATATATTTGACTAATAATTTTATTATCTTATGTAATAAAATAACATTGCTCCAAAATATCAAAGAATGATTCGCAATAAATAAATTGGCTCAAAAAAGAAAAGGCTTGTATGAGCAATTAATATAGGAGTTTTACAAAAGGGAGGTTGTAAGTAAATGCAGAATGGGTAAAGAATAGGGCCCATTTAATTGGGGTCCAATTGGTTCTTTTTGAAGTTCTCTTAAGTAGAGTGTATGGGTACTTTCCTCAAACTAAAGTTCTCATTGTCCACATCAAGTTACTAATGAAAGGTTGAAAGCTAGCTACTTCCAATATGATGAGATCAATTAATAATGCAAACACTATTTTTCTAGGTAATCAGGGTTATGTTAATCCTCCAATCAAATAAAGTTTTTTCTAATCTACCCTTTTATAATTTGAAGGTATCTTAAATATGATTCAAAATGGATCTCGTTCCATATCAATCAATGAAAATAACTCATGCAAATGCAAATTGAAAAGTTTGTTACAAGTTAGTTGTGGGTACCACGTGCAAATTCACTTAATTATGTGGTTTGTTTTCATTGGTTGATGAGTATATACCCTAAATTAGAGTAGGACTCGCCATGAAATAATGATTAATAACTAAATGGATGTGACAAAGATATCTTGTTAGGTAATATAGCGAAATAACGCATTCAATCATCGTCCATTCAGAAAACGTATGTGCAACACATAATCATCAATCACTCTTTCTCAAACGCGTGCTCTCTGCTAGGGTTTGCCGTAACACTTTTTCTTCTCTCACCCACCGCTGTTCCTTCTCTAGCCATCTCTGCCTTGTTTCTTGTCATGCCCTCTCTCTCTCTCTCTCCACTCAAGCCCGCCGCCGCCTACTTTAACTTCTCATTCTCCGCCACCAAGATGTAATAATCAGGTATGGTGGTGCGATGAGTTTCACACTCCGCGCCAGCGTTTTGCCCTTTCCATTCCGGCGAGCCTGTTGTCATCCATTCGTTTGAATCGTGGCGTTCTCATCCCTGCCAGAAATTAGAGGGTTGTTTATCTTCTAAGATGATTGTTTCTCTTAGAACTGGTACGTATTTCGATTGGATATCACTGCCGCCGATGTTGTGGTGGTTCCGATTGGGATATCGCCGCTGCTGATTTAGTAGTGGTGTGTTGGTTTTGTTTTTCACTGTAGCCGTGTGCGGATTGGTTCATTCGCCTGACTTTTTAAGGACTTCCATTTTGTCTTTTAGGACAAACTAGAAGTCAGTTGGTTGGTTTCATTGTCCTTTGAGACTTACTGGGTTAAGGTCTATGTCCCCTAGTATTGTATCTATTTTTTCCTTTTTTTTTAATATAGTAAAGAGATATAGACAAAGGATTAATTGGGGCTAAGCATGATTTTTCCCCTAATGTCTAGATGTTGTTCGCCTTATAAAATAAAACATAATTATCAATTCCATCCTTAAAAAAATAAAAAATAATTGCCATAATTTGTATTAATAATAATAATAACAATAATAAAATAATTGGCATAATTTGTATATTGATGATGATAATAATAATAATAATAATAATAATAATAATAATAATAATAATAATAATAATAATAATAAAAATAAAAGAAGAATTGCCATAATTTGTATTATTAATATTAATTCATAATAATTGATAATTACATGAAATTTTTAATTTTGTTATTGACTTAGTGATTAACACATATACTCAAATAAACACAAATACAAATGAAGGGGTAGTGTATAAACTTGCGAACCCTATAAAATATCTTCAGTGGCAGAACCATAAATTTTTTTTTTTGAACAAGGCAAAATGATATATATATAAACAGGAGTCTCCTCAGCACAAGACAAGATGTGCCACCGGAGACTAAAAAAGGTTACAATAAAGTCATAATACAGAAAGAAACTATACAAGGCCCAAACAAAGCATAGGAGTAGACCACCAATTATGACAGTTTAAAACTAAAGTACTATTCGTCGCTTTGAACCACCTATAGGAAAAAGTCTTGATCTTGTCCAACATAAGAAGTATAGAGTTTGATGAGCCTCTGAACAATCTGTGATTTCTTTCTGTCCAAACAACCCACACGCAGGCAAGCCAAATAAGCTGCATGAATGAACGACGTGCGCGGGTATCACCTGCTGATATAGTGAACTAAACAAAATGATCTGGAAGTGTCTGAGCTGTCACCAATGAAGAGTCAATCCAGGAACTAACGAGAGACCAAAGGGAACCAAAAGTGCCGCAAGAGAGGAATAAGTGCTGAGCTGACTCAACCGCTCCACAACCGGAAACACAAAACTGAGCCTCCGCTGCTATAATGCCTCGAGTGACCAGTGTTTACTTTGGTAGGCAACATATCCCGCAAGAGTCGCCACACAAGGATGAAAACCTTCAAAGGAACCTAAGGGTGCCAAATGAGACTTGCCGCCACATCTAATGTAACCGCATCCTGAACCGTCAAGATATGATAAACACTGCGAACAGTATAACCTGTATCCAAGTCAGGATGCCACCTCCATCTATCTGAAACATTATCCTTCAAAGAGAGACTGAGAAGTAAGGTCTGATACTCTCCAACATCTCTTCCTCCCACGCCTACAACGGTCGACGCCACTCCCACGCCTCCCCCTCTACCCCCACCCTAACGAGAACATCTCAGCCACATAAGTTGATTTGTTCTCTGCCAAGTCAAACAGCCTCCCGAAACGCTCACACAAAGGGGTCCCATCCACCCAAGGATCAGTCCAAAAATAAGTGTCAGTCCCATCCCCTACCTTTTTGGAATCATTCTCTCCAAACCACCCTCCCCCTAACTCTCCGTCATCCTGAATACCCACTAACTCCCTCCACCACAAGGACTCTCGCAGCCCGCCTCTCTTCACCCCGTATCTGGCTGCCAACACTCTAAACCAAAAACCTTGTCTATCAACTAACATCGTCCAACACCACTTACCTAACAGAGCCAAGTTAAACTCCCTCAACTGCCGAACCCCCAAACCCCCATACGCCTTACGCAGAGAGATAATTAGACGACCACCAAAAGAAAGGAAGCGACTCTTCCATCCAGATAAACGGTTCTTTAAACGAGTCAACACCGGGTCCCAAAAACTCAAAGCCGCGAATCACCCCCAATAGGAAGACCTAGATAAAAAAAGGGATATTTCCAACTCTACAGCATAGAGCTGACACCGCCTCACCTAACCAGGAATCCGGGATATTAACTCCAACCAGCATACTCTTGTTGAAATTTACCTTCAAGCCCGACATAGTCTCGAACAACACCAGAACAGCCCGCAAAGCACTAGGTCCCATTGTTAAAAGTTATAACTTATAAATAAATACAAAAAATTTAATTGGTAAAAAAATTTAATTTTTTTTTTGTGGTGAAAAGAAAAGTTAATCCATAAATAATCATCAAGGGGGGTTGTGTAGAAAAAATACAATAACATAGGTCCCATTGTTAAAAAATGAAATAACATAGGTCCCATGCAAGTCGGGTCCAAATGGACATTTTGGAGTTCTCTAAGTAGAGTGCATGTGTACTTTCCACAATCTAAAATCTATTTGTCCACATCAAGTTACTAACGAAAGGTTGAAAGCAACTTCCAATATACCAAAGACTAATAATGCAAACATTTTTCCGTGTAAGGAAAACATTTATATAATTTTTATCTAAAGAAATAAGAGCTCTTACTTATAAGGAAAGCAATAAACCAAAACATTACCAATTTTTTTACAACATTTTGCAATTTGCATTCTAGATACTACTTCAACACCATGCATTTGTGATGGATTCTTTTATATATTTGATCACAATATCTTCCTTTATTCATTATCACGCCATTGCCACCATAAGTGTCTTCTCAATCATGTCCAACTAGAGCAAAAAATTATGTGTTGCTATTGGATATTTTTCATTTTGATCATTGAAGAAATATTTGTGAGCATGTCATTTTTGGCAACTCCCGTTTTCATTAGCAACAAAGAGAAAATGGTAATAATTAAAACCTATTATTAGAAACCATCCTTTCTTTTCGTCTATGATCAATTCATCCTTCTCCAAAGGATGTGTGCAAGAAATCAAAGCATGAATGCTTAGCAATAATAGGTCTAAAAGATGGGTATATGTCAATTTGTTTAATAGATCACAACAATATATATACGAATGGGTTTTTAACTATAATGATAATTAAGTCAATGATCACAACATACACGACATACACAAATATGTAGAAATTGGAGTCATTGAAAAATATGATATGGCTTTTTTGTGTATTGTATTGCAAAATTTGGCGGGATATGTTATTTTTATGGAAAACCTTTCCTGAAATATATTATTATGTGAAGCATACTCCTAAAGTTCTTGTTTATTCACTATGGCTATATGGCTCTATATATTTGAGCTACAAATAAAACAAACTTTTAAATCATATCTTTAAAAAAACAAACTAATCCTAAATATTCTAAATATATTCTAAAAATTCTAAATCGAAATATAAATATTAAACTCTAATATTATCTTATTTTAAATATAAATCTAAATTATTATTTAAATTTAAAATTTTTAAAAAGATATTTAGACATATTATTCTCAACAAAATATATATAGTTACAAAAAATATGTCGTTTTCACTGTTAATTAAAAAACGGATAACATTAGTCGGTCCTTTAAAACTAACAAGTTAAAACGATTGTAGTTGTAGGTTAATTCCAAAGAAGAATGAATACCATTCTATAAATAAAATTCATTCTCATTTTTAGTGGTTCATGTTTGTGGAACAAAATTGGTTCTGATTAGCTCTCTAAGGTTTCATAAATGTTTTGATGACAACAAAGTATTAAATGCACAATTGAAGTACTAAAATTTATTTTCAAGTGTGTAGGAAGCATAAAAGTAAATTTAATGCTTAAGTGAAGATATGTTCTGAAGAGTCTTAGAAGCTCTCTATTCAAGTAAGTTCTGAAGTCCTTCAGAAGCTCTGATAGCTTAGAAGTCAGAAACCTTCAGAAGCTAGAAGAAGACCATCAAAGTTACATCACTCAACATCTGCATGTCTGAAGAATTATTCTCCGGTGTCTTATATAATACTCTGTTTATGTTTGAAGAATTATTCTCTAACGTCTTATATATACATATGATTGAAGAATAATCATAGTACATCTGCCTTATCTCTTAAGGAGGAGCGTATTGCACAGTTGTACTATATTGTTATAAATGGTAGAATTCAAGTTAGTGGAATTGTATTACTACTTATAGCAAAGCTTTCAAATTTCCACTACATCAATAGTACAATTCAAGTTGGCAACCTTATCATCTACAACAGTCATTCAGAAACGTCTACATTCATTTGCCTATAAATACAAGACCCCTTTGTTGAAGAATGACTACTGGTACTACTGCTGCATCTATTGATATACAAGCACAGTGAAGCTCTGATATTCATTCTTGCTAGAACACTCTGTTTCAATTCTTTGTAATTTAGAATTAAGTGTTCTAATCTTAGGTGTTATGTAATATCATCTATCTAAAATTAACTTTAAGTTAGAAATCTCTTGCTTAGTGCTTGAGCATTTGAAACTCTCTTGTTGTGTGCTTGACCATTTGTAATCTTTAGTGATTATTAGTGAACTCCATTGGAAGTGAAATGGACTGAAGTACTCTCGATTTGTGAGGAAAACCAGTATAAATTCTCTTGTGTTCATCTCTCTCTCTCTCTCTCTCTCTCTCTCCCTCCCTCCCTCCCTCCCTCCCTCCCTCTCTCTCTCTCTCTCTCTCTCTCTCATGTTGGTTAGTGCTTTACTTGTTGTTTTTCAAGTAAGACAATTTTGAAATTCAAAACTGATGTGCGCTGGCTCAGTGAGCCATCTCTAGCTGAGCGAGGCTAGCTGTTTTATGTTATAATGGCAGTTAGAAGTTAGTTTCAGTTGTTAGTGGTTAAATTTGTTAGAGAGAATAATGTTGCTCAGGTGTAAAGCAATTGAGTATAAATGCCTTATGGCACATGTAAAGGTGGAAATAGGTCATGCCGACCTATATAAGCCTACGGTCTAACCTACATAGGCTCAGGTCAGGTCATTCTATTTCTTTAAATAGAGTAGGCCAAGGTTTTATTTTTATAAGCCTATTTAGCTAAAAAGGCCAGACACCAGGCCAATAAAAACACCTTTTAAGCCTACTAGGCTGACCTATTTAAGTAGATATGAATAATATTTTCATCTATTGTTACTATATATTAAAATTTGTACTTTGATTAAATTATAAATCTATTAACTTTTTCAGTAATTCAAATTTATTAATCCACATTAACTTTTCACATATATAAATGTATTATTATAAACTAAAATCGAAATATAATGTCCTATAGTCAAATTCTCCAAAATATCATGTTAAATATCAAAAGGAAGTATAATTTCATTGGTTTATTTGTTCATTAGTATATTTAAAAATAAATATAATTATTTATTTAAATATGTTTATGTGAAATGAGCTTTTAACCAGGCTAATAGGCCATGTCAGGCTTTCAAAAGGCCAGACTCAGACCTAAAAAATAAGCCTATGATAGGCCACAAGCCAGACTCAGGCTTCAATTTTTTGATAGGGCAAGCTCAGGCTTGACAAAGCTTAGCTCGGCCTAGCCTATTTCCACCTCTAGGCACATGTCTAGTGATTGTAATTTCTTTGATTTGGTCCATTAGTGGAAGAATAAAAATTCTATGTTTTCTCTCTTAATCTTCTTCTTCCTCATTCCTCATTCAATAAGTGTTCTTCATCAAGAGCTTGGTTCTATAGTTCAATCATGGCGAACTATGTTCCAATGGGAACGTATGCAAATGGTGCTTTCCCTAGTAATCTACCAATCTTGACCGGGAAAAATTACGATTCTTGGTGTAAACAAATGAAAGTGGTGTTTGGGTTCCAAGATGTGTGGGATATTGTTCAAAGTGGAGTGGAACCAATCAATAAATCCTTAAGTGATGCACAGGAAGCCACATTCAAAGAATTAAAGAGGAAAGATTACAAAGCACTCTTCATCATTCATCAATGTGTGTCCCGATAATTTTGAAAGAGTTGGTGATGCACTATCATCAAAGGAAGCGTGGGGTAATCTTGAAAAAGCTTATGGTGGTGCAACAAAATTCAAGAAGGTGAGGTTACAAACTCACAAAAGACAATATGAATTGTTACAAATGGAAGAAAAAGAGAGCATTGGTGACTTTGTCACAAGAGTCACTAAACTAGTGAATATAATGAAAGGGTGTGGTGAAACAATTAGTGATCAATCAGTGGTTGAAAGGATTTTGAGATCTCTCACTCCAAGATTTGATATCATAGTGGCTATAGGGGAATCTAAAGATCATTCAAGCATAACAGTTGAGGAAATACAAAGTGCTTTAGAGGCTTTTGAGTAGAAATTGAATGAAAGATCTGAAAAAGGGCAAGAATGAAGTTGCTTTGCAAGCACAAAGTAATCATAGCAAGAGAGGCAAAGGAAAGTGATATGGGAATAGAGGCAGAGGTGGTCTTCAAAACACTAGTGCTAAAGATAATAAAGAGGCTAGTAGTTCTAATCAAAAGAGTGGTGGTATAGGTGGTTTCAATGGAAATCATAGAGGTGGAAGATGTGGTAGAGGTGAATACAAGAAATTTGATAAAAGTAACATCCAAGGTTACAATTTTCAAAAATATGGTCACTTTGCTGACGAATGTAGGACAAAGAATGATTCACAAGATGATGAGGCAAGAGTAGCTAAGCAAGATGAAGGTGAAAATCATGTAATATTAATGGTAACAACTAAAGAAGATCATAGGAGTGGTGATGAATGACACTTGGATTCAGGTTGTTCTACACATATGACTGGGAGAAGAGATTGGGTCCGTAGCTTTGATCAATCTCACAAAAACAAGGTGAAATTTGCTAATGATAGCACACTGAATGCATAAGGTGTAGGAGTTGTGTGCATCAGAAGCAAGAATGGTGAACAAGCCTTCATCAATGATGTGCTCTACATCCCAGGTATCAAATGCAATCTTCTTAGTGTAGGACAATTGATTGAAAATGATTATAAGATTGTTATAGAAGATAGAATGATGAGATTAATGGATTCTAACAGAAAGTTAATTTTGAAAGCCCCACTGTCCAAAAATAGAATTTTCAAAATTGAACTTAATGTAATGAATTACAAGTGCTTAGCTACTTCAGTGGAAAGAGATGAATGGACTTGGCATTATAAGTTTGTCATTTGAATTTTTGAGATTTGGATATGATGTACAATAAGAGCATGATGAAGGTGCGTGGAGAAAACACAAGACAAGAGACTTCCTTGCTCGAGTCACACAAGACAAGAGACTTCCTTGCTCAAAGTCACACAAGACTAAGAGGCTTCCTTTGCTCTAATCACTAAGATTGAGACTTTTCCAAATTACTCATGCAGGAGTAATACTAACTTCTAAGCTTAAAACTATTACAAGATAATAACTTCAGAGGCTTGAGCTAGTTTTAATTCTCACTTAATTCTGAGAGATATTTTCTATTACAATTCTTGGTTCTCACTTGATTCTGAGAGATATGTTCTATTGAGGTTCCTTAGTCATCAATTCTTTCTTTCATGTATATATATGAGTTGGAGAAAGATATTGAGACGTTGTAGAAATTCCCGTTGTAAATGGACAGCTGTAGCTTTTGAATATCCTTTGAACAAAGCCACGTTTTCTTCGCAGTTAAGCTTCACTTTTACTGTCTGTCCAAAATACAGTAATAAGGTACAACTAACTCCTAGAGAGAGTAGGATCACATCATTTATGACCGTTGCAATTAGTTGTCCTTAAACAAATCATCAGGCTTGGTAAGAGTAGTTGATGTAGCCTTTCTGATGACTAGAGGAATTCCCTTTGCTTCTGATGAACCTTTCATAACTTTGAAGTCTGATTGGTCTTGAATAATTGGCCTCTGATAGTCCTTCGTAATTCAGCTTCTGAACATCTTCATCTTCTGAATAACTCATGACTAGCAGATAGCTTCTGAACTCTTGTAGGCATCTGAACGTCTCTGAGCTTCTAAACTTCTCTAAGCTTTTGAACTCTTGTAGACATTCTAATCCTATTTGAGCTTCTGAACATATTTAGCTTCTGACCATGTTTTAGCTTCTGAACTCTTTCAGAGTGTAAAGATTCAGACTTCCATTAGGTTCCTTCAGAACATAAACCAAGTGTGCTCTTGATATAACTTTGGATTCTCCTGCACACTTAATTTAAACATTAGTAACATCAATTGTCCATTTAATACTTTGTTATCATCAAAACTCAAGGGTGTGTACTAAAACACATTTTGTTCCAACAATCTCCCCCTTTTTGATGATGACAAACATAAGTATTAAATACAATTGTTGTTGATAAAATTTAGCTATGTTGACATTAGGCTTCTGAGTTTTGCAAGCTCCCCCTAAGTCTGATATCCCATAGGGTTAGGTTTGTAAGCTCCCCCTATTTTGTATCCATAGTTAATTTTAATCAGTTTAAGAATTACTTTATTATATGACTTAAATTATTTATATTTTACTATGTAAAGAACAAGGTTTGCAAGCTTCTTCTTTTCATAGTGTAATAATCTTTGAATAAAGTTGCACCCTTACTCAAAAACTATCTATGAATAATAAAATTCAATTAATAAATGTATTCTCCTTAAAATTATGCGCGCTTATTTAAAACGTCAGATGAAATAGACAAAATATTTAGATGAATGACAATAGGATCAGAGGCACTAGAAACGTATACACACATAAGGTTCTGATGGTTATCATGAAATACAGTTTTAGAGTTCAAAATATTTTTCAAACAGTTTAGAGCTTTAAAAAATCTTTTCAAAAAGTTCAGAGCTTTTTAACACAATATTTTGAAATCCTCAAGATCAGATTGTCATTTCAAAGTCATGTACCTCATGCCACTAAATTGACCACTCTCCTACGTTCTCTCTCTGAAGCACTACAAAGCCTTAAAAAGCAAAGTAATTTCGCTTCTTCCAACAATCGATTTATCAATATTCTTTGTCCCCCTTTTGTCATTATCAAAAAGGTAGTATAATCAATTAATAACAAGTACAATGTCCAATGCAGTCAAGTCAGGAGAGGTTGAACGCATTTATGACCTTGTCGTTGAAATGAGCTTATAAAAGGAAAGAAACCTATACATTTTATTCACACAGAATAATCTTAGGTTTTGATAGAGCAATTGAGAGAAAAAGAAGGTAGTTTCAAAGAGAGTTAGTCAAGATAGGAGAAAACATAAGCAAGAAAAATCAAGAAAAACAAAGCCAGAGCCTGAGGTTGAGCTCAGTCAGAGTCTGGAAAAACAGATTCTGATACAGAGTCTGATGAATGGGACTCTGATTGGTTTGAGTATTTGAAGACACATCATCCTGAAGAAGATCAAACTGATGTTCAAGTCCCAGATGGGCTAGAGTCTTCTCCTGAGGAAGAAAGATCTGATCCAGATGAATCAGATTCCCCAAGGGAGGTGCCATCCAAGCTGGATCACCCAACTCTGCCATCTAAGGATTCCAGTTGATTATCTTTAGAATTTTATGTAACAATTACGCATGTTTTCAATGAAATAAAATTTAATTTCTTTGGCTTGTTTAATTTGATTCTCTTATTATGTTTCTTTTCTTGTTATGCAATATGATTCTTTAAGAATAATCAGATATTGTACTTATGAAGATCAAATTTTATGAATACAAACATAAGAGTTTGAAATAACAATAAACTGTTTTTTTAAATGAAATAATCTTAAACAATTTGAAAACCAATTAAAAAAAAATCTCAAGAAAAACAGTTATCAGAAGTTTTAAAGAATCAAAAGCATAAAAAAACAATCAGATTAACACAAAATGAATAAATATTTCAGATTAGCACAAAGAAGTCAAAAGCATAAACGAGTATAAACTTGATCCTATCAATGTGCCTAACAAAATATTAATCAACAGATAAACACTTAAGCAATCAAGGAAATCCTAGAGATTTATTGAGGATGGCTACAGAGAGAGGCTAGGGTTCTCATGATTTCCTTCTGATTGGCATTAACTTCCTCCATCAGTCCAACATACTTGTCCATTTTGGCTTCAATCCTTCTAATGTCAGCCTCATAGACAGGATTCCTCAGATGCTCTTGATTTGCTCCCAAATTGTCCAAAATAGGTTCATTCAGATCTTCCTCAAGAGATGCTAACCTTTCCCTCAGGTTTTGCTCATCATTTGTTCTTTCAGCAGATGATTCAGGTTGATTCCTCTCTGTGTCCTTTTGAATCTGAATGACCTCTTCAACTTCAGTAGCTTTTCCTTTGTCAAAATTCTTCTGCTCCTTAACATCAGCCTCTTGATGTCTATACAGCTCCTTCACCAATTCTTCAGTTAGGCTCACCCATTGAGCAACATACTCAGAAGAAGGCATATCAGATTGCCTCAGTTCATGAAGGCCATGTATCTGCTTGAATAGGCTGTTGCATTTACTCAAGACATCAGGGTCTTTTGCATTGGTTTGGTGAGGTTCAGAGTTTGAGGGTGTGATGGTGTGTTGAGGTTCATTTTGAGTTGCAACACAGTCAGATGTTGTAGATGTTCCAGCCTCTTGGGTTTTTTCAGCAGTCTGACAGTGTTGATTGGTTATTTGTTGTTGTTGATCTTGATCAGGTTGACCAAATGATCTTAACTGTGTATCAGGGGTAGTTAGTTCTTTGATCATTTCATCGACCTGATCTCTGGTTGGTGAGTTTGGGTTTTCATTGGATTTGAGTACTTCAGTGTGCACTGACTCATGAGAATCAGTTGCAATCACTTCAACAAGTGTGCTGGTTTGTTGTTCAATTTTAATTTGATGTTCAGGTTGTGTTTGTTGGTCAGGTTCAGTTTGTTGTTCAGGACATGTTTGAGGTTCAGGATGTGAATGAACATGTTCAGGTGAGGTATATGGTTCAGGTTGTGGTTGAGCATGTTCAGGTTCAGAGGGTACATTTGGTTCAGGTTGGATTATCTCAGATGTTTCTGGCTGGACTTGAGTGTTTTCTGAGATAATTTGGTTTGATGGGTTGGTTTCAGGATTGATTAGGTTTGGGTTTGGATTCTGAGCTTGTTCAGAGTCTGGAATGACAGAGTTCTGAACATTATCAGAAGGTGAGGGTTCAGATTGTGTAGAGAGTTCACCTGCTAGATGTTGTTCAAGGAGATCTAAAGGTGACTCTGATGGTTTGTTTGAGTTTGGGGAGTTCTGAGTCTCTTGAGTAAATATGATGCGATATTTCTGCAAGTGCACAGACGTATCGTGTAGTTATAAAAGATTATCGATCCCACAGAGACCAAAAGTCGAGTTTATCGTTATCTAATGTTGCTATGTAAATCTAAGGCTAAATAATAGTTGGAAAGAGGCTTTAAAAAAAAATTGATCTAAATAATTAGATTTAACTAAACTGGAATGTTACTTTAAGTCGCTTCAATGAGTTCGGTAATTAAATTGCATTTAGAAATAATGTCACTTTTTAACAAATTGATATTGATTTAAAAATACGCTCCTCACACTTTCGTGCTATTGGTTAATATCATATAGATATAAAATAAATGCTTCACTCTCGCTCTCACACTTACTTATAAAAATACTTTTTGAAAATCAATTCAATTTAATTAAAAAGATCTAGTTTTAACAAAACAATATTAGTTTAAAGACGAAGGTCTCACGCTGTCGCGCTATTGAACTATATCATAAAATATAAAATAAATACTTCACTCTCGCTCTCGCATTTATTTATAAAATATTTTTTGAAAACTAATATAGTTTAATTAATTTTAAAGAGCTGTCGCGGTGTTTAAAATTAATGTCCAGTTTTTACTATCTAGTATAAATCTCACACTCTCGCGCTGTTGACTTACACTTTAGTTAATTTTCACTGTCGTGCAAAATTATAGTCTATCGTTTAATTAAAAACTGTAACAGAAAACTAGATTGTTTCAAAATAAAGTTTGCAATTTAATTACTAAACCCAAATCAACTTCTAATTCACATTCCAGTTATATTAAATTAGCTAGACATGATTATAAATAAAAACATCTCAATTAAATAATTAACAACGATATAAAGCATATGTAAACAGAATAAAAGAAATATAATTAAACTGATACGATAAATAAAAATAAACATGCAGTAAATAAACTTGAATAAGATAAATAATACTGAATATAAAACTTAAATTAAAATTGAATTGTCACTTACAAATAAGCAAGGTACTGGAACTGAAATAAAGACTGCAACTTTAAACTGGAACTAAAAAATTATAAAATATGGCGTGAATGTAAGGTCCGGAACTGAATGAAGAGCTCCTATATTTATAGCCGAAGAGTTGCTGAATTATCTGTGAAAACGGTTTGAAACTTTGAGAAAATCCTTTCCGTGAAAGTAGCAACGTTCAGCGAAACTTGGGGGTGAAGCTCTATGGCATGCAGCAATTAAGGGATGGCAGTTGCCATGTGATTAATGTGTGGCAGTTGCCATGTGTCTTTGGTGTCGCGTGAGGCACAAGTCATGGCAGTTGCCATGAGGAAAAAGTGGAACGTGGGGAACAGGCTTGACAGGAGTCATGTACTTGGGCCTTGCTTCTTTTTGGGCTTCTTTTTTATCCAATTGCATTTATTTTTGTAACTTAATATTATTTTTGGTAAGTTCCGACATACCTGAAATAAATAAAATAATAATAATAATACTACGAAAAATACGAGAAAATAGTAAAATAGTAAGCTAAATTAATTAAATAAACAGTGCATTTTTCGGTGTTATCAAACTCCCCTAAACTTGAACCATTGCTTGTACTCAAGCAAAAAGAGTATAATTTTGTGATAGAGAAACAAAACAAAAAGATTTTCCAAAAGTTACATTTTTAATCTCGACCAAATCAGAGAAACTAATTTATTTATCGTACCAAAAATATCATGGAAACACAAATCACAAATGAACATGAATTTCTTCCTTAAATAGACCGTTCCGAATTATTTTACTATACCTGAACTTAACTTTCATTTCTTCTTTCGTTATCCTTTTTTAGCCCGCGGTAATCACATTAAGCCCGTTATCTATTCACACACATATGGTAGTGAACCTGTTAGTGATTATGACCCGATTCTTTTTCATATCATTTATTTTTCTCTTCTCTTACTTTATGTCATAGGATATTTTATATCTTTGAGGTATTTCGCATTTGGGCTAAATGACCGGGTGAGGATCATTTGACTTAGAGTGCGTAGTCCCTTTTCAGATTTATACATCCTTGATTTTCATTTCTCATTCAAAGTCATTCACTTATATTCGTCGACTCAACTACTTAGACAGTGATCGTAGATGGTGCCGACTACTTATGGGCTTACTCAAGGACTAGTAAAGTGTCAAGAAATTTAAGTTCAGTTTCTAGCAAATATCCAAATTGGTCTACATAATTAAGAAATTTAAGGTGTTAAAATGATATAGCTGGTAAGGAAAATATACTTAATTTGAAAGTTCAATCTTAATTACGTTTGTGACTCTGGAATCTCAAAAATGATTTGTTTCTCAAAATTTTTGTTATGGCTCAAGATTTTGGAAAAATTAAAAATACACCGAAAAAATTTATTTGCGAAAAGGAAAACTAAACTAGAAAAGTGAAATTAAAACTGGAAAGTAAATAAAAGCAATAAAGTCCTCCCCTCAACTTAAATACAACAGTGACCTCACTGTTGCGACTCATGTTAAGGATTGGAGCGGGAAACCTGGAGATTCACGCCTATATGCAGCTGATCGGTGCAAAGCCATCAATCTCTTTATTTGCTGATAAACAAATGAAAACAAAAAATATTAAATTAAAAACTCGTGGGTTGCCTCCCACGCAGCGCTTTGTTTAAAGTCGGTAGCTCGATGACTCATGAGTGTAAGTATTCATAATGGTTCTTTCGAGAATGATTCCCGATCAAACTTTTAATAAACTTCAGTTTCCATGGCCACTTATCAAGCCATCTCCCATATCCCTCACCTTTTCTTTTCTTCATTCCGTGGGGTGGTTCATGCTTCTGAACGTGCAGTGGTGGTTCTGGCTCAATCATGAGTATCAACTTTTCAGGTTTGGGTTCAGTTCTTTCATCCACCACTTCAAAGGCTATTCTCCCCTTCTTAACACCAATGATTTCCCTAGTTCCATGGTCCTCTAATTTTCTCTTTTTATGCAGGACCTCAAACAAAGGTGCACCAATGTAGATTTTTTTCAATACCTCTACACACCTTTTCAATTGGGAGTCTACCTCAGCTTTCACAAACCTGTGGGGTAAAGGGATCGGTGGGTTGTAGGGAGTTGGAAGAACATAAGGTGCTTCCTTATCTACCTCTCTGACAATATCCCTTTCGGGTGGTGTCGGTGGATTTTTCTCAATCTCTACTCTTTGCTCACCAGAACTTTCATCAACCTCATTATTACTCTCTTCAACCTCATCATCACTCTCCTTAGGATTTTCAATTTGTTTTTCTCTACTGGTTGTTACAACATCCACATGCTCCTCAAGGAAGGGTCCTAGAGGTTTTTGTTCAAACAAGGAGATTTGAGTCTCCAATGTCATGTTGTGAGTCACGAGGGACTCAACCGCATCATTCAGCTGCCTAAGGGGTTTCATTTTGGACATTTTGTATCTCTACAAAGTGCTCTATCATAGATTCTAGTCTAGAGTGAGTTAACGTCGCATCAAAATCCTCCATTAATGTTTCGAAGTCGAAATTATGGGATTCTTGCGGTTCTTCAAAATGTTGGGACTGGTTGCTGTAGAGGTAATTTGGGCAAGAGTAAGTTAGTGTCGCATTGTAATCCTCCATTAATATTTCGAGGTCGGATTTATGGGAATCTTGTGGTTCCTCGAAATATTGGGAGTGGTAGTCGTAGAGAAAATATGGGTAATGCATTCACCTAAGAAAGATTATATATAAAAAATAAATAAAATAAATAAAAGTGTCTTAGTCTATACGGTGCAACACTGGAGTTACGATATCGACTTAATTGGTCCCCGGCAACGGCGCCAAAAACTTGATGCGATATTTCTGCAAGTGCACAGACGTATCGTGTAGTTATAAAAGATTATCGATCCCACAGAGACCAAAAGTCGAGCTTATCGTTATCTAATGTTGCTATGTAAATCTAAGGCTAAATAATAGTTGGAAAGAGGCTTTAAAAAAAAAATTGATTTAAATAATTAGATTTAACTAAACTGGAATGTTACTTTAAGTCGCTTCAATGAGTTCGGTAATTAAATTGCATTTAGAAATAATGTCACTTTTTAACAAACTGATATTGATTTAAAAATACGCTCCTCACACTTTCGCGCTATTGGTTAATATCATATAGATATAAAATAAATGCTTCACTCTCGCTCTCACACTTACTTATAAAAATACTTTTTGAAAATCAATTCAATTTAATTAAAAAGATCTAGTTTTAACAAAACAATATTAGTTTAAAGACGAAGGTCTCACGCTGTCGCGCTATTGAACTATATCATAAAATATAAAATAAATACTTCACTCTCGCTCTCGCATTTATTTATAAAATATTTTTTGAAAACTAATATAGTTTAATTAATTTTAAAGAGCTGTCGCGGTGTTTAAAATTAATGTCCAGTTTTTACTATCTAGTATAAATCTCACACTCTCGCGCTGTTGACTTACACTTTAGTTAATTTGGGGGTGAAGCTCTATGGCGTGCAGCAATTAAGGGATGGCAGTTGCCATGTGATTAATGTGTGGCAGTTGCCATGTGTCTTTGGTGTGGCGTGAGGCACAAGTCATGACAGTTGCCATGAGGAAAAAGTGGAACGTGGGGAACAGGCTTGGCAGGAGTCATGTACTTGGGCCTTGCTTCTTTTTGGGCTTCTTTTTTATCCAATTGCATTTATTTTTGTAACTTAATATTATTTTCGGTAAGTTCCGACATACCTGAAATAAATAAAATAATAATAATAATACTACGAAAAATACGAGAAAATAGTAAAATAGTAAGCTAAATTAATTAAATAAACAGTGCATTTTTCGGTGTTATCAAAATACAACAGTCTCTTCAGGTTTAGATACACTACCTGAATTATCAATGGTGGAGCTCTCAACATTCTTCTTCTTCTTCTTCAGCTCCTTAGAAATCCTGCTTCTTTTGAACCTTAGAGGTTCATCATCTTCTTCCTCATCTTCTAAAACCACCACATTTGACTTCTCAGTCCTTGTCTTTTTCCTGCCTTTGCTTTCACCCTTTTCAGTTTCATCCTTAGTTCTTACCAATCTCTTTCTTTTCCCTTTCACATCCTCTGATTCAATCTCAAAGGGTTCACCTTGGCTCTCCAATAGTTGAATGTACTGGTTAACAATACCTTTAGCAACAGGAGGTATGTTAATGTTGAATCTCTTTGCCATAGAGTCTCCTGAGTGTGGTAGCTGTTCCAAAGGCTCTGAACGCTTCAAGGTCTGTCCTGGTAGGAAGTACATGTTGGACAAAGTATGTATTGAGATGACAGAGGCTCTCAGTTTCCTTAACAAGTTATCTTGACCAGCAACCTTGATCACATCAATCACACCACACTGATAGAAAATTTCACTTAGAATCCTTGGGTAAATGACGTGAACATTGGGCTTGGTTTGCCTTTGGATAGTATTAACAGCCTTGCACAAGTGATTGAAGATATACTTAGCCCAGTTTAGTTGATATCCTCTAGTGAGATAATAGATAAAGTATCTATGATCTCAGGAGAGTTTATCAGAGCTTCCACTCCTTGGGAAGATTGACCCTAGCAAGATTCTGGCTAGTAATTTCTGTGTTGGCTTCAAATCACCACTTTTGTTGCTCTCACAAGTTTTCCCTTTTTCATAACACCTCTTCGTCATATCATTCAAACATCCTGTGTTCTTGGCTTCAGCTGCACTGAAGGCATCGAATTTTCCTTCATTGGGAATGTGTAGAATACTTGCCAAATTAGATTGAGTCAGAACTACTTCAAATCCACACACAACCGACCTGATTTCCTCCTCCTTGACTTCTCTTAGACCCAATTCAGCTGGAGTCTTGTCCTTGTTTTCAGGCTTTGAGTTCTTTAATGTAGCCACTTCTTTATCGTAGTCTTCCATCGTTACTACCTTGCTCCTAATCCAGAAATCTTTTACCAGCGTAGGGTAGATTGGAACATTTAATAACTTCATGTATCTGAATCCTCCATCTTGATCAGTGAAGAACTTCTCAATATCGTGTTGATTAAATCTAAGACCTTCAAAATCAACTGGTTGTTCCATAACCAAATTGAGTGATTTCCCTTTCATTTCTAGCGATTTCTCTCTGCTAAATAACTCTGAGCAGTTGATTATGTTGACTGCTAAATCCTTTGGAAACGAAAAAGCTGTAGTAGAAACTGATGAGGTAGATGCTGCCATTTCAGAAGTTAGGGTTTTGAGTTTTGCTAATTTGATAGAGAAGGAAAGTTTTCTGAGGTCTAGAAGATGAAGGTGTAGGTTGTAAAAGTATAAAGTGTGCAAGTGATTTAGTTTAAAAGCAAAATAACGCACACAATAAAATTAAATCAAAAAGAAAAGAACCATCACTAACTGTTTCAAACCAATCAGAACGTGTGTACGTGTTGTCCATTTAACACCAAAACGTTTCGGTAAAAAAGATACTTAAACGTTTCCAATTCATTTCCTTTTCAGAGGCTTAACCCTCAGAGGTTGAAAATTTCTCAGAGTCTGAACTACTTCAGATGCTGAAATCTAAAGTACTTCAGAGTCTAAAAATGAATCTTTCAGGACATTTAAGATATATGTTCAGACACGGTTTTTTTTTTTAAGGTTTTCATTCTGAACATTTTGTTTAAATAAATCAAGTGTCCTAAAAAACATTTCTATCCTTGATTGTTATTCTTCTGAATTGTCATTGAGAAGTTAAGAATACTCACCTTGCATTGAAGCTTCTTGTTTCAATTGTAATCAGTGTCATAGCCTGAACAGTCACTCCACCAAACTGAGTTGTTGTCATCTTCACAACAAGCTTCAAATTCTTCATCATAAGGATCATATCTTCTTCTATTCCTTATGAAATCCACTTCATCTTCTTCACCATCAGATTCATAAAAAATGTGCCTTCTGTGCACCATTGCTCTCCTTCCATTTATAGTCACATGCATCCATGTGAGTGGAGAGTCTATTGTCCTCATTTGTCCTGCAGCCAAATAAACAATTTTGTCTTTTGGTACCCACTTGCTGATTCAGGATGTCTTGGTCAGAGTCACAACTTGTATGTTCAGACTCTGAGTCCACTTCAGACTCTTCTGTTGCTTCAGGTCTAGCTTGCACTTCAGGTCTTGATCTTCTTGGTAGCTTGACTTCCTTTTCTTCTTCAGAAAATTTGTCCAGCTCTTCCCAAGTTGTCAATTTCTTTTTGCTAGTCATCTCTCCTCCATTCTTCTTGAATTCAGACTATCTTTGAAATTTCTTGGAGAAATTATCAAAGTATTCTTCATCAGATTCTTCCTTAAGATCTTCATGCTTCATTGTCTGCTTTCCTTTTCTTGCTGCTTCCCTGTCTTTTGTTGTTGTAGCTCTAAAGGTATAAACATCACCATCTGATGTAGAGACTTGCTTGTTGCTCAGATCTTCATTCAAAATAAGTCCATTTTCCATTTCTTTAATGAGATCAGCAACAAGTTGATGTATCTTCTGCTTCTAATCATTCACTTCATTGAAATTCTGATCCATGGTGTTTTTCTCCTTTGGATCTTGACTGTCTCGCTGTTAAGTGATTTCTAACAGAACCGGAGCTCTGATACCAATTGAAGGTGCGTGGAGAAAACACGAGAAGGGGGGTTGAATTGTGTTTTAGATATTTAAAAACTTTTCCAGATATTTGTATCTATCAGAGTCTTTAAGCACAACAGAATGATTAACACAACCAACTTGAATCTAAGAGAATGATGGAAGAGTAAATGAGAGAGTGAAAGAGAGAAAGAGACACAAGAAATTATACTGGTTCCCCTCACAAAACGAGAGTACTCCAGTCCCGTTGCACTTCCAAGGGATTTCACTATAATCACTAAGATTACAATTCAGGTGCTCAAGCACACAAGCAAGAGACTTCTTTGCTCTAGGTCACACAAGACAAAGAGACTTCCTTGCTCAAGTCACACAAGATAAGAGACTTCCTTGCTCAAGTCACACAAGACAAGAGACTTCCTTGCTCAAGTCACACAAGACAAGAGACTTCCTTGCTCAAAGTCACACAAGACTAAGAGGCTTCCTTGGCTCTAATCACTAAGATTGAGACTTTTCCAAATTACTCAAGCAGGAGTAATACTAACTTCTAAGCTTAAAACTATTACAAGATAATAACTTCAGAGGCTTGAGCTAGTTTTAATTCTAACTTAATTCTGAGAGATATTTTCTATTACAATTCTTGGTTCTCACTTGATTCTGAGAGATATGTTCTATTGAGGTTCCTTAGTCATCAATTCTTTCTTTCATGTATATATATGAGTTGGAGAAAGATATTGAGACGTTGTAGAAATTCCCGTTGTAAATGGACAGCTGTAGCTTTTGAATATCCTTTTAACAAAGCCACATTTTCTTCGCAGTTAAGCTTCACTTTTACTGTCTGTCCAAAATACAGTAATAAGGTACAACTAGCTCCTAGAGAGAGTAGGATCACATCCTTTATGACCGTTGCAATTAGTTGTCCTTAAACAAATCATCAGGCTTGGTAAGAGTAGTTGATGTAGCCTTTCTGATGACTAGAGGAATTCCCTTTGCTTCTGATGAACCTTTGATAACTTTGAAGTCTGATTGGTCTTGAATAATTGGCCTCTGATAGTCCTTCGTAATTCAGCTTCTGAACGTCTTCATCTTCTGAATAACTCATGACTAGCAAATAGCTTCTGAACTCTTGTTGGCATCTGAACGTCTCTGAGCTTCTGAAATTCTCTAAGCTTCTGAACTCTTGCAGACATTCTGATCCTATTTGAGCTTCTGAACATATTTAGCTTCTGACCACGTTTTAGCTTCTGAACTCTTTCAGAGTATAAAGATTCAAACTTCCATTAGGTTCCTTCAGAACATAAACCAAGTGTGCTCTTGATATAACTTTGGATTCTCCTGCACACTTAATTTAAACATTAGTAACATCAATTGTCCATTTAATACTTTGTTATCATCAAAACTCAAGGGTGTGTACTAAAACACATTTTGTTCCAACACATGATGTCTGGTTTTCATAAAATTCAAGTGTGTGAAGATTGTGTGTAGTCCAAGCAACACATAGATAGTTTTAATAAGAATGTATTGAGTAGGACCAGGAGTGTATTGGAAGTAATCTACTATGAAGCAACAAAGAGGTTGAATAATGTAACACCAGAAAAATACTGGAGTGGAAACAAACCAAATGTAAGTCATTTGAAAGTGTTTGAAGTCATGGTGCTAGTTGGTTATCACTCAACTGGTGGTTACAGACTCTATGATCCTATAAACAAGTCAATAGTGATCAATAGAGATGTAATCATTGATGAATTAAATATCGGGACTGGTGTAGCAACAAAAAGAAGGATTCAATTAGCATAATGTTTGATGATGTACAAACAATACCAACATAAACATGGACAAGGATACAGCCTGCAAGACTTGATGACTGCATAATCACAAGAGACAATGAGATCACAGAAGATGGTGATTTAATTCACTTGACATTTAATGCAGAAGCTGAACCAGTGAATTTTGAAGATGCAGTTAAGAATGAAAAATGGTTAAGTCCTATGAATGAAGAGATTGAATCAATTGAAAGGAATAACACATTGGAGCTAGTTGATCTTCCACATGGAAAGAAAGCAATTGGAGTCAAGTGAGTTTACAAAGTGAAAATAAATCCAAGAGGTGAGATTACCAGGCACAAATCAAGACTAGTGGTGAAAGGTTTCTTACAAAAGGAGGGAACAGACTTCAATGTAGTCTTTGCACCAGTGGCAAGAATGGAGACTATAAGGTTAGTAACAACACTAGCATATTACAATGGGGTGTCTATGCACCAAAAGAATGTGACATGTGCATTTTTAAATGTCCACTTGATGAGGAAGTATATGTGACACAACCTCCAGGATTCATAATTAAAAAAGATGAATCCAAGGTATACAAATTGAGAAAAGCATTGTATGGACTTAAAAAAGATACAAGAGCTTGGAATAAGAGGATTGACAAGTTCCTTAGTGACGTTGGCTTCAACAAATGTGCGACTGGACATAGAGTGTTTGTGAAGAATTGTGCTGAGAAAAGAATAATCATATTGTGCTTGTATGTAGATGATTTACTAATCACTGGTAGTAATGAGGCTCATATCAGTTAATTCAAAGTGGACCATCATGAGAGAGTTGGAAATGACTGACTTATGTCGCATTTCTTATTTTCTAGGAATTGAATTTCAAAGAACAAGGGGGAAGGGTTGATACTGCATCAAAAGAAATATGCTAGTGAGATACTGAAGAGATTTAAAATGGATCAATGCAATCCAACTCTTACTCCATCAGAGCCTAGACTTCAACTATCAAAAGAGTCAGAAGAGAATGATGTGGATGCAACTGAGTATAGAAGACTCATTGGTTCTATGAGATATTTGTGCAACACAAGGCCTGACATTGCCTATAGTGTTGGCATAGTGAGTAGATACATGGAAAGACCTAAGATGTCTCTCTTGTTTGTAGCAAACAGAATCTTAAGGTACATTAAGGGAACTATGGATTATCGTATTTGTTCAAAACACCATATAGTAGGAGCATGGATTTGGTTGGGTACATTGATTCAAATTGGTGTGGTGACAAGGATGATAGGAAATCCACTGCTGGATATATGTTTTTGTATGGAGGAGCACCAATATCTTGGTGTTCAAGGAAGGAACCTGTGGTGGCACTATCCACTTGTGAGGCAGAATACATAGTTGCTTCATTAAGTGCTTGTTAAGGTGTGTGGTTGAGTAATTTGATAAATGAGATAAGCAATTAAAAATGTAATTTAGTGACAATCAAAGTGGATAACATGTCTGCAATCAACCTGGCTAAGAACTCTATAGCTCATGGAAGGAGCATACATATTAAAATGAGATTCCACTACTTGATAGAGCAAGTCAGCAATGGAAAACTCAACTGGAGCATTGCAGAATAGAAATTTAAGTTGCAGATCTAATGATAAAGACAGTGACAATTGACACATTTACAAGGCTTAGGAATTTAACGTGTCTTCAATATTTAGAGAGCATGAATTAAGGGAGAGTACATAATATGAGTGTAATTCATGTTGGTTAGCGCTTTACTTGTTTTACAAGTAAGATAGTTTTGAAATTCAAAATCGATGTGTGCTGGCTCAGCGAGCCATCTCTGGCTGAGCGAGGCCAACTGTTTTATGTTACAATTGTTTGACAGTTGGCAGTTGATGGCAGTTAGAAGTTAGTTTCAGTTGTTAGTTGTTAAGTTTGTTAGAGAGAATAGTGTTGCTTAGGTGTAAAGCAATTGAGTATAAATGCCTTATGACACATGATTAGTGATTGTAATTTCTTTGATTTGGCCCATTAATAGAAGAATAAAAATTTATCTTTTCTCTCTTAATCTTCTTCTTCCTCATTTCTCATTCAATAAGTGTTCTTCATTTTGTTTTCCAGTCTCTTATATTGTCACCATTTGCGTACAAACAAGTTTGTGTGTGATAGGCGCAATCAACGCCTATAGTGAGTGTTGGTGTGAAATTTGATGCATTAACACCTGGCTCTCTTCATATTGTGTTTTAATTTATTTTATTCGCTGCTAAACTCTCTTAGGTTTGAAAAAGTTTAAAACTTGCAAAACATAATTCAACCCCCCTTATTATGTTTTTCACACCTTCACATATTAATCAATTAGTGTTGATTTGTATTTATTACACCGCTTATATTACATTATTGTGTATAAGTCATATGTTTATAAATAAAGAATTAGGAGCATATTTGGCCAAACTCTTTTTTTTTTATGTTTTCTTCTCCTTAATTAAAAAGGAGGGGCAAATATAATTTTGACAAAGCTCCTAAACGATCTAGGATTTGAGGAGCATCTATTGGCATTTATAATGCACAAGTTGTTAAATTTGTGCATGGATTTACAACTTTATACAATGAATGTGGACTATTGATATAATAATAGTCCACATTATTAAAATCACATAAAATTCTATTTTGTGTGTGTTGGGTTAAGATTCATTTTGTTTTTTTTTTGTTTTTGTTTTATGATATATTGATAAATTGATGTGTATCGGTACATTAATTTTTTTTTATTAAATTAATAATAATTTTTAATGAATTAAAAAATTATTTAAAAATACAATTTGATTGTTTTTTTTGTACGATGAAGCTGATAATCGAATCCAGAACCTCTAACATACTACTTAAATCTCTTACCATTAGACTAAATCTAGTGGCTTATACAATTTAATTGTTTACTAGCAATATACTAATTTTTTGACATTTTTTATAAACATTAACTAATTTTCACCATTATGAGTAATAAAAATTCAAAAAAATAATATTTTAATGACCTTTTTGATAAATACTCCCTCTGTTTCTTTTTAAGTGTTGCTTTTTGTCGTATTTAACATTTCTATTTAACTGTCGTTTTGATATTTTAAGGGTATAATTTATCAATTATATCCGTTGTCAATTACTCTTATCCTTTCCGATAAACCTAATTATTGCTATATATTTGAAAAACTAAAATTTGTTTTTATTTTTTTTGTACATAACATATTAAACTTTTGTTTTGTTTTGTAGATAATATATTAAATTTATTGGATAGAGAAAGTGTGTGAAAAAAAATAAGAATTTATTGGTGAATTAAGATGAATATAATAGGAAGGTAAGATGCAAAAATCCACTTCCTTAATTTTGTGTTACTATTCAAAAAAGACACTTAAAAAGAAACGGAGGGAGTAATATCTAGTTATAATAATTTTTTTTTTGTCAAGTAGCCTAATGGCTAGAAAATTCACCTTAAAGGTGAATAAGTGGAGTTATAATAATATTTGAAATGATAGGGCAAGTGACAAAAAAAACATGATAGGTGAAAATATTCTTTCAAAAAATACTCATTTAAGTATTGATTTATGCTCTCTATTTTTGTTTTTACAAAAAAATATTTTGAACTTGAAATATAATTTATATTTCACTATTGACTGACCCACTTGAGGGAAGATCTACATTGAGGTCAGCCGATGTTTTGGTGTACGGGTGGGTAGGAGGAAAACATGCATATGTTGACTTGACTGGAGTCTCCCCACTTGTAGGATTGTCGAATGGAGATTTTACTGTAGGACAGGCGGCCCTCAAAGCTGCTTCAAACAAAATGGCTAAACATGAGAGAGCATGTTCTGACAATCAACATGCATTTATACCATTTGCATTTGACACGTTTGGTTTCCTAGCACCAGATGCTGTGAATATTTTGCAAAGAATTCAAAGAGTTATGCATAGCAATGTAGTGTCTCCTAGGTCTGTAGATGTAGTATTTAAGAGAATTGGTTTTGCGATCCAAAAAGGGTTAGCGGCGCAGCTTGTTGCCCGTTTTCCTTCTATCCAAGTGTAATTAGCTTATATATATATATATATATATATATATATATATATATATATATAAAGGATATATTCTGTTTAAAGAAAAAAAAAAACTTTAAGAGAAAGGGTTTAACCATATACTCCCTCTGTTTTTTTTTATAAGTGTTATTTTTTGTCGGATTTAACGTTTCTATCTAACTATCGTTTTGATCTTTTAAGGGTATGATTTGTCAACTATACTCATTGTCAATTACTCTTATATTTCTCAATAAAACTAATTATTTGCTATACATTTGAAAAACTAAAGCATGTTTTTATTTTTTTTGTACATAACATATTAATTTTTTTTAAAGGAATACATTTTAATCAAAACCAAGATAGGCCCCAAAGGAAAGAGAGAATGCTTATTTATGAATTGATGCCTATAAAGAACTCAAATATGTGTTGCTCCAATGGTAATTACTATTAAGAACTAGAATTTGGATTCACTCCATTTACTACCCTCCATTTAGGAGAGAGATAGATACAATAGAAGATTTGTGAGACCCACTCATTAGTGGGACCCACTTTTAATGGGTCCCACAAATCTTCTATTGTGTCTATCTCTCTCATAAATGGAGGGTGGTAAATGGAGTGAATCCAAACTCGAAGAACTGAATTTGGATTCACTCCATTTACTACCCTCCATTACTAGTGCTTAAAAATATAAGAACCACCATTGAAGGAGTTGAAATCCTCTCTATTTCCACATTTTTCCATTTCTATCATTACCAAAGTTTTTAAATATTTTGGGGTGTATAAAAGACATTTGGGTCCACTTAATGTCACACTTTTACATTTATATTTCCAAAACTATATAATAATGGATGAAATGGAAAGAAGTGGATCGGAGAGAATTCCAACTACTGAAGATGGTCTAAGGTTCCACACTTCCACCATTCCTATTAGCGGTTTAAAGGATTCGCTCCGCAGCCATTGAAATCCTCAACTACATTGTTTAATCCATGTTAAATACTACCTAAAAAAATATCTCATACATCTTGTTAATATCTCATACATCTTGGATATAATAATTATTTTAGGAGGATTAAACCTAAAAAATAATTGTTTTTAGTTCTTGTAAAATTATGACTATTAGAATTTAGTCCAAAGAAATTCTATTCAATTTTAAACTCTAGTTTTATTAATTTTTACAAAATTATGAGTGCTTTTAGTCTCTGTATTTACAAAATAAGGAGTAAATTGAATAAAAAAAATGTAGGAACTAAAATTAAAAAGTTAAAATTTATTTTATCTCTAAATAAACGGACAAACATAGCATAATAGTGGTAATTTTATAAAAATTTAAAACATATTTTACCGTTTAAAAATATACTTCCTCCATTTTTTTAAGTGTCTTTTTAGAATAGTAACACCAAATTAAAGAAGTGAATTTTTGCACCTTATCTTTCTATTATACCATCATCTTAATTCACCAATAAATTCTTATTTTTTTGCACACACTTTTTTTTTCAATAAATTTAATTATTTTTTACAAAACAAAACAAAAATTTAATAGTATTTTTTTATGGGATTCAATTACTTTTATATATTCAATATGAATTATTAAATAATAAGTTATTGTGATGTGGAATTATTGATCAGACTCATTTAGAACTTTTTAATAGGTGCAAAGTTGGAGGGATTAAGTGCTTATTAGCTATTAGGGTACTATTATTAAAAAATAATAAATAAGTGATGTGTACGAGACCCAATTAAGAACTCAAAATTGAAAAGCTCCATCGTGGATTAATATTGTTTTACCTTAAGTTTTGCAAATTTCAGTTCAGTTAGTTTTAAATTAAAGGTGTTTGTGTTTTTAAAGGATTGAAGCAAGGAAAGGGAATCTTGCAACGTCACCAAATTATTGCCAGAGTTTGTTGATTTTTTCTCATTTCGATATTTTTTTCTACATTGCAAAAACAATTATTAGAAATAATATAAAATTATTGATGTAGCATTTTCTAATAGTTTAAGTTTTTGGGATAATCGGTTATTTGACATGGTATCAGAGTCTCTATGACTAAGTGGTCTAGAGTTCGATCCTCGCCCCCCTCACTTTCTAATTAAAAGTGGAATTTAAGCATATGGTAGGGGGCGTGTTAGAAATAATATAAAACCATTGATGTAGTCTTTCCTAATAGCTTAAACTTTTGGGATAATCGGTTATTTGATAGCAATGTTTGCAATACAGTGGAGGGAATAGAGAGAAGGTTTCATGAGAGGTGGTGGGGGCAAAGAGGGAGATGGATCCTAGAAGGGAAGAGAGATGGGTGGGTGGATCTAGTGTTGAGAAATATGATAAAGATGTACTTTTTATTTTTTTGTATTAACTCCTTCTATTGTATTGTCAAATAAGGGGTCGGATAATTTAGAGTTTGGTCGCGAAGTAAGTAAAGTTAAAAATTGTTCTTACAAAAAATTGAACTCGGGTTTTTAGAACAATTCGTTCTAAAGAATTTCATTAACCACTTGAGTTCAATGTTTTGATTATATCCATTGAAAACACACACAAACTAGAGGGATAAGAGTTCGAACCTCAGTATTGCAAAAAAAATGAAGAGTTGAGATTAAAACTATATTCAATCTACATATATTGATCAATCGGTGCCATCTAATCCCTTTTGAACGGCCGAGATTATTTATTGCATGAAGTAGATATGCAGACAATCCTAATCTCATGTTATGTTGGGGCGGGCCTACCCAAACACGAAGTAATAAATAATCTAACAACAAGAATATGTCCACTTTTAGGATAGACAACGATACGTGTTGTTGCATAAGATTGTGTTGGTTAGGGGTGTACAAGGGTTGGGTAAATTCGGTCAATTCGGTTAAATCCACCCAATCCAACTCAAAAAATTGGGTTGGGTCGGGTCATTGGGTGGTTATGGATTTCAAAATGAAAAATTCATACAAAAAATCGGGTTTCGAGCAAAATCGGACCCAACCCAAAAAATTCACCGACCCACTAAATTTGTAGTGCTATGATTTTTTTAAATAATTTTAATATAAATAACAAAGATTTTTCCTTTGCAATTTGAGCATTAAAAGGGAAAAGTCACAGGTTCAACGCTCTAAATTTCGTACATCACTATTTTAAGGCATTTTTTTATCATCTCATTCGAGTCTTCACTCTTCGACTTATTTTTGTCATTTAAAAGTAGCGGTGCTAAAAAATATCATTATTTGAAAATAGTGAAAATAGTTTTTTTTTTTAAGAAAAAAATATGATGATGATATTATCATATTATGATGCTAAAAATATACTGAAAATATATTACACTATTTTTTAAGAAATAAAAAAGGTTGAGTTATTTTTATGAAAAATTACGACGATTCATCATTTAGTCATTTAATATAAAAAAATAAAAATTGGATAACCCACTACCCACCCAATCCAACCCGAAATAAGTGGGTTTACCCAGCCTGACTCAATACTAAAGTGGGTGGTTATTTTACTCGACCCAATCCGGAGCACTCCATATGGTTCGGCTTTTGGTTTTGGCCAAACCCAACCCAATCCGGCCCATGTATAGCTCTATTGTTGGTCAGTAACACACTTAAGCAGTTAAGCTCAAAGAAGTGGACACATTAATGTTGCTAATTGTGTACTCTCTACGGTTACATTTATAAGTAAAAAAACATTTCAAATTGTATAATACATCCTTATTTAATTCTATTTTTTTAGGCATTTATTTCACTTTTACACTCTGCAAAAGTTCATGTGATTTCCAACGCATTTCACTACATACAGTAGGTCCTTCTAACTTCCTTTTAATCACTTTTTCTTCCTTCTCATTGATTCTAACGGAAAAAGTTGTATTTTTTCAATTTACAATTAAAAGGGGTAATATAGTAAACTTAACTCATGTTTTACATTAAATCAAGAAAATTAATTACACTTAACCGACTTTCTTAAATACGGCGTAAACATTTTTTTTGCTAATATTTGTGACCGGATTATTATTTAGTTTAAAAGTAGTTAATTTTTACTTATAATAGTGACTAAAATTTAAAGTATTTTTTTGCTTATAAATATGACCGGAGTATAGTCAAGCTAATAAGTGTGTCTATACATCTACTGTTGCATCTTAGGTAGATTCTACCGGTCGGAGCAATTCATGGTGTTCAATGTTATGAGTCATGCTAACTGGTGCCTCCGAGACACTAATTAAGGATATTAAAAGGAGAAATTTTAACATTAAAAATAACATTCTTTATACATTAAAATAATAGGTTACACAAGTTCTAATATTTTTATACTATATTTAGTTTCTTAATTAACTAGTATCACAAGGCACTACTTAGCATTTTCCCAATGTTATATATATATATATATATATGGGTTTAATATGTTTTTGGTCTCTATAGTTTCGCCAAATTTTGTTTTTAGTCCCTGAAGATTTTTTTCGCACTTTTTAGTCCCTGAAGTTTGATCAGTCAGTGTTTTTAGTCCCTACTTTTCATTCAACTTGTGCATATCGTTCGAAATTTTAAAATTTTTTTCGCGGTCATATTTAGTACATTATATGAATCGCTATTACAAAATTTTAATTTTTTTTAACAAGAGATGAATTAAATATGAATTTTTTAGTTTTTTGTACATAAAAAATTCATTTTAAGTTAAAAAATCCTAAATTTTTATCGGAGATGTTATTATAATATTATAAACATGAATACAAAAAATCATTCAAAAATACGAAAGTATACAAGAGTTTGATTAAAAGCAGGGACTAAAAACACTGACTGATGAAACTTCAGGGACTAAAAAGTGTGAAAAATATCTTCAGGGACTAAAAACGAAATTCTGAAAAACTATAGGGACCAAAAGCATATTTAACCATATATATATATATATATATATATATATATATATATATCTTGATCCTGTACTTTTAACCTTTGAGTGGGTGATTAATATTATTGGACCTCGGGTTGAATAATAATCACTTTAAAATCTGTTGAGAGCTTAAATCTATATGAGAATTTTAGGACATCGCTTATTTATTTTTTTAATTGGGGAATAAATTTTTTTTATTTTTTTGAAAAAGCTAAAATGAGATATTATATATATAAACAAAATCGACCTCAGCACAAGATGTATCAAGGTAGATCATACATCAGAGTTTAGGGATATAGAAACATGAAAAAACAAGCTATACAAGGCCCAAACAAAGCAAAAGATTAGACCACCAGCTATGGCGGTTTAGAAATAAAGTACTATTCGTCACCTTCAACCACCTATAGGAAAAATGCTTGAGCTGCATAAAAGAACGGCGTGCTCGGGAGCCACCTGCTGAATAAGTAAACTGGGTAAAATGGTCAGAAAAAGTATGAGGAATCACCGGTGAAGATCCAATCCAATTTCGAACAAGAGACCAAATAGAACCAAACATGCTACAGGAGAGAAATAAGTGATGAGCCGATTCGACCGCTCCGCATCCAGACATGCACTGCTGAGCCTCCGAAGATAAAATGTCTCGGGTGACTAGGTTTGCTTTTGTGGGTAACCTGTCACACAAAAGTCGCCACACGAAAATGGACACCTTCAAAGGGATCTGCGAATGCCAAATGAGACCCGCCGCAACATCCAGAGTAACTGAATCCTGAGTCGTCAAGAGTTGATAAGCACCCCGAACATAGTAGCCTTCATCAAGGTCAGACTGCCACTGCCATCTATTTGAAGTCTGTATTTGCAAGGTAATGTTTAGAAGTAAGGTCTGACACTCCCTCAACATCTCCTCCTCCCACGCCCTCAACTGCCTCCTCCAATCTCACGCCTCCCCACTATAAATAGTTTTCAACCACCAAAAATATTATTGGGATGAGTCACGGACTATGTCGCTCTCTTTAAGAAGTTTCGCGACATTGTCAAAAAAATTGTGGAAGTAGACTATCGATCACGGCATTTTGAGGTTAAATTGTTCAGCTATAAATATATCCTATTCCTATTGCACTGTAGGATCCATTCTAGAAATACACCCTCAAATATGGTACTAAGATCAGATAAATCTAGTATGATGCTTTCAAAATCAAAGGGTGGTGGTGCAAATGGCTCAGAAGTACATCGAGCAAAAAAGGGAGAAGTTTGGAATTATAGTATTATTGTCATTATTAATATGAAGGGACGGTGTTGCAATGACCACTTATATCGAAGGAATTGTGGGATAGAATGAAAGAGGAACAAATGGCTCAGAACATCAAGCAAAAAAGGGAGAAGTTTGGAATTGCCGCAAGTTTTGTGTGATTTTCTCAATGGGAGAAGTTTGGAATTATATAGTGATGGGAGCTAAATAATGTCTGTAATCTAACCGACGTGAGACTTAATGTTTTTTCCAAAATTACACATACTGCTATTTTCTACTCCTTCCGTCTCAAATCTTTGCTCCTTTTACCTTTTTAGTTTTGTCCCAAATCTTTTATCCTTTTAAGAAATCAATGCACAATTAGTGATATTTTACCATTTATACCCTCACTAAAGTTAAAACATTAATTAAATATATTTTATCTTTCTTAATAAAGTAAGGGTAAAAATGATATAACTTATCAATCTTTAGCATTTCTTAATCCCGTGTAAAACTCTAAAAGACTAAAGTTTTGGGACGGAGGGAGTATTATTTAATACTCCCTCCAGTCTCATATATAAGAAACAAAAAAAAAAAGGCACACCCTTTAAGAAAGTGGAGTAAATGATTAGGAAAAACATGTCATTTCCATTTTTACCCTTACTTTTTGTTTAAATTAAATTATTATTTATTATGGGGAAAAGTAAAACAAAGGGTAAAATTGAAATATTCAAAATAAATGCAATGATTGTAATAACTTTTTCTTATATTTAAGACTTTGTAAATTTTTTTTTTATTTCTTATATATGAGACCGGAGGGAGTACGTCTACTTTCATGTTTTCATTTTTCAATTCAAATACTATTATTCTAGTGGTTAGCGAATTGAGTAGTATGCTAGAGGTCTTTAGTTCGATTCTCAACTCCATCGTAAAACAAAAAAAATTCACATACTATTATAATAATCTATGTTTCATGATAAAGATGAATTAAACCCAATATAAAAAAGAGTAAATTACACCGTTTGATGTCATGCGCCACAAATATTTATATATCAACATTTCATAGCCATATTTTGCTTTGGCTTTAGATGATAGGTTTGTTATGGTTTTACTATATGATATACCATATGTTGGCTTAAATCAGTGTGCATGTGATGGCCAAAAAATGAAAAGGTAAAGAAAGGAGGCATATATGAAATGGCCTAATCACGCTATTTTATATTTCTATGACGAAAGACAAAGAAATAGGGTCCCAAAGGAAAGTTCACATATATAGCTGTATGATTGGCTATATCACACAAGAAGTTGGGTCCATATACATCTTCATTAGACTAGGGGATTTTGGTTGTCATGAAAGTAATTGTAAACAAGTTAAACGTGTAAAGGCCTAAATTGAAGTGAATGAAATGTAGTATATATAATGTTTGAGCTCTTATATATATAAGTTGATGAAAAGGGAAATTCATGCAATTCATGTTTTCTTCAATTCCATTTACCATTTACCAATTTCAATTTATAATTGTATTTACAAGAGTAGTAATTGATTTTATGGTCCATTATTATAATCATCTTTCTAATTTGTCTTATAACATGTGAAACATGTGCAAAAGATGCAATTTCAATTTGTGAAAGATTGACTTAAAAATTTGAAAATTATAATTTTGAAGCTTAATTTCTAGTAGTTTACATTCAGGCCTGGGAGATTGGCGTCTAGGCACTCAGAAGCAGGTTCAATTATACTTATTTACGCCCAAGTGTGGGAGACTGGCGCTACGGGCCAACCTGGTGTATATTAATATGATTTTTCTGTGAGATTATGTTTTATTATGAAACAAAGAGAAATTCTTGCATAGACTCTCACCTAACACCTCACTCTTACACTCACCCAATTAAAATGCTACATTTCATTAAAATTAAAATAAACCTAAAATCCTCTCTCTTAATAATTAATGATTCCCTCTCTCCTCTTCCTAATTTTTCCATTTTTGTGAAATCATCTTTTTGATCAAATTGGTCGCACACCATTATCTTCTTCCCCTAGTGCTATTTCCTCCGCCTCTTATATCTACTCTCATATATCAATTTTGAATGTTATTCATTTTGTTGATGTGATACAAATTGAAATATATTAGGTAATTGTAAAATAGATTAATTTGTTAATTAGTTGTTGTAGGTTATAATTTTTTTTTTGTTTTTCGGTTAAGTGATTTTTATCCCTCTTTTCCTTGTATATAAATATATCCATTTAGGTTCTTAAAAAAATATATTCTTTAGGGATACACAATAGAATAGAAGAATTTTAGTTTTTTGTAAAAAAAAGAAAGAAGAATTTCAGTTTATAAAACTCATTTAAAATAAGATGGTGATTTAGACATGAATGGAAAACAATATTGTTTATAATTTGTGAGGAAAAACAATTGTAATTGATGCAACAGTGGTAATGCTACACAGTGAAATGATTTTGAAGGTTTGCTCTTATAGTTAAAGAAAGTGGAAAGATTTGGTAAAAAAAGAAGAAAGGAAGTGGAGAGAGGGAGAATCTTTAACAATAATGAGTGGGAATCTGATTTTAAATTTTTTTAATTAATTTTAATGAGGTGTAATAGTTTAATTGGGTGAGTGTAAGAGTGAGGTGTTAGGTGAGAGTCTATGCAAGAATTTCTCTGAAAGAAATTTGTTCCTATTTGTAACGCTTACATTGAAAAATCTTTCAATAATACTAAAAGAAAGGTCTGCAAGCTCACTTTGCTCCTTCACAACCCTAACCCTAATCTTTAACCAACCATGCTCTTCCATTTGTGATCCTCAACCAAACATGTTCTTCCATTTGTCATGTATATTCATTCTTTGTGGAATGGTGGAATGTTGTCATGGTGATTGGTTGTCTATTGTGTATGTCTCATTCATGTTTATGTTCTTCTGCATCACATCAAGCTATTCCATATATATAGGTATCATGTTTAACTTGAATGGACATAATATGGAACATGGACTATGTTATCATGATGCATCTTTCTCTATTCTTCCATGAATGAATATTGAATGAATGATGCATATTTCTTTATTCTTCCATGAATATGGCATGAATATGTATAGCCATCCATTCATGCGTGGCTAGTGTCTTCATTATCATGGTTTCTATTGGTGTTTGGCTCCTTGGAAATTGCTACACTCTAATTTGTAGTGTCAACTATATCCATGTGATATAATGATTGTTATTTCATCCATTCCATTGGCTGTATTTGTTTCGCTGTATTTGCTATCATGTTCTCCCAAGTATGTTGGGACAAATGGCGGGTTGTATTGGTAGAAGCAGTTTCCTTCCTCATTCATTGGTCGTAGTTTGCTTCGAAGATGAAGCAACCTCTTTTGAACCATGGTTTAGATGGATTTGATCAGTCTTCTCATTTAATGTTTTGTCTTGCATTACATGTAGAGCACCGTTATAAATATGGTCTCAATGAATCGCTGTATCATCACTGTCCAAAATCAATTTTCCTATAGCAATGAGTGCACGCATGGTGTCTCAAAGCAATGCCTCATTCATAAACTGTGCATCCTTTTTGAATATGGAAGCTTTGCAGGACATTGATCAGGAACACATCTCCTGTTTGGATGAGTTTGTTGCCAAGCTGCAAACTTTTCACATGGAATTTGATGCTTATTCTGTAATGAATCTTAATTTCACTAGCCTTTTTTTCCCTGGTTATTTGGTTTATATGGGTTTGATCTTTTTTTGTTTATCGTGTGCAGCCATTAGGAAGACTCCCTCGGAGCTTTGTTCGAGAGTTTGGAAATTTGATAGATCGGTGCGTGGTTCTTCGGGATCCTAATCTTAATGAAATTGAAGTTCGTGTTGTCAGACGACCTGATGGTCTCTATTTTGAGGAGGGTTGGCCAAGTTTGCGACGAATCTACAATATATGGTTTGGAGGTTGGGTGGCTTTCACATATGTAAATCCTAAATTGTTGGCAATGACTGTTACCACGCGGTGGGAATCGGAGGTCAAGTATCCTCTCCACAGTCCTCCTCTGAAATGTATGCTCACTAGGGTTGGTAATAGTCATGGTTTGGGTTCGTCCAGTTTAGGCGATTTTCCGAGCGGACGACTTTTCCCAAAGTGTTTCGTTCGTTCTTATTTTAAGCAACTGACATGTTATGATGTCCAATCTGGGATATTGGTATTTAATTTAATGTGCAGCTTTTGTGTTATAATTGTTTATTTTGATTTAGTCTGTCCTTGCTAATTTGGTTTTCCTAATTTTGTTTCATTGACAGATCTTGCCTTGGTATGCTTTTGGTGAATCTGCTTTTGCGTACGTTTATTCTGATTTGGTTCTGGAGGATTATACCGGTGCTCAATATCGATGTGGTTTGCAGTTTGGTGTTGATGCTGAAGGTGAATTCTGTTGCAAGGTATCTGGAGGGTGGAGTGATTTCTGCAAGACACATCATATCCGGGAGGGTCAGAGTGTTCGCTTTGCTGTGACTGAGCCCAGTAGCAATTATGTTTTGCATGTCTGCGTGTATCCTCAAATAGGTCTTCAGACGACTCTTAGTTATCCTTTAAGTGATGGCACTCATTTGCCTATTTATGTATCACAGCAGTATTTTGTGGCTGACTATTGAATTGATCTTATGTAATTTTTCTAAAGTTATGTGCTTTGCCTTCTTTTCATGGTTTTTAACTCAATATATCCAGTTTGATGTAATTTTTAAAAGTCTGTGTGTGTTTGAACATGATGTAAATTATGAAATTGCCAGTAAGAAAGCACACAATTATTATGAATGCTCTCATGGAATAAGTTAATAAGGATGATATTGAGTCTGCATGAGTTTCAATTCTGTCTGATGTAGTGAATAGATAAAAAACTTATCCAGTTTAACATATATTTTAAGTAGATCTGTCATTGTGTTGATTAGAGTATATTTTTTCATTAGCCATTGAAAATGGTTTACACTGGATTGTGTCCCAAGGTTGGTATATGAAGCATTAACCTTATTTTTTCTGCAAGAGCTTGGGGGTGAATTTGTTTGGCCAACCGCCTGTTTGAGGAGAGTTGATGTCAGTAGATAAATCTAAACAAATTTTATGGGGGAATTAATTGCTAAAACAAATTTCATGGCAAAATTTAAAGTTAGTGCATTGAGCTTATTTCCTGCGTAAGTTTTAAAGTTCATGTGGTTGGCCAATCTATTGGTAAGATGTGGGAGTATGCATGATGAGGGATAGGTATTGATGGTTCCTGTTCTCTAGGGGTGGCTATAGATTATCATTGCTATTTTTGTGCAATTATCTAGGCATTGTTCCCTCTCTCCAATTTACACTCCCAAATATTTGTCTTCCCAATGCAGATAGTCATTTACTTGCATCTCTCACTATAGTCTTTTTATTATCCTTCAACTTCATCATTTCCATCTCCCTAGCATCATCTTTTTCCTAGGTCATTTTTCCCTTTTCTTACCGTCCTACCATGAGTACAAATTTCCCAAGTAATTATGGCATCTCTCTTTTCAACGAATTGCATTCAACTGTGGTTGCATGTCGTGTTCATGAGATTCTGAATGGTAAACTACCTACTACTGATGTGTTTATGCGTATTCCATTTAGGATTGATTATAGATTTTGTGTTTTCAGCTTACTTTCTTCTATTGCTTAGGGTTTTATCATCTCTGATTTTTGTTGCATGTCAGATTAGGGCCTGATTAGTTTTCTGTTGGTTTTCAACTTGGATGCTTTTATGGAATTTAAATTCATGGTTTGGGATTGTGGTTGTATCCACCATCATCCTATTCTTATTGTTTTGTTTTTGTTTGAGCATAAATTTGGATGTGCATCAATATATATGATTTTTGTGCGTTTTGGTTGTGTGTCTATCAAAGGAATCCCCATTAGTTTGAATTTCATTTGTAAAGGAGTTTGGCTGAGTTTAAACTATATTTGAAAGGTTCCACTGATTTGGAACAGTTTGGATGAGTTTATTCTCATTTATTTGTTTTTAGTCTGATAAATTTAAATCCTGCCTTTCCTTTGGAGACTTACACTTTGTTGATGTATAGCAAATAAAAATATACATAGAAATGTAGAAAGGTATCGAAAGAAATGGTGAGATTTGCTCATTGTGTTTAGGGTTTGCTATGCATGGACATGAATTGCAGAAATTCTGTTTGTGTGTGAACCAGATAAATTTGAATGAGTTGGAGATGTGTCTAAGAGGTTATCACTCCAGGTTTAGATTCCATTAGTGGTGTTCTATTTTTAACTCACATATTTATCTTGGTTTGGTTGTAGCTCCTGTCGATTGGGCTACCGCTCATCTCGAATCTAATTATTTGGATATGGTCAAAGTTCGGTATAGGTCTATTTACATTGAATGTTGTAAGTCTCAGGTATGTTGGCCACTCAACTTATATTATGTGTCTGGATTATAGCTATTGCTTTGTCATGATATTTCTAATATGTTTGTTGATCACAGTTTGTTGGTAAGGTGCCATGTATGTTTGAAGAAGAGTTTGGGAGTGAAATGCATAGGTATAACATGTTGGTCGATCGGTTCGGCAATAGATTTGAAGTCATTCTGGAAAAACGGGGCGATGAATTATGTTTTACGCATGGATGGTCTCAGATCCCTAACTGCTATCTTAGTGGTGATGTTAGACATGGATGGGTCTCTTTGACTTACATTAGGCCAAGACTATTTGTTTTGATTGTGGTTGATCGATTATACAGGGATGTGTTTGGTAATCATATGCAGTCTGGTGTCCATATGAATTTATCCCGGTCTTTGTTCGGACGCGACGAATACCCTGTTCGTGGTCTGCAGGTTCGAATCCCCTATCGGCACGATGATCGCGACTTCACGCATATTTTTGTTGTGATCCTTACTGATTCTGACCTTCATTCTGGATTTTTGGTACATCTTTTGTCTGCTCAGTTTATTGATTTCTTATAGCTGGTTTCCAAAACGCTTGGACATTACTGACATAACAACGACGGTTGCTATTTTGTTGTAGACTATGGGGTACGAGCATTTTGCTAGCAAGCTTTTTGCGAAGACTGATACCTCTGTCAACTTGGTTGATGACATGGGATTTCAGTGGAAGTGCACTGTTGAGTATGTCCCTCCCCCGTCTGATAATGTTAAGATTGGCGGAGAGTGGCTGAATTTTATGAAGACCAGGAAGTATAAACAAGGGACCTATCTCATGTTTGGCACAAGGAGACTTGGAAGAGCTTGGGAGCTGTTTGTTAAGGAGGGTTAGTTTCTATTTGGATGAAGGAGGATTCAAATATCACATGAGTTTTTTTGCTGAGGAGCTTGGGTTCTTTTTGCTAACCAGTCTTGGTTTTCTTTTGCTTTATTTCCCTTGCTCTGTTATGTATCATATGTTTTGGTTGAATAACTTTGGCTTGGTTTTCGCCGCTATTATGAAATTACTGATGTAATCTTATGCTCTTGCCAATATGGGTAGTAGCAAGCGTAAACTTGCTTCCGTCATCTGCCTGTGTGTGCTTTAGGATGTTAGTTACATGCTATTGTAAATTAAGAACTATTAATGGAAGTTCAGTTTGGAAAAGTTATGATTGGTATTAATTTATAATGCATTGTTCTGGTATGTTATGAATTGAGCACATCAGATATGTTAGATAGTGATAGTGTAGAAACTTATATTGATTAAGAATAAAGCCAAGTACACCCTTTAGATTATGCATTTTAGTAATTCCTGAATGAAGCTTTTTCAGTAAGTGTTATAAGATCTGGAAATGCTATTTTCAAGTTGTCTTTTTGGTTTGGTCTTATGATTTTGTCACTCATCATCCATGAGTAACTTACAGAAACAGTGTTTTTTTAAATGTTTTGATTGATTTGGTTATAAGATGTATCTATGCAATCAAGTGTTTGTCTTGCCCTTGCACCGATAAAGGCTTCATCTGTTATGAATGTTGTATGGTTTTTAGTCTCCACGTAAAATGCGGCTTCTGATATGTTATCTCTTTCCTTATATGCTTGCACAATTTCTAATTCTTTTCATTCCCTGCTCTATTCACATTCTTTCTTAATAAGCTCTCCAGTCTATTTGTATTCTTCTCTTGGTATCTTTCTTCTTCTCATCTCATATTCAAACACATCTCCCAACTCAAAATTAATTATGATGCTCACAAATATACCAATGTTAGTTTTCTGCTTCTATTTGTGTTGTGTTTCCACTATTTTTGTTTTGAAACACTGGCGGTTGAGGACGAACGGCGATAATATCAGCAGCGGCATGAACATGAGGAACAACGATGGTGGCTTATTAGATGGATAGGATTTTCGATTTTACTTTTTTTTTATTTTGACTGCAGATTGATTGAATCGCAGGTTACTTCCTATTGGCGACTGATTTGATTTGCAGGTTTGGTTGAAATTCATGCATATTATAAAGATTTGAAATTCATGTGTATTATAAGGCCACTTAATGTGCGTGCAGGAAGGGTCCGTGGTCATTTGGTGGAATTATATAGTAAGCCTAATGCATGTGGTAATTGCGACAAATCCATTCCTTATTGCATACAAATGTGCAACTCACTCATGATGGGGAATTTGTTGTGCATCGTAGACTTTGAAATTTAGCGTTTTCCTCTTTTACAGTTTGGCTATTATTCCGAATGAATTGAATTATAATTGTTAAATTTCCTTTTCGATTTATCCCCGTTCGATATTAATTGTTGATTCGTGGTTATTGTCATACTGGTATTGTCATTTGTTTTTTGCTTGGCTGGCAAGAAACGCAAAAAAGATTCAAAATAATTGTATTGTGTTTAAGTGTTAGATTAGACTCTCACAGAAACCTTCCTTACAAATATTAACTTGAGATCTTTGATTACGTATATGTTATTGTGTTCGTATTTTCGCGATCGTTGATGGCATTTTATGTAGTTACTCTATTTGGGTGGTAATATCTGCTAATATATCATGTAATAAGGAACATAGGTTGGGATGAAATCTGGAAAAATTGTGCAAACCAAATTTGGACTGTATTTTCTTTGACTGAACTAAAGTATGAATTCATTTGAAAACTTCAATTCAACAAATTATGGAGAGGAAAATTAAGTCAGGTTAAACAAATGGGACAAAGTGCTAATGGCATCATCTAACTATGGATGAAAGAATTAAGAGAGGAAGCTTCTCATTATCATGTTACTGAATGCATTTAATGCTAAAGTGATTTTCCCATGCATTCAACCAATGAATTTGGTTGCAACCTGCTGTGAGCATACTCCTATCTAGGCCTATATTATAGGTTGTGTCTAAGTGGCTGTTGAGTTCATGGTGCAAATAAGTTTCCATTGGCCGTGAGTGTTGGTGATGTGGTGTGGCCAAGTGGAGGCCAATAGCAGAAGTTTCTTCTTCCTTTGCACGATACGGATTTCATTTAATGCATAGATCATGGTGCCATACATTCACCCAATGGAATTGTTTGCTATGAGTCATGATTAGAGAGCTATATAGATCTACAAGGCATGTGTCATCATGAAATAGTTCTACTTCATTCTACCATTGGAAGAACATGCCAATTGGTTTGGTTATTATTGCTGTATTCCTTGAGAATCGCAAAAAACCAATGTAAATCGCAGGCAACTTGGATACTTGCGTGTGGATAGGCTTTAGGCTACTCTATCCTAACTCTTAGTCTTCTGAATCTTAACTAATTTTTCTAATCTCACCTGCATACAATTTCCTGCCTGAATTACATTTAAAAGGGGTTATTTCTCATTCCCTTGCAAATTGTTGTTAATTGACATCTAATGATTAAGTAACTCTTTAAAACAATTATACCAATGAATCTAATTTAGTCTATTGAATTTGGCTAAAAATATTTCTGCTAATATGGACATTTTAAGTGTAACTTAATATCATGAACTTGACTGCAAGTATTTCTTATAATGATATGGCTATTGGTTCACATTATATCAGTGAAGGATAATTGCATTGGTTCAAACATCCTTTTTAGCATACCCAATGTAATTTCAGTCTTGGCTTCTGTGATGAATATGATACTCTCTATTTAGTGCATTGGGTAGTGGAATCAATAAACTGCAAATAAGCTAATCCATTTAATTATGCAGAATCACATTAATCATGTCTAATTAACTTGCAAGTTGATGATACTTTGCTTGCAAATCTATCCAAGGAAGTGTAATAATTTCGCATGACATTTTAGCCAAGGGGTAGGCATTATTTCACTGCAATTAATGCAGCTATTTCATGTTACCTATCCCAACGTACATGTACATAGCTCACTCTATAAATATGGATGTATGTATGCCTAACCATCTCAACACACCCACATTCAATTTAACTACCTCTAAAATGGCCTATAACGACATTGAAACCACTCTTGCTTTGGAGTATCTTAGAGGTATGTGGTTCTAATGTTTTTCCCTCCTAATTTATACAGCATAATAATTTGAGCTTTATCACTCACATTTATCTGTTTTGGTGTTATGGCAGCTCCTTTGAATCCTTTTCCCCTCACCGACCACGAGAAGTATGTGAACGATATGCGAGTGAGATATCGCACTTATTATCTTGAATACAATGTTAATGATGTGAGGACACTTTTATTATATCCATACTATACATAAATATTAACTAAATATCGATTTATATGTTTTAATACTAATGGGATGTTTTGGTTATTTTAGGGTGCTGTTATGATGCCTAGAATGTTTGCTAACGATTTCGGGGATGAAATATGTCGTATTGCCAATTTGATTGATGCGAATGATAATCAATTTGAGGTTTTAGTAGAAAAGATTAATGGAAATATCTATTTGACCCATGGCTGGGCTTCTCTGGGTGACTTTTACAATCTCCGAGTTGGTGCTTGGTTGGCTCTTATCTATACAGCAGTCGGCCAATTTGGACTGATCATTCAAGACAGGGTTCACAAAGTACTCACTCCTCCTACACATGTACCTCCTATGAAATTTGTCATTGACAGGTTTGGCATTCCTCCTCATTTTGTTGATGACCTCCCTGAGTCCATCGATCTCATCTCTTTTGCACATGATGGATCCAATTTCCGTCTGGCACATGAAAAAGCGCTGACTTATTATGATGTGTGCACAGGTTTTTTGGTAGGTCGTTGTCGCCCTTTTTAAATTGACTCTTTATATTGTTTCGTAATTTGCATATGAATTGATGGTGTGAATGTTATAATAATGCAGATGCTGCCTTACGACGACTTTGGCGAGTTTGCTTTTCATGAGGCAACAACTTCCATTAAATTAGTTGACGACTGTGGCAATGTCTGGAACTGCAATTTGATATTCGTTACATTCCCCTGCAAGCATTATAAAGTCAGTGGGGAATGGGCTAGATTGGTTGCTGCAAGGAGATTGTCTGTTGGTTTGAATATTATGGTCGGTGCTCAGCCAAGTCGTCGAAGTGAATCCCTCTATCTCATAATTGATCCTTAGTGTATTTGGACTAGGCTAAGTGTTGGATGTAGTTTCATTTGGCTTTTGTTGTGTGTCCTTTTTTGTTTTATGATGGCTTTTGTATTTTGTTTTATGTGTTGTAATGGCAGTACATGTTACTGATTATTGAGCATGCGATCTTTCTTATGAAAATATTGTATTATGCTTAAACGTATTTTGAATGTATCAGTTTATATATTTCCCTCCACTATTTATCACTCATCATCTTGCTTTTTTATCTACTTTGAATTACTCTTACTGTGGTAACTTATTCCTTGAGGAAAAAATGAATTGATCTCATTATACCAGCCTACACTACCCACGCCTAGGTTAGAGGAATACATCATCCTATATTTCTTGCTATTGGTTTGCTCAATTAGTAGTAGCTGTGAAATCATTCCTATAACATGTCTTTTTTGCCATGTGTCCGGCATGCATCTACATATCATTAATTGTATCAGCCCATTTGTTGGCTATAAATTCCAATCCTCTTCCCATCAAATACCATCACCGAAGACATAATCACTAGCAAAGTTTTTTACTTCACTTGCAATGGCTAACTCAGGTTAGGAAATATGTCATATGCTTATGTTTGTTTATGTTTTTTGTTTTAATCATCTAGCATCTAACTTAGTTTTTTGGTGATATATATAAATTTAATGCTTAGGAATTTATGTGAAGATGACAAAAATTACTGAAATCACTGGTGGGAAGATTGATTTTCAATTGAGGGTTCGAGTGATTAACCTCTGGGCTACACCCGATCGTAATAATCCAACTGAAGATGGAGCTATTAACATGATTTTCCTTGACAAGGATGTATGTTTCTTAATGCTATAGTTAAATCAGTTATGTCACTTAACCATTGTAGAATTATTTCAAGTTGTTTTGACTTTTGGTTTGGTGTTTTCTTTTAAAGTGTGGAAAGATCCATGCAGTTGTTAGAAAGGACTTGATCCCTCAGTTTAAGGAGTACATTGAGGAAGGTTGTGCTTATGTGATTGAGAGATTCATGGTTGCTAAGAATGACTCTTCTTTCAAAACCACTTCCCATAAACATAAGCTCAATTTCATGCGTGGAACCAAAGTCTTTAAAGTAACTGCTAATGAAATACTGCCAAATCATTTTAACTTCATGCCTTTCCAAGATATCCTTGCATGCACCAAAGAAGATCAGTATCTTGGTGATTTCTTTATCTATTTGTTTGGTGTTCCTTTTTCCATTATTTGGATAATTACTTTCTACGGTTTGCATCTTACGACTAAGTTTTGGTTTGTATGACAGACGTTATTGGACATGTTGTTGAGAAGAACGCTTTGAAGGAAACTGAGAAGAACGGACACATTCACAAGGTGATGGATGTCACTCTTGAAGACCTGGAGTAAGTTTGTTTGTTTGAAGTGGTTGGCTCATGTTAATATATGAGTTACAATCAATACTGTACTTACATGTTTGCTCATTTTTTTTAGAGGGATTAGGATACATTGTACTCTTTGGGCTGACTTTGCTGTTAAAATGCAACAATTTATTGATGGCCATGACTCATCTTTACCTGTGATAATGGTTCTACAATTGGGCAAACTTAAAAAGTACCTTGGTGAGGAGGATTTGATTAGTTTTTATTTGGAGTCCAGTTTTCCACATATATTAATTTGTTTTTTCATGGTATCTATTAGGTTCCATGGGAATTTCAAACTCTTTCTATGGGACAAAGTTGTTTCTGAATGCTGACATTCCTGAGGTCACTACCTACATAGAAAGGTACTTTTAATGTACTCATTCCTGGTAGTTGTCTTTGATTGTTCTTTGTTGTTGTGTCCTAATTTTTTTTCCCCCTAGAATGAATGCTGCCAATGTGGAACTAACTCAAGTGGTTAGTCAAATGAGTGGACCTGTGATTGTGACTGTTGCTGATGATTTGCTTCAGACACCAAGGCTGACTATTGAAGATTTAATTGAGTCCAGTCAGGCAAATATTCCTGGAACAACATCTTTTTGCGTTTACAATTATTTGGTGTATTCTATTTGGCTTCGTATTGGCTGAGCGGTGGTCCTTATTGTAACAGAAATGCGTTGGATCTGTTTTGGCATGGGCATGCGAGTTTGATACCGACGCTGGATGGTTTTATCAGGCCTGCACTAGATGTGCTTCAAGAATAACTTTCATCGCAGGCCAGCTCTACTGTGAGAAATGCAAGATGCCGCGCACTGCAATTCCTAGGTATATACTTAATAATATTGTGGATATCTAATCTATTAGAATACCTAAGTATATGCCTTACAATCCTGTGTAGACTAAAACAATCAAGCAATTGCCATTGCTATCTGTGTTTACAGATTCAAAGTCCATCTTCAAGTTATAGATGATACTGGATCAATAACTTTTGTCATGTTTGATCGTGTTGTCTCCCAAGTTTTGGGTAGGACTGCCCAGGATCTTCTTGACACCATGAACAATGTAATTTCCAACTCTACGCACCCTGTAGGAATATTGAGCTTCTACTGTATGCATCATTTTTCATTAACCCATCTTTCATATTGTCTATACTTATAGGAAGGCAGTTCTCGCAATTTCCCATCTGAACTTGACGTATTTGTGGATAAGCGAATGCTTTTCAAGGTTGAAGTGACTGATGCTAATTTGTACCGTAACTGGCGTGGCTATACAGTCAAGAAGGTGACAGATGAGGAGGATGTAATCAACCGATTTGTTTCTCTCCATGGCTTAACTGTATGGTCCCAATGTTTTTCTTATGTATTCACAATCTTCTGCTTTTGCCATATAAGAATCTAATTCACGTGGTTAAATGGTAGGTTGTCGTCAATAATGAAGAGCCCAGTTATGGCGACTTTGTCTGCAATTTGGGGGACGACACTCCATTGGTGAGGGTTATTTGATTTGTGCCTTGTGCGCAACTGATTGTGAAAACTTTGGTTATTAGGATGCCGCTAACTATTTGAATCGATCTACATGCAGATCTCGCTTGAGGGCGGCGATTCAAGCAACAATGAAGAAATCATTGTCCATGGTGCTTTTAACACTCCAACTAGCAAGTTGGCTTCCAAGAAAACAGCTGATCTTGAAATCATTGGTGCTTCTGCTACTAAAGAGACTCCAAAGCCATCTAGGGAGTTGGTTCTCCCCAAATCACCAGATGACAAGCCAGGCAACAAACCAGCTGGGAAAAGATCTGCCAATCCTGATGGATGTGATGATGCGGCTGTTAAGGAGACTAAGCTCGTGTGTGTGAAAATTGAGAGCTCCAACTAACTAGGGTCATCATCATGTTATCTTTGCTTATAATAATTGTATTATGTTGTGTTTTGGTATTCCTGTAGTTTGCGTCTTTCCCTTTCTGCGTTTGGCCATTGCTTTGCAGCGGCATGCAACTATGTACTATGTATGTTTGTTTGTGTCTCTTGGTGTATGTGTTTGCTGGGTATCCTATATATAACTATGTTCTCTATGAAGAATTAAATAAAGTTTTTATGTAATTAATATCCTTGGAGTAATCAGCTATATTTTCAGCAAGGAACAAAAAATTAAATCAAAGGTTCATAACTTCCTGCGGTTTATATTTTACGACTTGAAAATCAGGTCATAACTATATCTGGACTATTCAAGATTGAATCTTACTAAGCTTTAAATATATTTGGACTGGTTGGCTATATTTTCCCTTTTAAGGATTATATAAGAAAAGTTGATGGCCTGTGTTGGATTCAATAAAATATAAAAAGTTTAAGTCTCTTTTGCTATCTCAATAAAACAGCCTCAAACAATAATATATAGAAAATGAATTAAAAACGAACTGATTAAAAATCCTACTTAGCTGTGTTCATTATAAAGAATTAAATCAACAATTCATCAACTGTGTTTCCTACAAAGATGTAAATCAGGTCTTAATGTCATGGATATATTCGGAATGCTTAGTCATGCTCCTTGTGAGGGATTACACAGCAAAACTCTTTACCCTGCCTTACCTTCAATCGAAAGTTTGGGTCCTTTTTGTCCATCTCAGTTAAACAAATTCAAACAATAACATTGAATCAAGCAACATATACTGATTAGGATCATTATTTGGTTAGCACACTGTTAAAGATTTATACAATTTGTTGCAAAAGGTTAGCCAAGAAAGGTATGAGGCAAGAGATCAACTTCAACATCTAATAACATAGACACATAGCATTAACCAAATAGGTTTTTACATGTGGACTATATCTTTTGGAGACATGGAACAAGATGATTTTCTACATAAGATAACCAAATGAGTTGTTACACGTGGACTTTATTCCTTGGACTAACAACATGCAATAGAATAAAATGAGGATTAGGCCTAGCATCAGGTTTTTTAACTTCTCATAAGTGCATAAGAGAATATCCTTGGCTTTTGCATGCATTCATTCTCTGTGCTTTAGTATGAGTTTGATCAACAAGAAGCTTAGTTCCCAAGGGTTGACACCTTTTAGGCAGTCCAAAAGGCTTAAGATCCAAGGTGTTATAGATATTGATGAAGGAAGACACTATAATGGTATTGTTTGCTCATACAACTTTGTTTAGTTTTCTCTATTTCTACATCTTTTAGTTTTCTTTTAAAAATGATATAATGTTTTACTGTAATTTTTTGTACCTCCCATGTTTTGTTCATAAGATAACAATTTTTTTGCAGCTGGCCTCACTTCATCTGCCACAAATAACTATATCTCTCAACAAGAGTGTGTGACCAACACTGAACAATGTGATGTGCCTGGTATTTCCTTCTAATTACTTTGCTTATTTTCCAATTATTTATTAATTAAATAATTAAGATAGATCTTTTTGGTGTATCCTGTGAATTATAGATGATGTGTGGTTTATTTGTTGTGCAGATAATCCCATTTCTTTGGGTTCTACTAATTATATCAGTGAACAAGTATGTGTAACAAATGGTGAAGAATATGATGTGCCTTCGAATTCTGGTATTGCGCTCCCATTTGTTTGTTCACTTTCCAACTACTTATTAGACTAGCAATCTTATGTGGTATTTAGTGATATGACATTTTGTGTACAGATGCAAATTTTTCATTTATGTGTTGCAGTGAAATCGACAATTTCGGATCTGGTATTTTTGTTGTATGCAAAACTCATGTTGTCATTTAATTATTGTGATAACATGGTTGATGTGCATGGCTAATACTTGAATCCAACCATGCTACTTGATATTTATTCATTGTTGTCAGCTATGCTCTCATTTGCATTCACACACTTTTTTTATGATCTGACACGAGAATGATGCAAATTATGGTTCTGCATCGGATTGTGACACGAGCAGCGACCTATTAACTTCCAGTTCAAGTCACGGTATTGATTCCTATATTATTTATGCTTTGATTCTGATTAATGAACCACTTTCTTGATATAAATCTAACAATTGTACATGTGCAGTATCTGGATTTTCAGGGTATTTTAGTGTTGGTCAGCCAACATGTCGATGTCCAGATTGCGGTGCAATTATGTGGTATGAAGAGCGCCTGAAAAAAAGTTCTAAGAGAAATCCAAAATTCTCACTTTGTTGCAGTCAAGGGGACATTGAAATTGTACCCTACAAACGGCTACCTGAGTCATTGCATGATCTGTATCACGGTCGGAGCAGGAGGAGCAAGTTCTTTTTGGAGAACATTAGATCTTTCAATAGTATGTTCGCTTTTACATCTATAGGTGGAAAGATAGACACTTCTCCAAACCGTGGAAACGCACCTCCAATGTTTATATTAAACGGTGAAAACTATCATCAGATTGGGAGTTTATTACCACCGCCAGGACAACCACCAAAATTTGCACAATTGTATATATATGATACTGACAACGAGATAGCAAACAGAATGGCTGCTGTTGGGTAATGTCTGAAATAGTGTGGTATTATTTTTATTTCAACGTTTATAGCAATTACTATTGATTTGTTTTTTATTGCATGTGAAGCGGGTGGAAAAATGCGCGAGCGGAAAATGCTCGCTAAACAGTAAAGTCGCCACCGAACTTTATTTATTCCCGGAGGAAAAGGAAAATATCGATAAAACCTTAAAAGCAATGGAAAGAGGGTCATCGCAACCATTTCCAGGTTCGGGAGTCGATTATGTGAGGGGAAGGTATTAGCACCCCTCACATCCGTTGTACTCAACGGGAACCTTCTCGTTAATTTTAGGGTTAAAAAAGCGTCTAATTTGCTTGCATGATTTTAATTAATTAGTATGTACAAAGGGGAAAAAGTTAGTTTTTTATTAGTGTGCTTGACAGGATGTATGAATCCCGCTCCTACGTATTCCCGGGTGCAATGGGAAATTCAAAGCTACACGCAGTTCTGGGTAGAAAATAATTGTTGGTTGATTGATTTTATTTATGAAAATAGGTTAGTCGCGCTTAGGCGAAAAAAGTTTATTTGATTGAAAAAATAAACGCACGGGGGCGTGAAAATAGTAAGGTTGGCGTGTTGAAGTTGATTTTAATTTTTAGAATGACGACTGATAACACCGAAAAATGCACTATTTATTTAATATTATTTGTCTTAATATTTTAATATTTTCTCTAAATTATCGTGTTATCAATAAAATAATTATTACATTTTATTGAAATACAGATGCAGTCGAAATTTAGCAAAACATGAGTTTTATGGGACTAGAAGCAAAAAGACCAAACTAATTGTGAAGTAAGGCGCCAGGCTTGCACAAGCAAAGAAAGAAAGGCCCAAAAAAGGAAGCCCAAGGCGCCAGGCATGGATCAATTTGATTTGTGCATGATAAAATGATAAAGGCATGGCGCCAGGCAAGCAAACTAAGGCGCCAGGCAAGCAAACTAAGGCGCCAGCCATGCCTATATAATTGGGCACGTGAAGAAAAATAAAAAAAAAGGGAAAAAGACGTGCAAAAGCCAGCTAAGCACAAACGTATCACTTCCTAAACTTCAGGCACACTCACGTATAAGTCCAGTGAAAATAGGATTGAAACGGGGAGAGAAATATAGGAAGTCAGTTATTTTCTCAGCACTATAAATACATGTAATCTGATTCTTTTTTTTTTTTTTTTCTCTCGCTTCGACGCATTATTTGAGATTTCAAACTTTTATTATTCTGGTGTTTTGCTTTCATTCCAATTGCTATCTGTAAGTTACTCTATTTAATATATTAAATTCAGTTCAGTACTTTAAATTCCTATCAGTTTATTTATTTTTGCCATTGATACAGTACATCTGAATTGTTAATTTTAATTTTCAACTCAGTACCATATACTGTCACGCACAGTATATGGTCTATAGTTTCTTGTTTTTGCTTTGTTTTATGTTTTATTTGTTAGCCGTAATTGTTATCCACTGCTACTAATTTAATTTCAGTTTCAATTATTTTATTGGTATCTGATATGTTCTTAATTAAATCAATTATTATTTATTTAATCGTAATGTTTTTATTTACAATTATGTCGAACTAATTTAATATAACTGGAATGTGAATAAGAAGCCGATCTGGGTTTAGTGATTAAGTTGCAAACCTTATTTTCAAACAAACTAGTTTTCTGTTTCAGTTTTTAATTAAACGTTAGACTATAATTTTGCACGAGAGTGAAAATTAATTAAAGTGTAAGTCAACAGCGCGAGAGTGTGAGATTTATACTAGATAGTAAAAACTGGACATTAATTTTAAACACCGCGACAGCTCTTTAAAATTAATTAAACTGTATTAGTTTCCAAAAAATATTTTATAAACTAAATATGAGAGCGAAAGTGAAGTATTTATTTATATTTTATGATTTAGTTCAATAGCGCGAAAGTGTGAGACCTCAGTCTTTAAACTAATATTGTTTTGTGAAAACTAGATCTTTTTAATTAAATTGAATTGATTTTCAAAAAGTATTTTTATAAGTAAGTGTGAGAGCGAGAGTGAAGCATTTATTTTATAACTTTACGATATTAACCAACAGCGCGAAAGTGTGAGGAGCGTGTTTTTAAATCGATATCAGTTTGTTAAAAAGAAACATTATTTCTAAATGCAATTTAATTACCGAACCCATTGAAGCGGCTTAAAGTAACATTCCAGTTAGTTAAATCTAATTATTCGAATTAAATCTATTATTTTTCTTTTAAAATCCCTTTCCAATTAATATTTAGCCTTAACCTTACATTATATTAAAAACGTAAGCGAAGTTTTGGAAAATAGTCCCTGAAGGAACGATAATCTTTTATAACTACACGATAAGTCTGTGCACTTGCAGAAGAATCGCATCAACGACTACCCAAGTTACGAGCCATACGTCAAGAACTCGGGTAATCGGGAGAAGGAATGATATACACCAAACCATCTCTTTTTCATCCATTTATTTACCAAAATTAAACTGATATGCATTTAATAAAAAAAGAATTATTTTCTTGTGGCGTGAAAATAGTAAGGTTGGTGTGTTGAAGTTGATTTTAATTTTTAGAATGACGACTACCCAAGTTACGAGCCATACGTCAAGAACTCGGGTAATCGGGAGAAGGAATGATATACACCAAACCATCTCTTTTTCATCCACTTATTTACCAAAATTAAGCTGATATGCATTTAATAAAAAAAAGAATTATTTTTGTGTTTTTGTTATTTTTTACATATTGAAATAAATTATACAAATGAAAAAAATAAAATAAAATAAAAAACAGATGGGGGGTGCGAAAGCAAAATAAGAGGGTGCAAATAGCAGCAAAAAGTCAGGTCTGGCCCAAATAGGGGAGCCCAGACGCTGACCAAACAAAAAAAACAGGGAGGATGATCTCTGCCGTCTGATTTGATCAGACGGTCTTGATGAGATCCTGGTGATGGATGATCATGACTGTCTGATTAAGATCAAGGGCAGATATGCAGTTGGCGCAGGGTAGGCACGATGCAGGTGCGCGCAGGGGATCGCAGGCCATATGTATTCTAAATCAACCGTATCCCTTTATTTTCTCAGATTTTCTCTCTCTTTTCTCAGCTCATCGCTCTCAATCTCTTTCCCTTCTTTAATTTTCTTCTCCGAATCTTAAATCAATATTACTCTAACAACAATCAACCAACACAAACATAAATCAGTGTAAAAAGGTAGGGAACAAATCGAAAGCCAAAAAAAACACCTGTGTGAAAATCAAACCGAGAGAAAAAAAAAACGGCGAATGAAGGTTGGCCGGCGGGAGAGATTGTGCAGCTGCGATTTCGACCGGAAGCTGCGGTAGTGATTGGGTTTCGATTCCGTTGGACTCGGCGACGCAGGCGAAACTTCCTTGCTTCTTCTCTGTTCTGTTCCTCCTCTGTTCTATTTCTTTTTGTGGGTTATGGTGGTTTTATTGGTTACTAATAATAGTGGATGGTGGTGGTTTGATTTTCATGAAGATGATGATAATGGAAGGTTTGAAGGGGTAGTGATGAGTGGTTATGATGTTGATGAATGAATATGGTGATTGTAGTTTTTTATGGAGGTTTGGTTGTTGGTGTTAATGTTGGAGGATGATGATGAACTCAAATATGCAGCAAGGCTGCGTGTTGTTTTTTTCTCTTGCTGTGTTCCTCCTCCCCTTTTGTTTGAAAATCTATTTGTTATTTATAATGAAGAAAATTAGGTTTAACTTGCAATGGAATGAAATTATATGAATTGAATGTAGTTTATGAGTGAATGAGGAATTTCTCCATTGAGACAGATTTGCCATGATTGCATGATTCTTCCTTTTTATTTATGTTGACTTTTCTTGAATTTTTTTTATGATTTTTTTAATTTCTTTTGATAAAAAGTACAAAAAATAATGAATAAAGTTTTCTGAAAAAAATGCCTAAAATAAAAAAAACGAAAATTAAAATTAAAATTGTATTTTTGTGATTTTTGAATAAAATATAGGTAAAGTAAGAAAAATACAAAAAGATGGAAAAAGTGGGACTCGAACACATGACAGTAGACACAAAACTCCTTGAACATTCTCTTTATTACCAAATAGGCTAGCTCAAATACTTGAAACTAAATGCAACAAAAACCTATATGATAAAAAGTATGGGCAAAATTTGGGGTATGACAGCTGCCCCTATTTAAATATCTTTAATCGCAATATGGTGATAAAAGATAGTTAAATACAAGAAGACTCTAAATTTTGACCAGGAGAGTGGACGAAGAAGACTCTAGATCTTGATAGGGAAGATGATACTCTAAATTACCTGAAAAGATGAGACTCTAAAATAGCAGCAAAGATGAGACCCTAAAAAACTAGCGAAAATGAGACTCTAAATTGAAAACCAAACGAGGATAGGACTCTGATTTGCCAGCAAAGATGGAACTTTAAATTGTCAGTCAAACAAGGATGGGACTCTAATCGTCGGCGCGGATGAGACTCTAAATTGCCGGCCACACAAAGATGAAACTCTAAACATCCAAATAAGGTAGAACTCTTACTGCCAGCGCGAATGGGACTCTAAATTGCCAGCCAAACAAAGATGGAACTCTAAACTTCCAAATAAGGTAGAACTCTAACTGCCAGCGCGAATGAGACTCTAAATTTCCGGCCACATAAAGATGGAACTCTAAACTTCCAAATAAAGTAGAACTCTAATTGCCAGCGCGAATGAGACTCTAAATCTCCAGCCTCACAAAGATGGAACTCTAAACTTCCAAATAAGGTAGAACTCTAATTGCCAGCGCGAATGAGACTCTAAATTGCTAGCCAAACAAGGGTGGTGCTCTAATTTACTAAATAAAATAGGACTCTTACAATATGGATGGGACTCTGAAAATACCAAATAAGAATGGGACTCTGAATTGCCATAGGCATTTGAGCCAGGCAAGGATATGTTGTCATCGGTGTATGAACCGGACAAGGATCAAAAGGTTGCCGTATAAGATCGGACTTTTTTAGATTGAGTGCTTGTTTACTAAGAAAACTAACGGGTCTCTCTAGAGTAAGAGCCTCTCTCAACAGTAGTAATGGACCTCGACAAATAACTAACTGAACTACCTTGAATGGTCACATAATGCTTGCTTATGCTATGTATTCGTGTGTTTGTATGATTTTTTTGGATGCATGACATTTTTTGGGATGATGCACTTGCATGATATGAATGCGTGTTGCATGGCTGATGCGTGAAAAGTCGGCAAAGACCTGGTTTAGGGGTGTTAAGTGGCAAGGAATCGATGTCATGGTATATTGAATTGAATGGTATGGAACTCTGGATGTAGGGAATGTCGGCGGGTATTGAGCTTTATGCGTGCCAATGAAGATTGGGCTTTTAGGGTGCCAATGAAGATTAGGTTTTGAGTGTGGCAATGACGATTGGAACTTTCGAGTACCAATAATTATTGGACTTTCGGGGTTACTGGATGCGGTTTGGCGCACAACTTGATGCTAGAGGAATTCAAACATGATTGATGTAAGACACATGAATGATGATGAATGCAATAAGATGCATGATTTGATGCTAGAGGAATTCAAACATGATTGATGTAAGACACATGAATGATGATGAATGCAATAAGATGCATGATTTGATGCTAGAGTGATGCATGATGCACGGTTATGATTTGAATGTATGAAAAGTTTCCCTGTGGTGGGTAATGAAGTGTTTTGTAACAAGGCTTCTTGGCTAGCGGTTATGGGATATCTGGCCAGCGCATTCTCCCGACACCCATGTTGAACTCAAAGGTCGTTGATGCATGGCAAAGTTTACTTGAGCAGCTTGAAAGGATGGAGTGGACATGCCCCTTGTGTTGCCCATTTTGTCATTTTCTCTTTTTTTGAAAATCCCTAACTTTTGCCTGGACCGCTCTTTCGAGTTTTCAGTCCACCGGGAGTGTATTTCCTTTTTTGGTGTCCCTAATTTTTGCCTAGACCGCCTTTTCAGGTTTTCGATCCACTGGGACGCTCTCTATTGCCTAAGACGCCCTTTCGGGTTTTCGACTTAGCGAGCTTTTGACTTTGATTCTTTTTGTATCTCTTTTTTATTGGGCATTTACTTTTGGTTGCATCAAGCCGTGAGCGAAGGATCCTCTCCGTCAATGGGATAATAGATACAAGTTGCCCCAACATTTGAATCTTTGAACGGTATGCCCCATATTAAATCCTTAACCCGGAATGCCCCCTATCACTTGTTGTTGAAAAACGTGCTCCTGATTGATTGACACTTTGAGGGCTTGACCCATTCTCAAAACATCTTGACCCCCGTAAGCAACATCTCTATATGATCTGCCCCTTGTTTATAAGGATTTGCTCTTGATTGGTAGGACCCTTAGGTGATTTGCCCCTTGTTAGGAGTATCGTGTAATGATTCACCTTTTGATCAGACCCTTGTTGAAGTTCCCTCGATGCCAAGTATTGATTTGCGAGTGAAATTGTTTCTTTTGAAAAGTAGTTTTTGATGCAATGCACATGCAAGTTTTGAAATCAAAATTGTTTAGCTACGTACAATGGATGATATTTCGCCAGAAGATTGACACAATTGAAAGTGATAGAAATGATAGAAAGATTGTCATTGATGATACACAAACATGAGGAGTCAGTCTAACAATTTTGCTGAATATGTTTTTATAGTCAACCTAGCTTCAATTAGGTCTTTTGAGTGTTGTAACGTGGTTTAGTTCACGGTTTTAAGAAACAAAAGATATAAGGCTCAAAATGTTATTTTAACCCTCCCAATCTACTTTGATGTTCTTCATTCTTAAGTTCAATTAACTCAACAGATGCCTTTGGTCGGCAAGAGAATCTTGTTAGTTACCCTGATGGAGGTAAAGACAATGGTCGAAGCACTGATGAGATTTCTGAGATGGCAGTCACTTCTTTTTCATCAACAAGCTTGTTTTCATTTTTATTTTTACTCCCTATTTTGCATGGACCAATTCTTTTGAATTTGCGGTCCATCGGGATGCCCTAATTTTTGCCTAAATTTTTGCTTAGCGGGCTCTCTCATTTTTTTTGAACAGCTCTCATGAAATCTTGCTTTTAGCTCAGCAAAGTTATGACTGTCACATCAATGATTATGTGTTTTATCCTCTCATTATTCCCTCCATTTTGGATGGTGTACACGAGGGTGATAATGTGCTTAACCTCTTAATGAAATGATTAATTGGGTTGATTCTCTTGCATCGGAATGCATCATTGAGTTAATTGTAAAACTACCCTGCCCCTGGTTAAGATTAAGGGTTTTTTAGCAAAATAGAAAGAACACCGTCTTCGGGCTCAAAGGGGTTGACTACGGATTATCTCCTTATATCTCCAGTGTTTGGGAAGTGAAACAATGCCTTACATCATCAGCCGGGTTTTACTTATAAAAGCATATATCAGCAAATTCAAGTATTTGTTTACATCATCCTCCCCACCAAGTTTGTTAACATGTGAGAAGTGAAATGACAAAGCGAGAGATGGTATAAGAAAATAGTGAATACGAATGGATGAGATCCAAAAACATGCATGCGAATTTTATTAAAACACTTGATCAAAGAGTACAACTTCAAAAACTAATCAACGTCTTAGCAGAAAGAAAATTACAACGGGAAATGATAAAAGTTTAAAGGGCCCTAAGGATGAGCCTCCTGGTTGATCTGTTGATCTTAAGAGATGCCCCTTCAACGTTCTTGCACGCGTAATGAGGGACCATTCAAGAATGGGATTCCTCCTTGAAAGACAACAACTTGCGGTCGATGAGTTCTTGCACCTTATACTTGAAGGCCCTACAACTTTCGACGTCATGTCCGGGTGACCCAGCGTGATAGCCACAACTAGCGTTCACATCGAAACTAGGCGGGTATGGTAGCTTCGCAAGGGGAAGGGGTCTCAGCTCAACCATTCCTTTCTGGATTAAGTACGGCAAGATTTGACCATACGACATGGGTATAGGATCAAAGCGTACTTGATCGAATGGCATATTCTTTCTTTCAAGACTAGGTGGATCCTTTTGTTGATGCACGTTTTGCTGTTGCCAATGATTATGTTGAACGGCATTAGCCTCGCCTTCTTTCTTCTTTGGGTCATTGTTAAAGAACTTCTTTTCCCCAACCTGATTATTGGAGGCGCCTTGTATTTTGCCGCTCTTCAACCCCTCCTCTATTCGTTCACCGATTACAACCATATCAGCAAAGCCTGATGAAATGCTCCCTATCATTTTCTCATAGTAGGGCCCTTGCAGAGTGCTCATGAACGTATCGACCAATTCCCTTTCTAAAAGCGGTGGTTGCACACGAGTAGCAAGTTCCCTCCACCTTTGAGCATACTCTTTGAAAGATTCACCACTTTTCTGAATGAGGCTCTGCAATTGCATCCGATTAGGAGCCATGTCTAGGTTGTACTTGTACTGTCTCATGAAGGCATCAGCGAGATCTTTCCACGTCTGGATTTGTGTTCTCTCCAGTTGCATATACCAATCCAGTGATGCCCCACTTAGACTATCCTGAAACACGTGGATCATAAGCTTCTCATCAGTGGCATGTGCAGCCATTTTCCTGCAGAACATCTTCAAGTGATTCCTCGGACAGTGGATCCCTTTGTACTTTTCGAAGTCAGGCACTTTGAACTTTGGGGGGACGACTACGTCTGGTACTAAACACATGTCCAAAGCATTGGATCCGTAGACACTAAAACCCTCTATAGCTTCCAACCTTTCTTCCAAGGCCCGATACATTTGAGCAGATTCAGCATTCGGGTGAGCATTAATGGGTGTAGCTTGGTGTGGCATAGAACATCCCACACCTTCAGTAGTGTGATTGGGTGAGCTATTTCCATCTTGAATAATGTTCCCGTTGCTTGCCATAGCTTGGAAGAGCTCAAGGAGCTTATCAATTTTCCCTTTTATGGAGTCAACATCTTCCCTTAGTGCAACACTATTCTTCTCAAGTTGGTCCATAGTCCTTCAAATGTTGGCACGTGTCCCGTTTGAGTGTCGGAGAGCAGGTAAGTATGTTTCTGGGAGATTTAAGGGAAATGATATGAGTTATTTTATATGAGATGCAAATGCATGAAGATGCATGTATGCAGATGTATGAAAGTGCATGGATATGCAAAAACGTATTCTCCTTTTCGTTTTTAAGGCATGCTAAAAAAAAATTTAATGACATGCCATGATGTGGTGGGAATAAAGAAGGTCAGGATGTGACCTCAAGAACAAGCTCGTAGGGTAATTGGAAATACATAACCTAAATAGGGGGTCTCCTACAATAGGTCGGTTCTAAATTTTTGCTACCCAATCCCCTCACGTGTAGGACCTAGAGTTTTGGTTTGTTTAAGGGCGACAACCAAAGTCGCGGCCCTCGTTCAAAACTTCCCCATGAGGTTGGGCTAGCCAATTCAAAGGTCTCCCTTAGATGGAGTCATTGGGTTCTAGAAAGGTCCCTAAAGTCACGGACCCAACCGGAAAATATTGCCGTCATTGCAAATACTCGCAAGACAACAACACCTTCAAGAGGATCTACTCTAGGTGGGGTTTTCATGCCGATCCTACAAGTCATACGTCAAGAGGACCAACATTACGCAACCACCGTCTTATCTCAAGTTTTTTCTCCAAGCTCGGGTGTAGAGCTTTACTCAAATAATATCTCACCCTACAATTGATATATGTAGAAATAAATAGAATAAAACAAAATAAATAAAGCTTGAAAATAAAACCAAAAATAAAAGGAAATAAAACACCGTAAAAGCAAACAAACAATCGGGATAACCCATAACCCTAAAACTAACAAGGATAGGCTAGACTCTCTAATATTCCCCAGTGAAGTCGCCAGCTGAAGCGGGTGGAAAAATGCGCGAGCGGAAAATGCTCGCTAAACAGTAAAGTCGCCACCGAACTTTATTTATTCCCGGAGGAAAAGGAAAATATCGATAAAACCTTAAAAGAAATGGAAAGAGGGTCATCGCAACCATTTCCAGGTTCGGGAGTCGATTATGTGAGGGGAAGGTATTAGCACCCCTCACATCCGTTGTACTCAACGGGAACCTTCTCGTTAATTTTAGGGTTAAAAAAGCGTCTAATTTGCTTGCATGATTTTAATTAATTAGTATGTACAAAGGGGAAAAAGTTAGTTTTTTATTAGTGTGCTTGACAGGATGTATGAATCCCGCTCCTACGTATTCCCGGGTGCAATGGGAAATTCAAAGCTACACGCAGTTCTGGGTAGAAAATAATTGTTGGTTGATTGATTTTATTTATGAAAATAGGTTAGTCGCGCTTAGGCGAAAAAAGTTTATTTGATTGAAAAAATAAACGCACGGGGGCGTGAAAATAGTAAGGTTGGCGTGTTGAAGTTGATTTTAATTTTTAGAATGACGACTACCCAAGTTACGAGCCATACGTCAAGAACTCGGGTAATCGGGAGAAGGAATGATATACACCAAACCATCTCTTTTTCATCCATTTATTTACCAAAATTAAACTGATATGCATTTAATAAAAAAAGAATTATTTTCTTGTGGCGTGAAAATAGTAAGGTTGGTGTGTTGAAGTTGATTTTAATTTTTAGAATGACGACTACCCAAGTTACGAGCCATACGTCAAGAACTCGGGTAATCGGGAGAAGGAATGATATACACCAAACCATCTCTTTTTCATCCACTTATTTACCAAAATTAAGCTGATATGCATTTAATAAAAAAAAGAATTATTTTTGTGTTTTTGTTATTTTTTACATATTGAAATAAATTATACAAATGAAAAAAATAAAATAAAATAAAAAACAGATGGGGGGTGCGAAAGCAAAATAAGAGGGTGCAAATAGCAGCAAAAAGTCAGGTCTGGCCCAAATAGGGGAGCCCAGACGCTGACCAAACAAAAAAAACAGGGAGGATGATCTCTGCCGTCTGATTTGATCAGACGGTCTTGATGAGATCCTGGTGATGGATGATCATGACTGTCTGATTAAGATCAAGGGCAGATATGCAGTTGGCGCAGGGTAGGCACGATGCAGGTGCGCGCAGGGGATCGCAGGCCATATGTATTCTAAATCAACCGTATCCCTTTATTTTCTCAGATTTTCTCTCTCTTTTCTCAGCTCATCGCTCTCAATCTCTTTCCCTTCTTTAATTTTCTTCTCCGAATCTTAAATCAATATTACTCTAACAACAATCAACCAACACAAACATAAATCAGTGTAAAAAGGTAGGGAACAAATCGAAAGCCAAAAAAAACACCTGTGTGAAAATCAAACCGAGAGAAAAAAAAAACGGCGAATGAAGGTTGGCCGGCGGGAGAGATTGTGCAGCTGCGATTTCGACCGGAAGCTGCGGTAGTGATTGGGTTTCGATTCCGTTGGACTCGGCGACGCAGGCGAAACTTCCTTGCTTCTTCTCTGTTCTGTTCCTCCTCTGTTCTATTTCTTTTTGTGGGTTATGGTGGTTTTATTGGTTACTAATAATAGTGGATGGTGGTGGTTTGATTTTCATGAAGATGATGATAATGGAAGGTTTGAAGGGGTAGTGATGAGTGGTTATGATGTTGATGAATGAATATGGTGATTGTAGTTTTTTATGGAGGTTTGGTTGTTGGTGTTAATGTTGGAGGATGATGATGAACTCAAATATGCAGCAAGGCTGCGTGTTGTTTTTTTCTCTTGCTGTGTTCCTCCTCCCCTTTTGTTTGAAAATCTATTTGTTATTTATAATGAAGAAAATTAGGTTTAACTTGCAATGGAATGAAATTATATGAATTGAATGTAGTTTATGAGTGAATGAGGAATTTCTCCATTGAGACAGATTTGCCATGATTGCATGATTCTTCCTTTTTATTTATGTTGACTTTTCTTGAATGTTTTTTATGATTTTTTTAATTTCTTTTGATAAAAAGTACAAAAAATAATGAATAAAGTTTTCTGAAAAAAATGCCTAAAATAAAAAAAACGAAAATTAAAATTAAAATTGTATTTTTGAATAAAATATAGGTAAAGTAAGAAAAATACAAAAAGATGGAAAAAGTGGGACTCGAACACATGACAGTAGACACAAAACTCCTTGAACATTCTCTTTATTACCAAATAGGCTAGCTCAAATACTTGAAACTAAATGCAACAAAAACCTATATGATAAAAAGTATGGGCAAAATTTGGGGTATGACAGCATGTTAGCATGAAAGACGATGCTCTCGCAATTAAATCGTCAATTGTGAAAGATATAAGAGAAACCCTTGATGGATGTGATAATCCTTATGTTCGGACTTACACCACAGTTCGCAATACACTCCATTTGCATGAGACTCCCAATGTTAAGTTGAGAATTTTAGGCAAGCGGGGGCGCGATGGTAGGAGATACAATATTCCAACTGCATCAGAAGTTGCGGCTTTGATTGTTGGCGATTTCGATGCTGCTGACTTCGATAGGGATGTAATTGTCGAACTCCGGTCTGGTCTTCTACAACGCATATCTACATTTCAGCCATCCTACTGGCCATTACAATATCCGTTGTTGTTTCCCCGGGGAGAGGATGGGTATAGTAGAGATATTGAGTTTAAAGACAACCAAAGGAAATCTACAAGAAAAAGACAATTTATCACCCAATTGGAGTGGGTTGGATATAGAATTCAGCAGAGAGAGCTAGACGGATCCACAATAGTATTCTCTAGGAGATTGTTTCACCAATTTTTGGTTGATTCTTTTAGCACAATTGAGTCTGATCGTCTAAGATACATGAGAAATCATCAGAAGGATTTGAGGTCTGATATGTACAAGGGCTTGACTGAGGCTATTCTCAGAGGTGAGGATGATGCGGCAAATGCAGGTAAACGAGTCGTATTGCCAGCAAGTTTTGTAGGTGGAGCAAGATATACCCTACAAAACTATCAAGATGCAATGGCTATATGCTCTTGGGCTGGGTATCCTGATTTATTTATCACTTTCACCTGCAACCACAAGTGGCCTGAGGTTGTTGACTTTTTGAAATCACACCGACTTCGACCAGCGGATCGCCCAGACTTAGTGAGCCGACTTTTTAAAATTAAACTTGATCAACTCATAAGAGATATAAAAGAAGGCAGCATTTTTGGTAAAGTAAAAGCAGGTGTGTCTTCGTATTAATCTCTATGTTATTTGATAGACCTTATGCCTAATTTGAATATTAATTTATACTATTATTAACTATATCTTTCTATTTGAACTGTAGTTGTATATACAATTGAGTTCCAAAAGCGTGGGCTTCCGCATGCTCATATTTTGGTTTTCTTACTGTCGATCCATAAAATCTCACATCCTGATGGCATTGACAAAATTATAAGTGTTGAGATTCCAGATAAAGATCGAGATCCTGAGTTGTTTCAAATTGTATCTACACTTATGATACATGGCCCATGTGGTGATCAAAACAAAAAGTCTCCGTGCATGCAAAAGGGAAGGTGTGTTAAATATTTTCCAAAAAAATTCGTTAGCAGCACAGTGATTGATTCCGATGGGTACCCTGTATATAGAAGAAGGGACAATGGTGTGTATATTCAAAAAGGCGAACATTTTGCAGACAATGGATTTGTTGTTCCATATAACAGGCATCTGTTGCTGAAATATAATGCACATATCAATGTCGAATGGTGTAATCAATCGCGGTCTATAAAATATCTTTTTAAATATGTCAACAAAGGCCATGATAGAGTCACTGCTGGATTTTATCAAGGTGGGCGTGATGGAGATGATACTAATGGTGTTGATGAGATAAAAACGTATTATGATTGTAGATATCTATCAGCATGTGAGGCTGTTTGGAGGATATTTGTTTTTGATGTGAACTACAGAGAACCATCAGTCGAAAGATTGAGTTTTCATCTTGAGGATGAGCAATCCGTGATTTTCCCGGATGAGGCCTCGATTGAAGAAATTGTTGCTAAACCATACGCTAAACATACAAAGTTTTTGGCCTGGATGGATGCCAACAAAAAATATCCTGAGGCGCGAGACCTTACTTACGGCGAACTCCCTGGGAAATTCGTCTGGAATAAACAAAAACGCGCGTGGACTCCACGTAAACAAGGTTTTTCAATTGGAAGATTGCATTTTGTTCCTCCTGGGTCTGGTCAGAAATTCTACCTAAGGTTACTCTTGAATTATGTTAAAGGTCCTCGGTCTTTCGATGAAATCAAAACAGTCGGTAGTGTGAGATATGACAGTTTCAAGGAGGCCTGTTTTGCATCTGGTATGATGGATGGTGATAAGGAGTTCATTCATGCAATTAAAGAAGCAAGTCATTGGGGTGGAGGTGCATTTCTGCGCATTCTATTTGTTGCCTTGCTGGTCTCAGGTCAACTGCATCGACCCAATTCTGTTTGGAATAGCACCTGGGGGGAATTAAGTGACGACATTCAACACAAACAAAGGCAAATTCTTCAGCGGCCAGGTAATTTGCGTTTTAACTTTTGCCGTATTGCTTTTCAAAAATGTAGTTGTTTTATAGCCTGTGTAGTTTTTGCTTATATAAGTTGGTATTTCCACTGACTATTGCAGAATTGGTGTTGAGTGTCGATCAATTGAAAAGTTATGCTTTGGCTGAAGTTGGGAAATTGTTAGAGAGTAATGGCAAGAGTTTTGACAATTATCCTGATATGCCTCGGCCGGATGCGGGATTGATTCCAGACAGAGGCAACAGGTTGATTTACGATGAATTGAATTATGACAAACAACTTTTGGCTAAAGAGCATCGTAATTTGATGTCAACCATGACACCTGAGCAGAGAAGAGTATATGACAAGATCATGGCACGGATAAGTGATAAAAAACCAGGTTTATTTTTCCTATATGGTTATGGAGGAACCGGTAAAACATATATCTGGAGAGCGCTGTCAGCGGCGTTGAGGTCTGCTGGTGAGATTGTTCTTGCGGTGGCATCAAGCGGGATAGCTGCGTTGCTAATTCCCGGTGGACGAACTGCGCATTCTAGGTTCGCAATACCATTAAATGTAGATGAATGTTCAACATGCGAAATAGGACCGACTGATGATTTAGCCCATTTGATTCGCCGTGCGAAGCTAATTATTTGGGATGAGGCTCCTATGATGCATCGACATTGTTTTGAGGCTGTTGACACCACTCTGAAAGATATTATGAAGGAGAACCGATTTCCTTTTGGAGGGAAAGTGGTTGTGCTGGGCGGAGATTTTCGACAAATTCTTCCTGTCATCCCAAAAGGCACACGACATGAAATTGTTCAGTCTGCTATCAATGCATCTCCTCTTTGGCGCTTTTGTGAGGTCCTCACATTGACTACTAACATGAGACTACTTGCGGGATGCGCACCTACTGATGTTGAAAAAAGAAGGGAATTTTCGGAGTGGATTTTAGGCATTGGTGATGGTAGTGTTGGAGATGCAGATGATGAGCACATAACGGTTAAAATTCCACATGATCTATTAGTACATCATTCTGGCACTCCCATATCAGATATAGTTACTAGCATTTATCCAGATTTGCTGCATAACATGAAAGATCCATCCTTTTTCTGTCATAGGGCTATTCTTGCTCCAAAAAATATCATCGTCGACGCTGTCAATGACTATGTGATGGATTTGATACCTGGCGACAAAAGAACTTACTTAAGTTACGATTCTCCATGTAGTGCAAGCTCAAGTGTTAACGTCCCAGACGATGTGCACACACCTGAATTTCTAAACACCATAAACACCTCTGGAGTTCCTAACCACAGACTCAGGTTAAAGGTTGGAGTCCCGGTGATGTTAATGAGAAATATGGATCAACCGTCTGGAATGTGCAACGGCACAAGATTGATAATTACCAAGTTAGGAACTTATGTGGTTGAGGGGAGAATTATATCTAGTCGTAATATTGGTAACAGGGTCTTTATTCCAAGATTGTCGCTAACTCCTTCTGACAAGAGACTTCCTTTCAAGTTTCAGCGCCGACAATTTCCATTAACTGTATCATTTGCTATGACTATTAATAAAAGTCAAGGTCAATCACTCAAAAATGTTGGAGTCTATCTTCCGCAGCCAATTTTTTCCCATGGTCAGTTATATGTTGCGTTGTCTAGAGTGACTTCAAGAGACGGGTTGAAAATATTAATAACTAACGAGGATGGTCAATATTCGGATACAACAACGAATGTAGTCTACAGAGAAGTCTTTCGTAATATTTAGTGTTTTGTTAGCGGTATTTGCGAATTGAATTTCGTATTGCTTTTTGTAACTTATTACTGGATGCGTTGTTGGATGTTGACTACCGTTTTTAGAACGAGTTTTAATTTAACTGCAGATTAAATTTCTTATTGCTTTTTGTAATTTGAAACTCAATGTACCTTTTCTAGAGAGAGTTCTAATTTTCTTGCTGATGTACTCTATGGTCTGAAGATTGTTATAACTTCTTTTGCTAATAGCATTATTTGCTAACAATCTTGAATTTGGTTAGTTTTTATCATTATGCTATCAATGTTTGGCTTCAGATAGAAACTTAGTATACATTGTTTTGTTATTAGCATGGCCATTTATGGCAAGTAGAGAATATTGCTTCTTTTTTGTTGATGAGCTATTCTTCTGAAACCGTGAGCCAACATTCTATGGAAAGTCGTGATAACTAACTCATGGAAAAACTGCAACTTGGTGCTATCATTGCTTATCCATTGTTTCTATTGGCTGCATATGTATTATCATTAATTGAAACTATTTTCACAGGCATGATGGCGCATGCAACCAATTAAATTCCATCAAACAATGTAGACTATAATGATGACAGGCGATATAGCATGCTTTGGAAATAGGTGAAACTTAACTATGCAAGCTATGTATCAATTAATGCATAGCCAATAGCAACACTCTCTGATCAGTTGGAAAGATTATGGTCATGCTTTTAAGCAACTAGCTGTTATTACTGCCTATTCTAGGCTCATGCTTATCCTAATAGCCTGCTACTCCAATTCAGATTAATCTTCTCTGTTATCTCTTGCATTAGAGAGGGTTCAACTGAGCTCTATATACCATCGCCATCCCCTCTCCCTTCCATTCCATATCACACTTCATCACCACCATGCCTACTATTCAAGATGTCATGCAAACCATCGCAGATTATCTAGAGGAACGCGATAAGGAGGATGCTGCAGGTGATGCACCACTTTTCTATTGTGCGTTTTTCTGGGTGTAATGGTATTCACACAGCGCTTAAAGCAATATTTGAGGATTAATTGCATCTTTTAGTATTAAATTGATGGTTTCCTGTAGTGTATGCTTGCTGATTTTGTTTCTCTATTACTTGCTTGCATGTGTGTTGATTTATCTATCCATCTTATTCTGCTGCTATTTTTGTATTGGCCAATCTGTGTTGTTCTTAATAGAGACAATTTATCAGGGATGATAGATTTTCTATCAATATCTGATCTTTTAAGTTTTATGATTATAAACCTTCCTGTTTGCATTCTTGATAGAACTTTTTCATTTTCTTACTTCACCATAAATTAATCTGCATTTTTACCAATGTGTCATTTTCTTGACTCAAATAACTTATTAGTAGCGATAGATCATCCATCAACGCATAATCTTTTAGCTTTTGCGAATATAAACTGCTGATTTTCTTACTTCACCATGAATTAATCTGCAATGTTACCCTTTTTCCCTTCTATATATAACAGTGATTTCAACCAATGCTTGCAAGAAACATTAAATTATCGGTTTGTGTTTGCCAATTTGTGGTTGATTGTGATTGATCTGATCTTTTGGTTTTTACAGTTTGATATAATTTTAACTTCATCAGATATTATAAATCTTCCTGCTAGAATTCTTAATCCAAACTGTTGATATTTTTGATTTCATTCAATTCTTGCAAAGATACTGTCTTTGTTTTATGAGCATCCATAAACTGTTGTCTACACTTATTTCATGGTTGTCATATGAGATTCTTTTACTTTGTTAAGATCTGAATCGTCGTCGCGGTGAGCTTCATCCCGATGTACGTCCACACGCAATGATGACAAGGACCTGCTATCTTGAATTCGATCCAATTAACGTAAGCCTGATGTTTATTCGTGATTTGTGATACAGTTATTCTATTCTAATGTTAATTGTTTTTCCATCTGAATCCCGGTCCAGCCTCGAGCAAAACTACCAGGATGCTTTACGAGGAATTTCGGTCATTATATTGGAGGCTATGTGATTCTGCAGGATCCTAACAGGAATCAAATACAGATATCTATAGAGAGGAAGGGTACAAAAATCTATTTCGCCCAAGGTTGGTCTCGCTTGAAGGATTTTTACAATATACAGCTGGGCGGTTGGCTAAGAATCTTATATATAAGCCCTACAATATTCCACATAAGGGTTCGACAAATGACTGGAAATGAAGTTGATTATCCCAAAGAAACTCCTCCACATAGAATGTTGCTCGCTTCGCTATCCGGCGAAGGACCTTCAAATGGCCCCGTCAGATTTTATGCTGTTCCAAATATCTTCTTTCATAAGCTTGAAAAGACATTGTCGTCTTCCGATGTTCAATCCGGAACTTTGGTATGTTTTTATGATATTACGTTTGTCAGTATACTCATAATTTCATCGCAATAATTGACATGTGTTAATTTATCAAACAGACACTTTTCTGGAAGGGGTTTTGCGAAAGCGCACTGCCTAACAGGGATTGTCGGCTGACTTTGGTTGACTGGCTAGGACATTCATGGGAGTGTGATCTTCAGCTTGGAAGTAATCCTCATGTAACTTGCCAGATATCCGGGCAATGGAGTGATATTTGTAAAGCCCGTCGTTTGACTTCAGGCTTGGTTGTCAAGTTCGGTGTGACTTCGCCATCAAATAATAGAGTGCTCTATTTTAAGGTGTCCCCTTTTATAGGTGTGCGAACAACATTGCTTGGACCTACAAGGGATGCTAAGCGGAAGCCTTTTTACCAAACCGAGCAGTATTTTATGCTTTGAATAAGTTTGTCCCTTTACATGTCAAATAATAACTCTTTGTTAGGAACTTCAACGTTTAGCTCTAAATTTTCCGTCATTTGCCATGCTTTTATGATATTCGACTTTGTTGTATGTTTGCTTCTTAGCGTTGTCTTTTCCGATTAATAATATCAATATGCGAATCTCATAATCCCGCTTAAACATATATGTTATGTAATTGATTCACCTAATTTCCTTCATGAATATTTCACCATCAACATCCATGATTGGCATCGCCCATGATTGGCGTCCCGCGGAACCCGTGCAACGCACGGGCAGCCGTCTAGTGAGAGAAAAAGAGGTAGGGAATTCAATTAGGGTTTGCAGCCAACAAAAAGTAGGGTTTTAGAAAGTGAACACATGAGTTTTCTCTTTGAACAATTCCAAAGGTTCTTAGAGTATCTCCAATCGTTATTGTCTTGGGTATCATACATTAATAACAAATGGTCCCTACAATGCCACGTAATATTTATGCAACTCATACATATTTTGCTCCAATGATGATACCACTTTGAGTATCCTACATTAATAACAAGTAGTCCCTTCTATTTTTTATTTTTTTAACTTTGTCTAAATAAAAATTAATATATAGAAGACTTGACAAAATAAGTAGAAATTGAGCAATATATATATATATATATGAAATATCATGATCGTAAAAAAATAAAAAAAAAGATGATCACGAGGTATTTATTGTGTAAAACGGTCATGTCTTGATATATATATATATATATAAAAGCTAATAATGTTGATTTATATACCAAGAAAATAAAATTAAGTAACATCAAATTGATGATACGGTACCTTAAATATTTAAGGTACCGTATCATCAATCTTGATACCCTCCATGCCATGTCATGGAACTCCAATGATAAAAAAAATTAACGTACGTATCATTAACCTATGAAACTCTCTTAGATACCCTTATTGGAGATGCTCTTAGTAGTTACGAGTATTTTGTATTTATAGTGTGTGGTGACAATATTTAAGATTTGAATTTAAGAACTTATGAGTTGCGAAATTATGACATTTTAAATTTTTTAAATTTTTAGTTGTCATTAACTTTTTAAGAGATCGAGTCATCATGTTCGACCGGTTTAATAGCTATATAATTTTATTAAACAGACCGGTTCATTCCTCCGGTTTATCGGTTTGATCCGGTTTATGCATGTGGTTCAACCAGTGACCCGGTGGTTTGACCAATGAACCACCGGTTCGGTTTTTAAAACATTGGAAAATAGTGAAGAGTAATTATTGGCTTTTCTTTTTTCTGAAGCAATTGGGTTTTTTTTTTTTTGTTAAAGCAAAAAAATAGAATAGTTTATTTAATGAAAATTTAAAACAGATGATAATTTATTTTAGGAAATTATTCTATATTTGTATTTGTATGCAGAAGGTATCGGTGTGTGAATGTTTTAAATTTCTGGAATTTCGAATTCAATTTTTTTCTTGCAACAATTCATTGAAATTGAAATATTACAATAATAATAATAAATGAATATCATAAATATTAATCAATTAATAATTAAAAGTAAATAAACAATTCAGGAGGGAATTGAATGAAAATGTGGTGTTTTCCAGCCATATGATGAGGTGAGTTACTGGTGGTGATCAATATCATCAAAGTCAAAACAAAACAAATCAATAAATTATATTCAAAACAAATCAATAAATTCTATTTATATATAGATTTGGTAACAAAAAAAATAATTATATTATTACACTAATGTTTAGTTTATGCGTAAATATATTTTTTTTCCAAAATCTATTAAGCTTATTTTGGGAATGGTCACACAATTGTAAACCTAATTTCTCACCTTTAAAGTTTGAAGTCATCTTGAAAACCAACCCTATATTGGCTTTTTGTTTAAGAGGACACTGACTTGTTAGGACTGATTTGGGCTTTCCACTCATTTTCCTCTTTAATCTATAGTGAGTTTTTACTAACTTTTTTTGTTTTTTTGTTTTAATTTATGTGATGTGATCCCTTCCCCACTTCCTTCCTTTGATATGAAATATTCATTGTTAATGCCATGTTGATTTTTATTTTACTTTGATTTGGTTGATTTGAGATTTTGTTTCTTTTACGGTTTTTCTATAGAATAAATCAATTACTTGTCTTTGTGTAAAACCAACAATTACTTGTGTAAAACCAACAATAAATTGGTTCAAGGGTAAAAGTTTTGATTTCCTTAAGCATGTGGTTAGATGTTTAATTTCTAACTTAACTGTATGAAGAAAATTTGATTGGGAGAATTCACTTGTGTGCTGCACAATTTCCCTGGCAGAGATTAATCATTGTTAATGGCGGTGAAGATTTCGTACTAATATTATAGCAACTGAAAAAAAAAATTACTTGTGTCAATATACTTTTGTTTGGATAGGCAAGTAAAATGAAAAACATAGAACATAAATAAATATAAATGCAAAAAACATTATTTTATATAGGCCAAATGCATCTATAGGTCTTTAAGTTTTACGTTTGTATTAGATAAGTCCTTCAAGTATTTTAAGTATCAGATAGGTCCTTTAACTTTTTTAAGTATAGATAGGTCATTTAAGTTTTACGTTTGTATCAGATAGATCCTTTAAGTTTTAAGTTTGTATCAAATAGGTCCTTACGAAATATGACCTATTTGATACAAACTTAAAACTTAAAGAACCTATCCGATACTTAAAAAACTTAAAGGACCTATCTGATATAAACGTAAAATTTAAAGGACCAATGTGTTAAAAGTCACACATCATATGTGAAAATATATTTTATAAGTAGAGATATCTTCACCTTACAAATTAATTTTGTAGCTTGATTTAGAATTAATCCTAAATTCTAATATGTTACCGGAGTACCAAAGCACCTATTATGCATATTTTCACTATTGGATGATCGATCATTTATAAATATACACATCAAGCTTGCCCAATAGTGTAGTGTGTGCGGATAAGAGGAGTCTCACATTAGATGTGAAACGACCTAAATATGAGTTTATAATTAGAAATGATTTTCACCTTATAAGTCGGTTTTATAAGTTAAATTAAACGCAACACAAAAGAAAATATATTTTTGAATGAAAAATTGTTTAGACAACTTTTGTTTTTATTACTTTTTTGTTACAACTTTTGTTTTAATTGGTGAAATATTGTTGTTCGTTTATTACTACGAATTTTCAGATCTCCGAGACACAATCACATAACCCAGCAGTCAAGAATGTGGTGTCCGTGTATACAAGGAAACGATGCTCCCCTCGTTGACGTGGTATTCATCCTTTTCTTTTTTTGGTATTCATTCTAACTATATCACAATTGATTTTAATATCGATATGGTTCATGTTTGCAGCTATTCATAAAAGGTGGATATAGTGTTCTTACAATGATGCTGGCTTTGGGCCAAACTTTAATATATTTTCTTATTTATTAAAATAAAATAAAAGTGTATGTTTAATTGGGGTTAGATGGATGAGAAGGGAAATAGAAGGAATATTTTTAATTATATGTGTATAGTTCAATTTTTATAGAAAAATAAAAACTGGTCCATGTTAACACTTTTCTTATTACTCTTTGTTTTATGAATTTGCAAATAATATTCAATTTTAATTATGTTTTCTCCATTTCCTAAGGAATGTGTACTTAAAATGGAAACTTCAGAAGGATGGGAAAATTCAATGACTAAAGTTTTGGAAAACTTTGAAGGTATGTTAATTTACTGTTAACATCATGTTATCGTTTTTTAATATAAAGTTCTACGTACCATGATGTATTTTTATTTATCTAATTAAGATCAAATCGTTGAGATCTAAAAATTATTTTAAAATTTGAATGTTCTATTTTAATTAAATGATTAGAAATACACAGACTTTTGACCTACTGACCTACATGCAATTTTGAATGAATTCAACCTTTATTCTACTTTTTGTGACATTAGTTATAGACTAAAAAATTCTAAAAGAAACTTCTTATGACATATTTTTCTTTTGTTTCTTAGATTTGAGTTACGAGATTAATCCATCTCTTGGATTCACTTACATAAAAGGTAAAGCAGACCCACAACAAATTATATCACAACTATCAAAGGGTGGAAATCATGCTAAAATTGAATGGATTAGTAATGGTTTTTCAAGAGAGGATCAAAACCAAGTTCAACAAGTTCAACAAGAGCAACCAAGTCGCTATTACTATAATTATTTAGATCCATATTATCATCATGCAACATATCCTTATCAACATAATATTTATCAATTAAATCCTCCTTACCCTAATTGGTATAACAACTCACAAAATGCTCTTCCTTATGGAAATCATCATGTTCCAGAACACCAACATAATCGAAACAACATGTTTGAAGTTGGAAGCTTCTCCGGTCGATCATTTGATTCTCATTGTCCGGTTCGTTCAAACAATCATCATTCGGATTCAGGGGATTCTTCACCGCCATTTATTCGACCCGAAATCAATAATCAAACAAATGGACAACCGACCCAACCTACTAAACCACAACCATCCGGATTTCTCAAGAAACTTGTTGATAAGTTATGCTTTAAATGTTAAGTAATTTGGTATTTCATATTTCTTGCTTATATAAATTGTGACTTTGCTATTTTTGTACTTTTATACCTAAGATATTCTTGCATGTATTTATGAAGACTAATTCTGAAAGTTTGATTTTTCAATTACTCTTATTACGAGTATTATATACTAATGAGATATAATGTTTACTTGTGATGAGAATTCTTAGTAGTTATTACAATTTTATTTTGTATGTATATAAACCCTTAGTGTATTTCTAGGGCAAACCACAATTTTGGTCTCAAAGTGTATTTCAATGATATATTAGTCCTTGAATTAAACGAAAATCAAAATAAATCCTCCATTCTTCAATCCATAATCATTTTAATCCCTCGACGTTAAGTAAACATTATTATAATAAAAAAATGCTCATGTGCAATAAATTAAGAAATGACTATATGCATGACAATGTGTCGAGGACCAAAATAAAGAAGAAAAAAAGGAAAACAAAAAAAAAAACCTTTCATTCTTCTTCATTTTTATTTTTTGATAGAAAATATTTTTCGAAGCCCGTGAACCAAAGCCAAAGAGGTACAATATTTCTTGAAATTTGCTCTTTAAGCCCCCTGAGTTGCTCTCAGGCCTCCCAATATTCCGTTTTTACCACTTAGAACCAATTCGTAGGTCACAATCCGAATTTGATTTTCGTATAGACACATTTCGGATTTTATCTTCCGAACTGCTACAATCTTCATCTTCTCATATGAATGGGTCTCGAGATAAAGAGGGACAACACGAATGGCAACGAGAACTGCGATAGATAATTTTGGAAAATAATTTTGAGATTCAACTAATATTCCAGGCTTCTGAACAGTTAAGATAATTTTGATTTTCGTTTTTTCTGCCCAGGTTCTCTTGCATCTGTGCGGTGGTTTTTATTTTTTCATGTTGTTGCTCTCTCCTTGGTTTGCACCAATTGCTTGAGTGTAGGGGTTGTTTGCTGTATTTGTTTTGGTGTCGCAAGCTCTTGTGAACTCTTTTTTTCGGTTTGGTGCAGCAGGTTTGTTTCCTGTTTTTCACTTAAATTCAGATCTTATATTCCGAAATCGCTTAAAATCGGATCCTACATTCCGAAATCGCTTAAATTCGAAACATAGATTCCGAAATGATGAATTATAGTGCACCATTGAGAACAACAATCTCAGTTACGGTGCTTCTTTTATCCTTTGTGTTAATAATATTGGTTTTATAATTCAGACTCTGCAATGTTGAGTCAGATGCTGGAACATCTGTCCTTCAGATGCTCTACCAGATGTTCTATACAATGTTGTAACATTGTTCTGTGTAGACAGTTAGTTAGTTAGTTACTAGCTGGCATGTACAGTTGTATTTCAGTTAGTTAGTTAGTTTTGTTTGTCTTAGGTAGTTATGCAGTTGCTTGCATTTGAAGCAACCACCTATTGTATATAAACAAATAAGGCCCTTTGTGGAAGAATAAGATTTTTTACTTTCCCTTAATCATTTTTTCATAGTTTTCCAAATCTCTCTCAACTTCATCTCCCTCATTCTTTGTTCAAAGGGTTAGAGTGAATAACCCAACAAAGTGGTATCTAAGAGCAAGTACGATCCAAGGATTTTTGATTCAATCTTGAGGATAGAATTTGTGATTGTGATTCAATCATGGCAGGGAAGAGTAACTTCCACGCAAATCTTCCAATTCTTGATGGAAAGAACTGAGATACATGGGTCAAACAGATGAAGGTGATATTCATTGTTCAAGAAGCTGATGAACAAGTGAATACAATTCTTGATACATTGCCGGCCAATGCAACAGAGCAGCAAAGAACCACATTTAGAGAGCACAAAAGAAGGATAGCAAGGCTCTGTTTCTCATTCATCAATGTGTGGATTCAAAGGTGTTTGAGAAAATTGCAGATGCTACAACCTCTAAGGATGCTTGGGACATTTTGCAGAAGAGTTATGGAGGTGATGCAAAGGTCAAGAAAGTGAAATTGCAAGCCTTAAAGAGACAATTTGAACTATTGGAGATGAAGAATGATGAAGCAGTTGCAGAATACTTCACAAGGGTGGAAACTCTCACAAATCAGATGAAGAATTGTGGAAGCACACTCAGTGAAGAAGAAATGGTGGAAAAGGTACTAAGAACTTTAACTCATAAGTTTGATCACATTGTGGTGACAATTGAACAAACAAGAGACTTAAGTGAAATAAAGATGGATGATCTGCAAAGCACTCTTGTGGCTCATGAATTGAAGCATGGTGAGAGAAATCATGGCAAAGAAGATGAGAAAACTCTGTTTGTAAAGTTCAAGAAGTATCAAGATGAAAAAAAGAAATGGCAGAACAAGAAAGGTTCCAAGAAAGGGAAAGAAAGTGTTGAATACAAGCCTGAATCTTCAAAGAAAGAAGGAGGGCAGAAGACAAAGAAAGATAAGAGTACCATTCAGTGTTACAATGGTAACAAGTATGGTCATTATGCAAGTGAGTGTAAGGCTCCAAAGAAGAAGAAAAGCCAAAATACTGAAGAAGAGGCAAATGTTGCACAAGATGGTTCAACATCAGAAGATGATGTGAGTTTCATGGTTACAATTACTGATGAAATAGCTGAGTCTATGGTTTGGTACTTTGATACTGGATGCTCAAATCATATGACAGGGAACAAGAGTATTTTGACTAATTTCAACAAGTGTCTTAAAACAAGGATCAAACTGGTCAATGGTAATTTCATTGCAGCTGAAGGCATGGGAAATGTGGTGATTCAGAGGAGCAATGGAAATAAGGCAGTTATTGAGAAGGTCCTATATGTGCCAGGGATGAAGTGTAATCTGATGAGTGTAGGTCAATTTCTTGAGAAAGGTTTCAAAGCAGTGTTTGAAGGTGAAACACTGAAGCTCTTTGATTCAAAGCAGAGATTGATCTTGAAAACAACTCAAAGTCAAAACAGAACCTTCAAGACACAAGTTAAGACAATTGAAGTTGAATGCTTGGTTGCATTTACTGAAGATAAAGACAGTGACTTATGGCACAGAAGGTATGGTCATTTGAATTTCAAAAGCTTGTCAATGCTAAATTCAAATAACATGGTGTTAGGACTGCCTAGTGTTATAGCTCCAGTAGATACTTGCACTACATGTTTGTTAGGGAAACATCCTAGATCATCATTCAAAAGTAATTTGCCTATGAGATCTAGTGAAGTGTTAAATGTTATGCATTCAGATATTTGTGGACCAATTGATGTGTTATCAACTGGTGGAAACAAATACTTTATCACATTTGTTGATGAGTACTCAAGGATGATATGGCTGTACCACATAAAAGCTAAGAGTGAAGCTTTTGAAGTGTTTAAGAGATTTAAAACACTAGTTGAGAAACAAAGTGATAAGCAGATTAAGGTGTTGAGAACAGATGGTGGAGGAGAGTACACATCAGACAAGATAGAAATCAGTAGAGATGTGAAAGTCTTGGAAAATGAAAGCTGTGATTGGAAACAGAAATCCACATCTAAGAAAACTTGTGAAGTGGACCTAGATGTTGGAACATCAGAAGCAAATGCTCTAGTAACCTTTGTTGATCAACATCAACATCAGGAGAACTACAATGAGGAAGATACCTCAAGTGATGAGGATAATGGAAGACACCTACCAGTAAGGACTCACAGAACTACTCAAATCCCAAGAAGGTTAGGAGATTGTGATATGGTTCCAGATAATGTTATAGACAATGAGGGGAACATTGTGCACTATGCTATGCTAGCAGACACTGAACCTCTAGATGTCAAGAGTGCACTAAAGAGTAAAGTGTGGTTAGAAGCAATGATTGATGAGTTAAAGTCAATTGAGAAGAATAAGACATGGGACATGTGCAAGCTACCTTCAGATAAAAGAGCAATTGATGTGAAATGGGTGTATAAGCTGAAGCAAAATCCTGAAGGTCAAGTGATCAAGCATAAGGCAAGGCTTGTGGCCAAAGGGTTTCTACAAAAGCAAGGATTAGACTATGATGAAGTCTTCTCTCCTGTGGCTAGACATGAGACTATAAGGTTAGTGATAGCACTAGCTTGTAGCAGAAGATGGCCTATGTTCCACTTAGATGTGAAGTCAGCATTTCTAAATGGTCCATTGGAGGAAGATGTATATGTGAAGCAACCACTTGACTTTGAGTTGAAAGGCAAGGAAGATAGGGTGCTGAAACTGAACAAATCTTTGTATGGCTTGAAGCAAGCCCCAAGAGCATGGAACAAGAGAATTGACCAATTTCTTGTTATGCAAGGTTTTGTAAAATGTAGTGTTGAGTATGGTGTTTATGTTAAACACAGTGATGACAAGCATATGTTAATCATATGCTTGTATGTTGATGATTTGCTAGTGACTGGCAGCTCACCCATGGAGACTAAGAATTTCAAATCACAAATGAAGAGTGAATTTGAAATGACTGATTTGGGAAAATTGACTTACTTTCTGGGAATGAAACTCCTACAAACAACAAAAGGAGTGATATTGCATCAAGAAAAGTATGCTACTGATATTTTGAAGAAGTTTGAAATGCTTGATTGCAATTCAGCAGTGATACCTGCGGACACAAGGCTGAAGCTAGAAGTAGATGGAAGCAGTGAGACTGTGGACTCTACTATGTTCAGACAATTGATAGGTTCCCTAAGATACTTGTGTCAAACTAGGTCTGACATTAGCTATGCAGTAGGCTATGTTAGCAGATTTATGAGCAAGCCACTGAAGTCTCACCTCTTAGCAGCAAAAAGGATACTCAGATACATCAATGGCACAATACACTATTGTGTGTTATTTCAATATTCAAGGGATAGCTCCAAAATTGAATTGAATGGATTTTCTGATGCTGACTGGTGTGGAGACAAGGTAGACAGGAGGAGCAGAAGTGGCTATGTGTTTAAGTTCCAAAATGCACCAGTTTCATGGTGTTCTAAGAAGCAATCAGTGATTGTTTTGTCTAGCTGTGAAGCTGAGTATGTTGTAGGCTCTCTAGCTGCTTGTCAAGCAAATTGGCTGCAATCACTTCTCGGTGAAATGAATATCATTGACAACATCACAGTAATGCTGAAGATTGACAACAAATAAGCAATTAACTTGGCAAAGAATCCTGTTAGCCATGGCAAAAGCAAACACATTGAAACAAGATTTCACTTTCATAGAGACCAAGTTAACAAAGGCAAACTCAGCCTGGAGTATTTCTCAAGTAATGATCAATAAGCTGATATACTAACTAAAGCTGTGAAGAGAGATCAGTTCCTGAAGCTAAGAAGGGAAATGGGAATTGTCAGCTTTGGCAGTCTGAATTAAGGAGGAGTATTGGTTTTATAATTCAGACTGTGCAATGTTGAGTCAGATGCTGGAACACCTGTCCTTCAGATGCTCTACAAGATGTTCTATACAATGTTGTAACATTGTTCTGTGTAGATAGTTAGTAGTTAGTTAGTCAGTTGTTAGTTACTAGCTGACATGTACAGTTGTATTTCAGTTAGTTAGTTAGTTAGTTTTGTTTGTCTTGGGTAGTTATGCAGTTGATTGCATTTGAAGCAACCACATAATGTATATAAACAAATAAGGCCCTTTGTGGAAGAATAAGATTTTTTTACTTTCCCTTAATCAGTTTTTCATAGTTTTCCAAATCTCTCTCAACTTCATCTCCCTCATTCTTTGTTCAAAGGGTTAGAGTGAATAACCCAACAAATAATAGTGGAGAAGAAGAAACTGGAAAGATAGTTGGATCTACATCTCCTTTTTCAATCCTTCATCACTTCCTCCTCTATTATAATAACCACCACTACTATTACAGTCATTACTAATTGCAGGACATGGAGCACCTCATTTGTTACATTCATTCCTTCTAGCAAAGTTTAAGTTCCCACAACCATTTACACTATAACAATTATGAATCATATAAATAAAAAATCCAGTTCAATTGCTATGTTCAATTTCATCCATGAACACAAAGTTCTTCATTTCCTTTTTCTTCTCAAGCCTAAATCCAGTTCTTCATTCCTTTTTTCTTCTCTTTTAATTTAATTTTTAAAAAAAAAGCTGATCGTTTAAGTGAAGTTTTTTTTTTTAAGAAGATGAAGTGAAAAATTGAAGGTGGAATTAGAGAAAAAATGGATGAAATTGAACACAACAGTTGGGAAGATGAAATCGGAATTGGGGTCTGGTTTTAATTGGTTCGGATTGTAATTTCCGAATTAGATTTAAGGGCAAAAATGGACTTTTGGGGGGTTTGAGAGCAACCTAAGGGGGCCTAAAGAGCAAAAATCGTATTTCTTCTTCATTTTCCGTTGGAACAAAAAACACAATACTGCATGAATTGGAAAAAAATATATATAAAATTCAATAGTGAGTAATATAGCATATTAGTATATAGGTAAATTCTAATATGGACCACTTCATCAAGTGGTCCATGGTGGACCAGTCACGAATAACACTATAACGAATACGAATTTTACAAAATTCACCTTTTGGATTGAAAGTTTATATCATATAGATCACCCATAGAAAAATTTAGAAAAATTGAAAATCATTTGATACGTTATTGAGACACATAAATATTGATGGGTCTCAATAACATATCAAATGATTTTCAAAAGAAATTAAAAAATTTATGGATGATCTATACGATATAAACTTTCAATCCAACAATGAATTTTGTAAAATTCATGTTTGGTCACTTGTCCACGGTGGACCACTTCCGTAGCATTAGCCTTAGTATATATGTATGACCTACTATTTTGTATTTTGACAATAAAATTGTTATTAAGTTCTACAACGGTTTTGTTTAATCCAATATTAGCCTTTAAACTTAAAATTAGTTAGTGGTTACGATTGATTAATAATAATTATTAGATTGAGACTCATTTCTTTTATGCGGAATTTAAAGATTGTTGTTCCAAAACATACTTTAAATAAAATGAATTACTTATAACGATTTTTTATCATAAACAGTTTTTTTTAACAACAAACACATATATACTCTGTTTTAAAAAAAAAAGAAAAGAAAAGAAAAAACTTTACATCTGTATACCATACATAATTATAGTTTTTTTTTAATGGCATACCTAATTATACTGTGTAACAAACCTTATTCATGGGGGCCATTTTCTCATACAGTGGCTGATTGAGGAAAAACCGTCCGTAAACGATGAGCGTCAAATATACGATTTAAATTCTTATAATAAAAAATTGTAAATAAAAAAAATTAAAGATAATAAAATGAACTGAAAATATAGATAAATCACTGTTCGAACCGCATACAAAAACCGGATTAAATCATATGACTCGGTCTCATTAGAACTTTTATCTTAATTTGTATTAAACCGGATCAATCACCTGCCAAAAAATAATAACACTTATAAAATGTACAAAAAATTCTTATAAATTAAAATAAGATCACAAATTTAAATTCATTGACTATGGTATAATTATTTATTCGAACACAATTTAATTTTAAACACAAAACTAGTTTTTATATAATAAAAATGAATTAATTACAAACAAGTGTGTTTTATGAATAAATTATAAATATAATAAGTTTTTTTATAAGTAAATATAATAAGTTAAAACCACCTACTTTAATAATATATTAAGTTAACGTTATGTGTAAAAAATATGTTAATTCAACTAAAGTGGTGTTTTCTCACAAAAATAATAAAGTATAGTAGCATAAAAAAAAAGTAAAGTGGTGTTGTAGTAGTTGTTATTTTTAAATATAATTAGTTTAATGTAAACATTTTCCACAAAAGAACCATAGTTTGTTAGTGACAAACAAGGTCATCTATTTTTCAGTCAAAGTGGTAGGTCTCTTGTTTGATACATGCCAAGACAATTTTTGAATTTTTTACAATATAATATCAATATATGTAAAAACTGGCCGGTTTTTAGAAAACCGCAAGTTCACCGATTTTACCCAGTTTTATTCAGTTTGCACCGGTTCGGTCCAATATAGCGAACCAACCGGTTATCCCAACTGGTTGAACCGGTCTATTTAGTCTGATTTTTAAAACATTGTGGGTGGTTGGATGCGGGTCGGGTTTCGGTCAACAACAATCCAACCCCTCTCTCTTCATCTCTCTCTCTAAAAATAATTTTAGTATGCAATCCTCTAAAGCATGCTGCAACCATTACTAAGTCCTAGTTCAACTGTCAAAAATGTCAAAATTGTATTTTTTTTTCAATTCCATTTAAAAAACTTCCAAGGTTTGCAATCCTCTAGTGAAAATACTACTAACATTGAAAACACGCTACATTCAAAAAGCTTCCAAGGTTTGCTTACATATTCCATTCTGAAGTGCAAAGTTTTTCACAAGAAGGGGGGTTTGAATTGTGAACCTTTAAAAATTGCATATAAAAATTATCACAAACAATATACTCAAGAGTATTCTCAGATTGTTAGTTATATCAAGTATTCAAAATATATTGTAAACTAGAGAACGTTCTATCAACACTCTCTGACAGTAAATATAAAAGATAACTTGTGATTTATGTGATCAGTGTATGCGTAAATTAAATAGGAGTGAAGGGAAGAGAAAACACACAAACAATTTATCTTGGTTCACCCAAAACCTTGAGCAAGTCCAGTCCCCACGCTCATGTGAGATTGTCCACTAAGAGATTCGAACAAAATGAGTTTTTATAGAAAAACACCATAAGTTTTGATGATAACAAAGTATTAAATGGACAATTGAAATTTCTAATTCTTGATCTAGTGTACGTGAACATAGTATAAAATTCATACACAAGATCATGTTTTTAAGTTCTGGCGAAATTATATTAAGTCTCTGAAGAACACAATCTGAATTATACGTTAAGCCTCTGAAGTGACTCAAGGTATGAAGACTATAAGAGCCTCTGAAGAAGTTCTCAAAAGCTAAAGTTTGTCATGTCCAGAAGAAGCATACTCTGTTTTTCAAGGAAATATGGTATTTATGTATAAAGCTTCTAGGACGTTCTTTTGAAAGATTGACAGCTCATGGTTAAGAAATTATCAAGTAGTATAACACTCTTATCCTCAACCTTATCATCAAATGGAGCGTATCTTTACTCCAAATGGTGGAGAGCGCTTTGGCAAAGACGAAGTAGTGAAATTGATTTACTTCTTTTGGAAAAGAAAATCAATTTCGTATCTTCAAGGATTCACTGTTTTTTATCATCAAGGAATACAACGGTTTTATCTCAACGTCTCAAACTACTTGGAGTATAAATAGAAGACATCTCTCTTGAGAAAAGACTACTGAACTTTCAACTGAAACTACACTTTTGAATTGCTAAGCTATAATTTTTTTTTATATTCAAAGACTCTGAGCTCTAAAACTCTTTCATTCACTCAAATTTAGTTTAAGTGTTAGTGAGCCTTGTTTAAGCTTAGAAATTTAGAACACCTTTGTTTTACAAGTGTTTCAGTATTGCTTAATTGTTTTAAGTTTGTAAGAAGTCTCTTGTTTTGTGTAACTTGAGCATTTGTGAAGTCTCTTGTTTGTGTGCTTGAGCATTAAAATTGTAATCTTGGGTGATTATAGTGAAATCCCTTGGAAGTACAAGGGGACTAGACTACTCTCGGTTTGTGAGAGAAACCAGTATAAATTCTTGTGTGTTATCTCTTCTTTTTCTCTCTGTTTTTGTTTGCTTTGAGCATATCTTAAACTAATGCTACCATAGCAACAATTATTACTACTGATCATTCTGCTTATTACTTATTACTAACCATATTTTTTCTAACGAATTTACCACATTTTTTATTGGTTTTACAACAATTTAAGGGTTCCTGAAAAGTGAACAACCAGAATTTAAGGTGTGTAATGAGGCTCAGCAGCTAAGGGATAACTTTAAGTCAGTCACTGTCGAACATGTTCATAGGGTATTCTCTTTTTCATCTAGCATTTGAAAATCATTTATGATCATACTTACTCAAATTGTTTTTGAAAATCATATATGATTCAAATGCTTGAATGGTCAAAACTTGTATGATTTGAAATTAAAAATACTAGTTCCACTACTTTGAATAGAAATCACTAGCATCAATGGCACTGGCATCAATATTACCTCCCTGTTTCATGATTTTAACAAATGCCTGTTTTTTTAATGTTTTAAGGATCATAACACTGAAGCTGATGCTCAAGCAAGTCGGAGTAAATATCTCGGAGGCATGACTTCAAGATTTTTTTGACTTTTAATTACATTGTAGTTGATTTCTTGATTAATCTTGTGTTTTCTTTGTTCTTAGATTTAATTATATTTATATATTTTGGTTTTTTGCAGCTGGGCAAGTTGAAGGAGATTATTACTACGACTGATCATCTGACAGCATACCACTATCAAAAAACAATTGGCAACAATGTTACTTTTCTTGTTTAGGTTGTGCTTATTACCAGTTTAGCATTTAGGGGTTTTTATATATAACACTGTATGTCAAAGGTCAAATGTTGTTGTTTGCAATTTTGTCAAATTGAACATGTAATTTTGTGTATGTGCCCACTAATTTGCTTATGAACTTAAAGATGTTGCCCTGATTTTATGTTTGGATGTTATACTGTTGTCGGAGTTCTATTTTCTACTTTCATGTGTTTGTGTTTATGTTGGTGTGTGTTTTAGATTTTGTTATATTGATATTAATGGAAATCAATAGTGTTAAATACACCATTAAAAAAATTGTGGGACAAAAAAAAGCATTTTAAAAAATACGTGGGAAGCAAAAAAAAAAAAAGCAAATAGCGGCGGTTCAAACCGTCGCTAAAGCTCCAAAAAATTTGCAAAAATAATTAAAAATAGTGACGGTTGTAAACCGCCGCAAAAATCACCACAACCGACGCTAACGTCCTACTACCGGCGGTTATTCCAAGTGACGCCTCTTTTTTCAACGGTTATGAATTTGTATTGCAACGATGTACTTTATCTATTTGAATGAATGAATATCGTTTATTATGTAAAAAAAAAAAAAGGAATTAAATTTTCTTTTACATCCGCACACGCACGCGCGCATGTACACATGACGTGTGCGTGCGTGCGTGTAGAAAAATAATATTCATTAGTGTATCTGTAAAATAATCGGAAAATCATATATTCTTTTGCTTTTAAATACTCAGTACCTCCAACATTAAATATTCATCGTCATTAGTCCAACTTTAGACACAAGCTTAGAACAAAGAAACCATTCAAAAAAATCCTTTTATTTGTGAAACACCATGACAACTCAATTCAAAGACCAAAATTTCATCCTTGGTGGAATACTTGGAATAATAATTTTTTTCTCAAATTTATTTGACCTTTGCTGATGTTACTGAAGCAAATGTTTTGCTAAGGTGGAAACATAGCTTTGATAACCAAAGTAAAGCTACAATGTCAACTTGGACAAGAAGCACAAGTTCATGCAGCTAGGAAGGAATTGAGTGTCACAAATCCAAATCTATATTTAGCATAAAGCTTGCAAATTATTGACTAACAGGTACACTCCACACTCTTAATTTCTCCTCATTCCCAAACTTCATCAGTCTAAATATTCACAACAACTCATTTTATGGATCAATCCCTCCATCTATAGAGAACATGGTCAACCTAAATTCTCTCATACTTGAATATAACCATTTCTCTGGACCTATTCCTTCCGCCATTGGAAACTTGACAAAGCTCGTTTATTTAAGCATGGTGTCTAATCATTTGTCTGGATCAATCCTAATTCAGTTGGAAATCTAAACAATATGATTATCCTCAGTTTACAAATAAACAATCTTTCTGGAATTATTCCTGCTTCAATTGGAAATTTGACAAACCTAGTTGTCTTGGAACTAGCCACCAATTAATTTCATGGTAGAATTCCAAAAAGCCTATATAACATTACAAAATGGCAAAGCTTGTTATTAGCCGAAAACGATTTCATTGCCCATTTGCCACCTCAAATATGTTTTGGTAGATCTCTACTATACTTCTCGGCTTTTCGCAACTAGTTCACTGGCCCAATACCCTCAAGCTTAAAAAAATGCTCCAGTATTATAAGACTTAGGCTTAAGGGTAATCAAATCGAAGGAGATATAGCAAAGGACTTTGGTGTATTTCCGATTTTGCAATACATTGATCTAAGTGACAATAAATTTTATGGTCACATTTCAATAAATTGGGAGAAGTCCCCTAATCTAACCACCTTCAAAATATCCAACAATAACATAATTGGTGGCATACCATTAAGATTTTTGGAGGCAAAAGGGCTAGGCAAGCTTCACCTTTTTTCAAACTAGTTAACAGGAAAGATTCCAAAGGAACTTGGATATCTGAAATCATTACTTGAATTTAGTTTCACCTTTCAGGAAGTATTCCAAGTGAAATTGGATTGCTAAAGAATCTCGAAGATTTCGATGTAGGAGGAAATATGTTGACTGGAATAATACCAAAAGAAGTGTTTAAGTTACCCTTCTTATGTAACTTGAACTTGAGCCAAAACAGAATTGAAGGGAGAATTCCCTCAGATTTTCTCCAGTCACAGCCTCTTGAAACTCTTGATCTGAGCGGGAATTTGTTAAGTGGAGTAATACCAACAATGCTAGGAGAGTTGAAGCAATTGCAAGAGCTTAATTTGTCATCATGCAGTCATCTTTTTGGCACCATTCCATCCACCTTTGAGGATGTCATGTCAAGTTTAACACATATAAACATATCGAACAACAAGTTGGAAGGAAGGCTACCAAATAATCAAGCCTTTTTCAATGCTCCAATTGAATCGCTAAAGAATAACGAAGGTTTGTGTGGTAATCTGTAACATCCCAGATTTTCGGGACATTAATTACACACATTTTAAGTGAAAAGACTATTTTTTTTCCTTATTAAAGAATCAAATAAACTAATAATTCCAGATATTAATTATCGTGGTAATACACTTCTTCAAATATAATATTTCAGAGTAATGATAATTACAAAAGATTAAATTCATCTTTAACTCAAAATAAAATTCTAAATCAAGACTCTTGGTCTTTCACTACCCAAACACTCAATCTATTGGTCATAACTTGGGGTGCTTGTGAGAATCTTTCTCGACAAGACAGACACCAATATCCACGGATCTCGGAGCCTCAACTACCGCTGTGCAACTCTAATCTACTGGATTATTAACCTGGCCAAATTTGTTCATGAGGGTCGCTCCAAAACATAGGAAAACATCATCAATTAAGCATGCATATATCTACATATTGAAAACTCATAAATTATCCACAATAATCACTCACCACACAACATCATAGTTACACTCTCCAATACTTCACCAAATCCTAGAGGTTAGTCTATATGACACCCTAATGCATTCTATATGATCCGGATATTACCGCTCCACAGAGTAAATGTCCCACCATTGGACAGTGTCCCACCATTGGACACAAATACCCCACCGTTGGGTATTAAGGTTCGGTACCCCGCCATTGGATATTATTCCAAAACCACATCGACACCATTGAATGTATGAATACCCTATCACCGTTAAGTTAGTCACACTAGAAACTCTTACACCGAGTAGCTAATCAAAATGATCTTGTTCTAACTCCAGTTTAGAAACAATATCTCCCCAATGATGAATCCACTCACCAACCAAAAGACACTAATGATGACTCAATCACCAACCAACAGAAACCATCAATAATCCCAATCAGGAAATCAAAAGACATAATAAATTCATGAATAACAAGAAGCAAATAAACAAATGCATCATGAGAATTCATATATCATTTCACACACATCATAACAGTCACATAAAAGCATATGGTATAAATAAGGTAAACAAACAACGGAGGACTCTCTTACCTTAGCATCAGCAACTCTTAAAATTTCCACGACACAGTCTTTATTCCACTACACCTATACCTTCACAAATAATAACTAATAACTTAATTTTCAACTTCTATGTACTCAAAGTTTCGGTTTGGTTAATGTATGAATCACTACTAACTTCTATCGAATTATTTTATTATAAAAATAAGACTTCTTAATAAACCTGCTTATATAATAAAATATAATTACAGAATCAAAGACCACCTCTTACACTGCTTTTAAATTTAAAATTACTAAGACATCAACCATTACTAAATCCATGTTGCATGGAGTCAATTAGTTAAGCGACTGTTTTCATAGCCAAGAATTTACAAGTAACAATTGACAATCAAAATATGCTATGTATATTAGTCTTCTATAAATAATCCGAACAATATACTTCTCCATCCAAACATGTTTGATTCAAATATATTCATTCATATTTATCCTTTTTGCAAGACCACATATATAATATACTTGCAATTATCAATTTCTATTCAAAATAAATCATTTATTTTACTATAAAAGTTAGCTATAACATCTTATAATGGGAGATTTAATTAAATGGAGATTATAAAAAGTGATAGACCAATCTGTCTCATTTGTTAACCTTCTATCAAATTTAGACACATTAAGAAAATATAAGTTTCTAAGAAAGTTAGATAAAAGAGCATTCCTAATCAAATTTTATCTGAAACTATGAATATACTTTTAGAACTAAAAACTAGAATAAAGCATAACAAAATATTTTCCACCGATTAGAAGACTATGAAAAGAAAGAACTCCAAAAATTAAAATTTCCTTTAAGATGAACAAATCGTTTTCTACCTAAGACCATAAAAACTTGTTTTTGAATTAATTCTCAATATTCATACTCTACTCTAATTCAAATTCGAGGTTAATATTAGTTTACAATCACTATCAGACTTTTCATAAATCTAAACTAATTTCTAATCATAAAATAGTGATGAGAAAACAATATGAATACCAAAAGCGAAAATATTCTTACTTGATAGAGTCTACTTGCTAATCTTAGGATTGATCTTTCATTCTCTTCTTTTTCTCCTCAAAGCTTTCTAGGTTTTCTCTCTATATATTTTTCTAAGAGCGTGAAGTCAGAATGAGAAAACTGATTCCTAATAATTTCTATAATAACTTCTTCCTAAATTATAGGACTAGTGGGGTGAGGATTAGGTCTCATAATATCGGAAAAATAAAAGGAGGAGTTGAATTTCACTTCTAATTAACCACATCACGTTCTATTATTACTATATAATTTAGTTCCTATAATCTAGTTTTCCAATATATGTCCATATGATTCAGTATCTCATAGATAGCACATGTTACATACTCTCGTATAGATACATATATCCTTAATTATCTACCCATACCATATTAAATTTTGTGATCAAAATTAAATACTATCTAGTCAATTCCTATACCTTATTAATAAAAAAAATAAAATAAAATAGTCATATACATATCTTGTTAGAATAAAATAAAACAAGAAATCATTTAAATAATTAAATATGAGATTTTGACCATGAAATCGGTAAATTTTATAATAGTAATATCGTCACTCCATAAATTATAGAAATAAAAATAATAAAATACTTACATATACAATAAAGGAAAATTACGGGATGTTACATAATCACACTGGCTTAATGCTTTGCAGAACCAGCCACAGCCAAAAGATCCACAAAATCCTCCTATTTATTTTGTTTGATATCATAGGTGCTCTAATTGGGTGGTAGGGGTGTGCAAATAAATTGATTCCTTTGAACCAAATTAGTATCCAAATAGAACCAGTTTTTAAAAGCCTAGTTTAAAGATGAAAAAAAAAACAATAACCAAATTGATAACAAAAAAAAATTGGAAACCAAACTGAATTATATGGATCAGTTATGGTTAACCATACTTTTCACACCTCCCTAAATCAATTTCACCAACATTAATAATTTGAAAATTTTTTACAGAAAAAAGATCGAAAACTTTTTTTCCGAAACAAATATCGAAATTTGAAAAAAGATCGGAAACTTTTTTTTTTGAAAAAACATTGCAATTTTTTCCCAAAAAATATCGAAAACTTTTTTCAGGAAAAAATCGGAAACTTTTTTCCTCGAAAAATTCGGGAACTTTTTTTCCGAAAAAAGATCGGAAACTTTTTTTTGAAAAAAATATCGAAATTTTTCCCGTAAAAAGATCGGAAGCTGTTTTTTCGAAAAAATATCGAAATTTTTCCCCCAAACAAGATAGGAAACTTTTCCGAAAAAACCGGGAACTTTTTTCCGAATAAATAGCAGAAAGTTTTTTCCCGTAAAAAAATAGGAATTTTTTTCCGGAAAAAATCGGGAATTTTTTTTCCGAAAAAAAATTGGAAAGTTTTTTCTGGAAAAAAATCGGGAACTTTTTTCCGAATAAATATCAGAAAGTTTTTTCCCGAAAAAAGATCTATATTTTTTCCCAAAAAAAGATAGGAAACTTTTTCCGGAAAAAATCGGGAATTTTATCCGATAAAAGAGATAAAAATATCGCAAACTTTATTTATGGAAAAAATATCGAAATTTTTTCCCGAAAAAAAATCTGAAAATTTTCCGAAAAAATCGGGATATTTTTTACCGGAAAAAACTTTGGAATTGTTTTTATCTGAAAACGAAACTTTTTTCCTCGAAAAATTCGGGAACATTTTTTCCGGGAAATATTTTTAACTAAGATCGAAAATTTTGAGAACGTTTTTGTAAAAAAAATCAAAAATGTTTTTCTCAAAAAAATTGAAAAATGGATTTTTAGAAAATTATTTTTGCAAACTGGATATGAATGAAGTAAACCAAAGCCATAGAGGATAGAGAAGCAAAAAATTGAATCAAAATACTAATTGGTTTTTATTGTAAACCAGTTTTAAACCAATTTTAAACTAAATTGAATTTGTTTTATAAAATAAACCGGTTTTAAATGAAAGTGGTTTTGGTTTGGTTCATAAACCATATATTTGGTTCAAGTTTGGTTCGGTTCACTGTCATACACACCCCTATTGGATGATATTGCTGTGTGGGAATTCCATTGTGTGTTTTTTATCATAAGTTTCATTTTGGGGCAGAGCGATAATTAAGGTGAAAGCTTGTACATCACTCACTATGTAATGTAACCACTAAATGTTATTTGAATTTATTTTAATTGTATGTGGATTGAGAATCATATCATCCTTAGTTTTAACAGCCTTAACTTCTTCAAGTTTTCCGTTACATTGATGAGTAGATTATAGCTTAACAATATGAAGAGTGTAGGATTGGTATCATAACCATTTCTCTGGAGTTATTCCTTCTAGCATCGGAAACTTGACAAAGCTCATTTATTTAACCATGATGTCTAATCATTTTTCTAGATCAATTCCTAATTCAATTCAGTTGAAAATCTAAACAATATGGTTTTCCTCAGTTTACAAGTAAACCATCTTTCTGGAATTATTCTTGCTTCAATTGGAAATTTGACAAAACTATTTTTCTTGGAATTAGCCACCAATAAATTTCATGGTAGAATTCCAAAAAGCCTATATAACGTTACAAAATGACAAAATTTTTTAAGCCAATAACGTATAATTTGATATTTCCTTTTACATAAGCACATGCACGCACGCACGCATGCTCGTACGCACAAACACATGACAACCCATAAAAAATTTCAAACTCTAGTACATACCCCCCGAAAATATTACTCTAGCTCCGCCACTGATTACAAGAACTTAATTTATCATGCAATAATATTTCTCGCACCATTCCATCCACTTTTGATGATGGCATGTCAAAGTTTAACACATAAATATATCAAACAAGTTTGAAGAAAGACTACCAAGTTACTTTTGTTTTTGTTCAATAAAAAGTAAGTTAATAAAAAAAATAAACTTCTCTTAAACAAATACTCAAAACAAAATAATTATCAAAAAAAGATAAACTTGAAATAAAGATCAGTGGTAGAGCATGAAAGATTACACACGTTTCGTCAAATTAATAATAATAAGCCGACTTAGCTCAGTGGTAGAGCGCGTGGCTTTTAACCACGTGGTCGTGGGTTCGATCCCCACAGTCGGCGAATTGTTTTATTTTTTGCTAGAATTTTAATGATTTTTTTCTTTTCTTTTTTCCGAAAGGTTCACAGCCAGTTTTATTTTAATTTTATTTTGACTAATTCACAGCCAATTGTTAAAATCCAAAGAAAAGTTGATTATAATAATCTGTCAAAAACATAAACTGATTCTACAAAAAGAGAGTGATAAACTTGATGATATTTTTAGTTTGATAATGCAAAACTTTTTTGGGCCAATAGTATAATATATGCATTATAATTATTATAAAAAATATATATATAAACTTGAATATTCAGTAAAATAAAATATAAACTTGATAATATTACTTTATAATACAAACTTTTTTGGCCAATAGTTTAACATAAACTTGATATTATTCGATAATTTAATCCTTTTATTATCCAGAAAAAATAATATATATATATATATATATATGTGAGTTTGCTAACTTAGACTCGCCTAAAAACATGAAGGTCTAAGTTAGCAAGGTGCACCTTTTCACTTTGGACAAAAAAAAAAACCATTCATATTTATTATTTAAAACTAGTAATTTGAGGGATAGTTTTGTAACTTTCATTTAAAATGTTCCTTAATTTGCACTCATTTTGTTAATTTAAAAATGGACACATGGTTTAACATGGAACACTTGATATATATATATATATATATATATGGGTTTGCTAACTTAAACCCACCTAAAAACATAAAGGTCTAAGTTAGCAAGGTGCACCTTTTCACTTTGGACAAAAAAAAAATCATTCATATTTATTATTTAAAACTAGTAATTTGAGGGATAGTTTTGTAACTTTCATTTAAAATGTTCCTTAATTTGCACTCTTTGTTAATTTAAAAATGGACACATGGTTTAACATGGAACACTTGATATATATATATAGAGGAGGGATCCGTTGACTCCAGGAGTAAGTCTCCATTGACTTACTCCGCTTAATAACTCGATATCGGCATTATATTACTTCAATCCAACCGTTGAATTCAAAGTTCTCATTGAGTAGATCAACTCTACAAATTTTTATAAAAATCCAAAAAATGTAGTTATGTATTCAGACTATTGAAATTCAACGGTTTGTTTAAAAGTTTCTCGTACGTTCAATTGAAGTTATTAGAAAAAGTATCAAACGGTTTTGATTTTTTATAAAAATTTGTGGAGTTGATCTACTCAATGAGATCTTTGAATTCAACGGTTGGATTGAAGTAATATAATGCCGATATCGAGTTATTAAGCGGAGTAAGTCAATGGAGACTTACTCCTGGAGTCAACGGATCCCTCCTCATATAGATATATATATATATATATGGGTTTGCTAACTTAGACCCACCTAAAAACATAAAGGTCTAAGTTAGCAAGGTGCACCTTTTCACTTTAGACAAAAAAAAATCATTCATATTTATTATTTAAAACTAGTAATTTGAGGGATAGTTTTGTAACTTTCATTTAAAATGTTCCTTAATTTGCACTCATTTTGCTAATTTACACCCACTTTATTTTAAAAATGGACACATGGTTTAACATGGAACACTTGATATATATATATATATATATATATATATAAATATAAACTTGATAATATTACTTTAAAATACAAAACTTTTTTTGGCCAATAGTTTAATATAAACTTGATAATTCTCTATCAAAAAAATATATAAACTCTATAATTTAATAAAAATATAAATATATATAAACTTTATTTTACTTTTGAAAAAAAATTGTTACAATTGAAGTCAACAAGGTTTGAACTTTGAACCCATGCATATATAATACCTATATTTCTTACCCTTAAACTAAATTTAGTGGCTTTCTTCTATCCTTTTAATTAGGCTTCAAATCTTTTTTAATATTATGTCCAAGAAGTTCAAATTACATTATTCTCTCATTCTTTCTACTTTTTTAACAAGAACAATGCTATATGGTAGGACAAGGCAATTCGTCAAAACTGCACGACAGTGTATCTAATGTTGATATTTGACCTAGTTGGCCTGTTGTGAGATTTTTTTTTTATCAAAGTAAAAGTAATCCAAAAATTAATTATTGGGAAAATTTTGTGATTATTTTTGTACAAACTTCTAAAACTCTAGGACTTATTTTAGTTTTTTTAGAGCGAATGTCTGTTTTGGTCCTGCACTAATTTTTGACGTGTAGACAAACATAAAATCTAAATTAGTCCCTGACATATTTATACTATGGACAAAATAATTCCTTATTCGTTATAAAAGAAAGACTAGTTCGTCTCTAGTACGAAAATGTCAAGACTAACTTAGGTTTTATTTTTGTCAGGAACTAAATTGTTCGTAAAAAATTTGTAAGAGATTAAAATTAATCTTCACTCTTTCTTTATTGGTGATAAATTTTTCTAGTGTAATCAATTGTCAGTTGGCTCGGTTGTAATTTACATTGGACTTGGTAGTGAACAAAAATCTCTTATAATATTCTTTTATAAAATTGAAAATAAACAGGGGAATGGATCAAACTATAGCATAAGATATTTCAAACGTTGGAATCTACAGCAAAAAAATTGGTTATTTTGGATGAAATTAAAATTAAGTTGGAATAAATCATAATCAATAAGTAACTACATTATGGCAAGACATTTCGTGATCCTGTGACAACAAATTAGTCGTGACTTTAAGCATTTTTCTTCCTCCTAACAAATACACTTACGCCTCTTAAAATATATGATTTGGTCCATTTTGTTTTTATCAATAATTTGGTCCTTTTAACAGAAATAAATATTTTTATGATAATAATTAACTTTTAAGTCACTATTTTATAAAAAATCAACTTTAAATCGTCACTTAAAAAATTTATTTTTCTTTCTTAAAAAATTTAATTATAAATTTTATGATAGAATATAAAGTTCAATTTAAATAGTGTAATTCAATAAAAAAAATTATGGTTTAGCATTTTAAAATTTGGGATTTTTTATATAACTTCAATGTTATCGTTGATTGATTATTCAATTGAGGGTTCTAACTTATAATAATATATTTGTGTGCTTTGTTGGTTGCTTGTTTGTTTGTAGTTTGTTGTAATTTGGTCTAAATGCATCTTTTGATTTATGTGTGCTTTGTTTTCATGAAGCCAATTTTTGTGTTGGTTATTGTTCTACTATATATACTCAAATGATAGATAAAAAGAATTGATCAACATCGAGCAATGAGAAAACTAAACACAAGATTGTGTATTTTTATTGTTATCATATCAATACTTATGCACTGTTTTATAGTTTGATTTCTTTTTTATTTGATATGTTTCTCATGTAATCAATACTTTTACATTTTTTTTTAAAGCAATACTTATGTTGAAAAAGATTTGTTCAACAATATAAAAAAATAATTAGTTAGTTTGATTTGTTCAACAGTATAACTTATGATTACAATGAATATGTATGAACATTTTATATAATGATCTTACGACAACAAATATAATCTATTAGCAACTACTAATTAACTATCTTAAACAATACTAAACTAGTTCTAACAAATCTCAAACGATCTCTAACAAAAACTATACATTCTCGTTTGTAAAGTCTAACTCAACTATGACATTATCGAGAATGTTAAACTAGACATTTTTAGTAGTTACTCGGATTTGAATGAGGAACCTCCGATTAGTTTGTCACTTTGTCTACGTACAAAAGAAGATATCAAACATTCTCTATGCCATCAACTCCAAACTCACAATGGCCAACTAGTGGAGCCAATTCTTTGTTACAGCAGCAACAAGCATCATCCTCAACCTCAAAAACATAGTGATTAACCCATAAAACAGCATGCATCAAAACTAAAGGCACAACACAAGCTAAAGTAACTGCAAGACGAATCCCTGCATCAGTCAAAATCAATTGTACAATTGTTGCAAACACTAACAAACCCAACACAAATCTTTTATCTATTCTTCTATGAAGCAATAAATTGTTGGGACATGCTTTTAGTAGTAAATGATAAATGGTTATAACATAGGTCATTATAACCAACAAAATCAATGATGTTTTATGATACGGAATGAGGATTATGAAGAGTATGATCCACACAAAAAGTGTGTAATATAGTGCAAGGTTTTCTAAATTTCTTATGATGCGAATTGCCGCAGCTTCTGATGTCAATGGAATGCTAAATGGCCAGTAAATTTGGAAATCAGTGTAGAGCTTTTCATGAGGGTTTTTTGGTTGGTAAGTTTCAGAAATTGATGAAGGTGTTGTTGATATAGTTTGAGTTCTATGTGTAGCTCCAAGCTTTGCCATAACACACTTTGAAGTGAAAACTGAAATGTTTTGAACAAATCTAGGCGAGGAGGGTCGAATATCTCAGTAGATCATTGCAGCAAGGTCACTCTGTCAATTACAATACTTGTCGTGTATTTAAGTGGTTTACTGAAAGCTCAATTAAAAGAATTGAAAGATGAAAAATAAAACCTCACATATTGCATGAAAAAAGTAGAAAAATTTGTTGTGAAAAGTGCTACAGAAAACTAGATGATTATAAGTGAGATGAGAACATTATGTATATTTCATGTGAATATATACCAGATTTGTACATATATAAAATTTTGGAGTTTTTGGTTCATATATAGACAAAAGACCTTTTGTCATGGAAATTTCATGATGAACAAAATCCAAAACATTGGAACCTTCTTTAATGTTTCTGATGTTGCTTTCATTCAATTGTTGTGGTCCACATGACTGCATTCAAATTAGTGTACTCTTAACTCCAGCTAAGAAAATTACAATTTACTGTTTTGGATGAAATAACACCATAAAGAAAAATGCCACATTTTGCAATGAATCACTACATTATTTTTGTTTGGATTACAGAAACAAACATTAAGATAATGATCAGCTGAATGTTCATTCCAGCCCTGACTTATTAGTAAAGTTAGGTAAGTTTTATTTGCAACTCAAATAGTCACCACCATAGGTAGTTAGTTACCTGAGAAACAATTGCAACACTATGCCTTAAATATCTAGCAACTATTTTGCTATGTTAGGTTGAATTTGCTTTTTCTATAAACAATAGAGTGTTAGATCTTTTTATTAGCTTTTAAATGGAATAAATAACATCCTATTTGAAAAAATATAGCTCAAGATTTGATATTTTGTATGAGCATTGTTCAATACAGTGTTAAGACATCCCACATCGGTTGCGAGATGGCCTAAATATGTGTTTATAAAGTAGAGACAATCCTCACCTTACAAGCCGGTTTTGTAAGGTTGAATTAGGCCCAACTCTCAATTCTATGATATAGTATTTTGTACATACGACTTTTTTCACGTAAGAGTAATCTTTTGCCAAAAAATGTTCGTTAAGTCTTGATATCTTTGAGACTTGTAACCATAAATGTTAGCAATCAAAAGGTGTTTATTTTGTTTCAAAATGACAACAGAAGCAGATTGTAATTGCAGACAAATCACAGAACCAAATTCACTAATCCAAAGTAACTTTTAATTCAATAACATAAACATTTCATGAAAGCAAATATCTGTTCTTGAAATAGTTTCGCCTGCTGGACTTGGAATCTCAAAGGCATACAAATTGGATCTATCCATGAATATATGCTCCATAATGATTCATGTTTTCAACAGGCGTAGTAGATAAATGATAAAGCGTGAAAAGAGCAAGACACCTTACCAATTTTTAAGACAATGACTGAAGCAATATTTGAAGATCTTTCTCCATATCAGCTCGGAAAATGCAAGCATGATGAGTCAAGGGATTTCCTATTCAAGAATTATCATTATCGTTAGCACAACAAAGCAACAAAAGATAAATGATAAAAACATCCAATCATGCCTACATGCTTTCCTCTGCAACATGTTCAATCCTTAAACCAATTTGATGGCAGAGCAAAACTGCAAAAGTGAGATCAAGTCACAGAAAGAAAAAACCAGATATCTAATGTTCTTTTGATCTATCATTTTTTAATCATTCTTCATCACTTGTAAATCCTTTAATGGTTAAAGTTATAGAATATGATGTCTCAAAAAGTTGTATCCAAAAAGTTGAAAGTTGTATACCATTACCCAGTTATGGCCAATGCCATAGTGCTGCATAATTTTGTCTATGAGCTTCCATACAACAAAGCTAAATTTCCAAGGAACAAATGTAAATAAAGATTAAAACATACCCAGCTCTCAACAGGTGGAATGCATAGATAATAAGCGTACTATAGTAGAGTGTTACAAAGCTATAGAAAAGTCAGACGGCATATGTGATATGTGCATAGCCTGCAATATCGTCAGTTTCATATATTATAAAAGCAAAACAGTTTGGTTTCTCTGATTATTTTATCTATAGGAATGTAGATGTAGAAGTCTACTATTCATGCCTGAATTAATATTTTATACATAGATTGCACCCTTATGATTCAAATCTATATAGGACCGACACTTCAGATTGAATATGTGTCCGACACAAACACTTTCTCAAATTATTATCAATATTGACGTGTAGGTGTCAGCGTCTGTGTTTCATAGGGCATATCTATAACAGAAGAATTTCCATCAATGAAATCTTTCACATAAGCAAGCATAGCAAAAAGAGAAACTAGCACATTATAGGGCTCTTTAAGCAGACAGAAAAATTTCAATTCGTATATTCCCCTAAAATAGCACCTCTCTGTTTCCTCTATAATCATGATTTACATTACCTTTATGTGCAATAAGCCAGATTTTCATGTGACCATTGAAATTCATGTAATGCATAAACAAGGGTTACTAAAAGAACATAGTTTCATTACCTAATCTAGTGTATTAAGATACAAATTTGAATATGATAGAGTGGCTATGATGATTTCCAGTTAGAGATGGAGAACTGCTGAAGAAATTTCCAGTCAGTATAACTAATCTGAACGGTTAGCAAAGAATGGTAATACGACAAGGTTGTGTGCCAGGATCCATGGCAGTGGCATCTCCAAGACAGTGTACCAGGTCCCATGGCAGCTATTATGCCTTTCGAATTGATGCAATATACCACAACTACTGCATCAGATTTTACATCGACTTTTTGGAGTTTTAGGTCTTTTGCTACTTGGAATCACAATCTCACCAGCTATTATGCACGGCTTCAACTGTCAGTCTCCGAATGGAGTTAGATACTTGGTGAATGGTGATTGAAGCCAGCATGATTCTTAGCTTTCCACAATTTCCACAGAATTATGCAGATTTGTTGAGTTGCACCTGCACATGTTAACCAATTCACCAGTGGAAAAACAATGAAACTGAAATAACAGAGAAGAAAGTGCACGTGGGCAGAAAGAGTTCTTGAATCTGTTTTTTGTACAACAATAGATCAACATTAAAGCAAGTTTACAGTAACATTAACCAACACAAAACATTGGCTATATAATGACTGAAATTCCTAACTAACATTTTACCAAAATAGAAAAAGAAATTCCTAACTAACAATCATGAATAGCTAAATATAAAGTAAGATTATCAAATTGATATCAATAATAGCCACTCAAGACTTGGCTAAATTGACATCAATTAACCAAATCAATGATTGAGGCTATAAATTAGGGTTCCAACAATATGATTAGCAATTGTTTTCCTGGAATCATTTAATGTTTTCCCTATCAGAAAATTCAATTCAAAAATTGTCATAAAAACCTAATCGTAGCAAAACGATTCAAGAACAGTAAAACCTAATCACAAGCATGAACAATGAAAAGAAAACAGAAAACAGAAAACAAAAACGCGAAATGAAATGCAGAAACGTATCTGAAATCGAAAAAATGGCAAAAAAATTTGGACCATTTCTCGATTTGTGCGTGTCATCCTTGCGCAGGGGCCATGCTAATCTTCTCTGTATCGTTCCAATTTTATCGGATGTCCCCGAAGGGACAAATACTCTAGTTCGTTGCTTCTATATAAAGAGTGAAAAAGGCAGAGATGCAGCCGATGTGGGACTTAAAAGAATGCAAAAGGAAACATAGCATGCAAGTGTTCTCAACCTTCTTAGGCGGAAGCAAAGGGACCAACATTCATCTTCATCTCACTGAGTTCAGTTTCATTTTAGATTAAACTAAAGTTTGTCCCTCTCCCTCACATCCAAAGTCCAAACCATGGCAGTAATAATAATATAGAGAGATACTCGTATTTTATTTGACATCACATATTTCAACATAACCTTATATGGTTAACGAGTAAAATGTCAAATACCCCTCTGAAAATTCGTCAAATACCCTCCTAAAATATGGAAATAGGCAAATATTCCCCTAAAATTGTAAAATGTCAATCAAATTGCTCTCTGCTCTGTTTACTCCGTCTATTTTAAAGGGAAAAGAGAGGAAAAGGTGGATGAGACAAGAATAGTATGATGTTGGTGATGGGTATGAATCTGATGACTTAGACTGGTCTACTGGGTGAATAGAACCTCTTGGTTCTGATTTTGAAAACAATGATAATGATGATGAGAATGATTGTAGTGATGATAATTTTGCTACTTTGGTTCATTGTTATTTACTTGGTCGCAAGGAGGTTGAAAGCTTAAATAATGTGTTTTTGAAAGACTCAAAATAGACGAAGTAAACGAAGTATGGGGCAATTTGATTGACATTTTACAATTTCATGGGGTATTTGTCTATTTTCAAATTTCATAGGATATTTGACAAATTTTAAAATTTCAGGGGGGTATTTGGCATTTCACTCGACGGTTAACACTATTTAAGTTTTGCATCTATGTAGCAGTTAGATATTTAAGTTTGTAGATAATAGTTAGGTCTTTAAGTTTTTTAGAGAATAAATAGATTTTTAAGTTTCTAATTTCTTGCACCGTTATTCTTCCAGTTATCCTATGTTACAAAAACTTGTGCATCGTTGCCCTTCCAGTTACCTTGTTGCATTGTGGCCGTTAACGTTGACTTCTACCATGGTAAATATTTCATTTAAAAAGGCATATATGTTAGAGGAGATTAACCGGAAGAGTGACAATGCAACAAATTAGAAACTTAAAGGACTTGTTTGTTCCTTAAAAAATTTCTACATTTAGTTATTACAAAAATGTGAAGGACATTTAAATGCATTTTACTTTTTTTTTTACGGCAAAAGTTTTATCTCATTTCATTTATAATAATAATAGTAGTATTAGTATGGAGATGTGCCAAATTAGTGATTTATTTATTTGGGTGTCTAAAGTATACATACTCTAACATTATTTTCTACACATTGGTCGAAGATCAAATTCATCTTTAAAGACCTCATTTATTTATCCATTGTTACATATTAAGTTGGTGGAATTGATTAATTTAAAAATATGATAAAATCTATCATTAATTTAGTAGCTAAAATTTGTCCTTAAATAGAACACAAAAGTTGGTTATGAAATTAATTTTTTATTCCTAAAAATATTATAACATCGATTAAATTTAAAGAAATAGCACAAGAAATGCTTACAAAGCAAGAGTCAAAAGAGAAAAAGAGTCAAGATGACATCAAAAAGAGTCGGTGACTCTTGCAATGTTAGCATAGTATCAAGAACGATGTAAATTTCCGTCGCTTTGTTAGACTTGAGCCTATCTTTTTCAGATGATTGCTCTATCCCCCGTAAAATGTGGCAACTTATCGAAAGCGTGCTTTTTAGTAGTGTATTTTGACATATTTGAACATATAAAGATGAAGTGAGAAATTATATTTTTTCAGATGTCTTGGTTTAAAGAGCGAAAGAGAAAGGCATTACACATGGTCCAGAAATAACACCTTAAAAATGTTAGTGAGCTTGAAAAGTAGTATCTAGATTCTGTATTAAGAAACTAGATCATGGATATGTCTATATGAACTCTAGTAGGCATCCATCATCCTACCCTAAACTATAATTTCCAACAGAAAATTAATTATCCTATTATGACTAAACAGAAATACATGATAATGCACCTTCATCTTTTGTAAAATTAATTAACTGATAATGCAAGTACAATACAAATAAGACTAAGGAATCCAAACTAAAAGAACTCAAAGTCAAGATATTTACCACCACCAGACTTCACCTCATTATTACTAACCATTTTCTTACTATTGCTCCCAACCCCAACAGTATTATTAACTGCTTCAAACTTTGCTGGTTGTTCATTTTCCATCGGTCTTGGAATTTCCGGCGGCGTGCTGCACCTAATCAGTGCCCAGTTCACGCCTTCAAAGAAAGGGTGTTGCTTCAGCTCAGTTGCACCCCTCTTCACTCCAAGACGGTTCTGTGGCTCCTTCACCAGCAAACCACGGATCAGATCACGGCTGGCATAACTTGTAGCTGGCGATTCCGGAAACTTGAGCTGCTGCCCTACTACATTAAACAGTGTAGCTCGATTTCCTGATCCTTTGAAAGGGGTTTTACCATACAACAACTCATGCAAAAATATGCCAAATGTCCACCAATCAACTGCACTTCCGTGACCTTCTCCTTTGATAATTTCAGGGGCAAGATACTCATGAGTTCCAACGAAGGACATCGACCGAGCAGTTGTAGGCTCAGCAAGAAGTTCTGGAAGTGCGGCAGTTGTCAGGCCGGGATCAGCTTTAGGCTTCCGTGATTTTTTGTTTCTTTGAGGGAAAAGCTTAGGCATAAAACAGGCAGGCTGGATGCATACAGATGTAGGCTCGATACAAGCAGGCTGGACACAGAATGCACCACCACCTGCCCGTTTTGATGGGTCTCCGTCATGAGTTCTGATAAGTGTAGGTGAAACAACACATCTAAGAGAAAGATCGAAGTCTGAGAGCATTATGTGACCATCTTCTCGAACTAGTACGTTTTCAGGTTTAAGGTCACGATAAACAACTCCAAGCATGTGAAGATATTCAATTGCCAACAGGACCTCTGCAGCATAAAAGCTAAATACGAAAAAATGTCAGCTGTTTTAGTCTACACAGGGAAGAAAAGGTATATTTTCCGAAACTACACCATAAACATGAAAAAAAATATAGGCTTAATTAGTCTATTGGTCCCTTAAAGACATTTTAGGTTTCACAATGGTCCCTTAAAGAAAAAAATGTCAGGATTGGTCCTTAAAGAAAAAAAGGTCTGAATTGGTCCCTTAAAGACATATGTGTTTGCCATATTGGCCCTTTCCGTTAAATTTTAACCCCAAATATAACAAAAAAATCCCATGGTTAAAACTTTAAAAATTAATAAGTTCTTTGGTGGACCACTTACACTTAATGACATCCACAATTCAGTCAACTAAAACTGACATTTTTTGTAAAAAATTGACGGAAAGGACCAATGACACAAATCCGGACCTTTTTTTCTTTAAGGGACCATTGTGAAACCTAAAATGTCTTTAAGGGACCAATGAACTAATTAAGCCAAAAATATATATACATATCTTGGTCAATCAATCTAAATAATAAACTACTCTATCTTCTTACTGTTTCATAATTCAAAGAGAAACAACTCTCTTACATTGCCTTTGCCTCTATCTATTTGATAGAATAAACTTAGGCTAGACACTTCATAAAGGGATTTGGATCCTCTCCAATTTTTTCTCTCTAATTCCCTCTCCAATTATTTTTATGTGTCTTTCTCTCTCATCACTTCTTCTCTCTCATCATCACTTGTTTATTTTTTATTATTAATTTCTCTCTCTTCACACACTTGTTTATTTTTTATTATTAATTTCTCTCTCTTCACACTCACAAAAAAGAAAATTGGAGAGAAAAAATTGGAGAGGATCCAAATCCTTCATAAAGCAATGAGAATTTACTAGGTCCTAAAGTATAGAAAAAATGTTATACTTTGAAGAACTGAAATGGAGCCTAAAAAGACGAGGTGCTAAATTTAAGTGAAATATTATTTTGTTACTCGGATGGAAATCAGATATAATAAGAATTTACATTATCATAAATGTATTAAGACAGATTAACTATAGATCCACTGTTCACTAATTTCCTATTAAAAAGCAAACTGCATGGAAGGCCAAAAATAGGAATTTTTGCACTTCAGTCTTCAGGAGATTGGAAGCAAGATGAAAAGGAAAAAAATAAGCACTTTTGTACTTTTCCTCATTTTATAATCTACATCTTTTCAGATGAAACCATACCTTGAACTTTTAATGGACCCACTAAAAAACATTTTTGTGGAAACTCTAACTACTGCAGTCTACAAACATAAGCTTGACAACGTCAACATCAGGTATTCGAATACAAGCATCACTTAAAACGTTCGACTCAAGCTAACGGCAAATAAGTCTAAATGATATAATAACTATCAAGTAATCTTATGATGTGGTCCTGACTATTTGCATTGCTTGAACTGCAAACAATAAGTCTCCTACTTGGGGACCCACAAGTGACACCAACTGAATGAGAAGTATGTATAACTGTAAATATTAATAAGAAACGGGAAAAGGGAAAATGACAACATCCAGAAGTAGTTTTTACAGTATTCATTAGTACAAATGGGATCTGGATTCCCTGCAGTAGAAAATGCATGCATTAATTGATCCAAGCCATTGATTTGAGATCGGCCGGCTCACATTACACTAAATTACCTTTAAATAATATACACCTTTAATTTAACTTGAGATCGAACGGCCAAGATAATTACTGCATGACGCATTTAATGCTTTTAAACCGAATTCCAACAAAAAAAGATACTTCATCAAAGAACAGTAACTTGAGATAACCTATGCTAACTTCTTTTTTTATTGATCTAGGTTTAACTGCTCAAATAAAATATTCACAACTTTTCAACTTCATTGGTTGCGATTAGGAAGCATTAACCCCATTAAATGGTTGAATGAAATGAAGCAACTTATTTTCTATTACAACATTCTTCCAGAAAAAGCATACACATCAATCGGAATCAATTTTTTTGGTAAGTTATGGTTGGGTAGGTTCAAACATTAAATCAAAACAGCTGCCTATTGCCAAAACATACAAGTCTCAAACATGCAACGCATTAAAGAAATCAGTAACTGGAAAACAATGTTCTTCTACTTCTTAATGGTTAATGAAAATAGCTTATACTTGTAGTATATAGTGTGTCTACTTAAGGTTGTCCGGATTAAGAAACTTTTCTTAAGTGAGAAATCATAAAGCAACTCAATTGAACATCCATACTTTCTTCTATGGTTTATTTTCTGTTAAAGCCTAACAAATCTTAAAAAGTGACATCTTATGGAATACGAAAAACATCATTTATCTAGGGAACACATGGAAAGGAAAGGTAATTGCATAAATGACGCATTGAATTACATAACCATATGTATGGACACATATAAAGATCATTGACCACAAAAACATAACTTTCTGATAGATTAGATGAAAAGCATTCAAACCAATTAAAAAACAATTTTTATATCTGTAAGGTACAAACATACCGTGCAGCATATTCCGAGAAATGTTTCCCTGGTTGCCGTTGTCTTAAAGTGTGTAGATCACCACCGGGACAGTATTCCATTACCAAACATGAAAATCTGTCAGTCTCAAAATGAGTATACAACGTAGGCAGAAATGGATGGTCGAGCAACTGCAATATCTCCCTTTCGGTCTGTGCTCTGATCAGCTTCTTTCTGGCAGCTAAGGATGCCTTGTCCATAACTTTCATTGCAAAATAACACCGAGTTGCACTCAGCTCAGAGAGATACACACTTCCGATATCACCACAACCAAGTCGTCTGAGTAACTTAAAATGACTCATGCCCAAAATTCCATCCCGTGCTCGGACGGCAAGGATAGCCTTCCACCTCGGATCATTTCCTTTGTGTGGTTTATTGGCACTGCCAGTGATGTTACTCCAGTTGCTGTCATCACTTAGACCACTGCTATCACTTGCTCGACTAGCACTAGTTTTTGCACTCTCAAGTGAATCCCCTCTTACACTTCCTTTAATACTATCACAATTCTTGTCTATACTAATCATGCCGTCACTAGTGAATGCATCGCTGCGATATGTACTCGCACAACTATTAGCAATGCTCATTGTTCTGACAACACTACTACTGTCAATACTACTAAGTGGACTGACATTTTCACTTGGAGGCAAAGAAGAATCCCAAACGCATTCTTTCTCTTCAGAATCTAGGGGAGGTAGAGAGTTTTCAGTATTCTGTGATGCACGAGCGCCTGAAAACGGTGAGACTAAGTTTCCTGTGTCCCCATTTGATTCTTCAACCATGCTTTCTGAAGGAGAAACAACAGCTATGCTTGGTTTCTTAGTAATATTACGAATCGAAAGATCTTCTAGGAAAGGACCCTTCAAAGACATGTTCTTCATTAAGCATCCAGACTCAGATTTGTTTTGATCTATTGGTACATAAACCGTTCGCATGAGATCAGTATCGATAGGTTCTGGGGGGTGAGTAGCACCAGCAAATGAACTTGGGTCAATTTCCCCAAAAGAATCACTGCTGCTCTTCAATGTCTCAATATCAGGTTCTCGTAAAGAGGCTTTTCCACGTTCTTGCGAGGACCGTGTATCAAATCCCATATCCTCCGTTACCAAAACAATTCTTGCATTTGACAACTGCGCCACTTCCTTAATGGAGGCCAGACACGTCATAGGGCCATCCTGTGCTTTTGCAAACTGATTCAAATCTCTTGCTGAAACCGCACGCATACATGACACATCCTTCCCCGTTAATCTCTGACCGCCAGCTTCTCTTTTTACAGCTGTGTGTGCATCAGATACCTCAAACACAACAGGCAAGGTCCGAGGAAGTACCTTTGGCTCTGCAACCCTCTCCATATCCCAATATATCACATATCATCAAACAAAAATTTAATGTTCCTGCAAAAAAACAAAAGTAGCTAATAAAATTTAATAAATATTAACCAAATATCAACAATGAACAAGTGGTAACTCAAACAAATTAAATATGAGTAAAATATATCTTTAACTACGTAACATATAAAATTTCATCAAAAGCATGAGCAATTTCATCTTTTTTTTTAAAACTCGGTATCCGACCTAAGGACCGACTAATCCGAGGGGACCAATCCCACCAACCAATTGCGGGGGACCATTTAAAGCCAGAATTTTTTTTTTGCTCTGTATGGACTAGCCCACCGAAATAGACACTAGGGGAATCAAACCTGAGTCCTTAAGAGGAGCACACTCCGAGGTCCCAAGTCAATACCACTGGGCCAAACCCAAATGGTTTCATGAGCAATTTCATTAAAAGGTAACATAAGAAGACAATCAAATAAAACAAACAAGGTATACTTTTCTCAGTAGTGTGGCTGTTGAAAGCACAAACACCATTCTAAATTAATCAACATTAAAAAATAAATAAATAAACTCAATTAGGAGCTAGTAGCATTGTGCATCAGAAATCATAAACATCATTAACCATAAGCCTTGTGTAAAATCCATTTCGTAATATTGATACAGCTTAAGATACAAATGAGCTCAAATTATACAAACAAACAAAAAAACAAATAGGGCAAAATATTAAAGAGAAAAAAATACTGAAATTGCCACAAGAAAAAAAAGAAGGTGAAACAAACAAATAGAGATCTAGGGACCCAAAAGGAAAAAAATAAGAAAGCAATAAAGCATAATAGGAAGAAATGAGAGAGACCCACCATTGAAATGAAGAAGATGAAAAATGGGTATCCCTTTGTTTCTTCCTTCAAATTGTATCTTCTTCAATGTTCCACACACACCACACAACACAAAACAAACACACTTTGAAAGTGTGAAACAAACAAGAATGGTTTAGAGAAGAGAAAAACAACAAAGTATGAAGGAACAGTGCAATGGTGGTGCTTTTCTTGTCTTGTGACTGATTTTGGTACTAAAGTGTCGTCATATGAGATACTAATTGTTTTGCTTTTGCTTTATCTCTTTTTCTATTTTCTTTCTTTCCAATTTTTTAGGTTTTTTTATTAATATTTTGGGTCTAATACGGCCGTAAGATAAATAAAATTGTTGACGGTAATCCAAAAAAATAAATAAATAAATAAAATTGTTGACATAAATTAAATTTAAATTAGGGAAATATTAACATGTGCCTTTAAGACACATTTTAAGAATACAAATGTAGTAATATTTCATTGTAACTTGTACATTATACTTTTTAAATATTAAATTCTTATGTATTATTAAATGCAGATTTTTACTTTTAGCTACCTTAATATGTGCCCTAAGGGCACATGTTAATATGACCCTTTAAATTATTTTTAAGAGAAATTTATTAATTATTTTGATCCATTAATCATTTTAGTCTAATTATGTAATTTACATTTTAGGTTTTTGATTTAAATTAATAGGAAGAAAGAAAGTTAGAGAGTACTAACTGGTTTTGTACTGTGGGACACAAGGAGGGAATGTGGGTCCCACTATGTTCCTTCTTTGAGGTACATTGCTTTTCAAAGGTGGTGCCGTGGTGGGACTGCAAAAAAATGAATGAATGAAACAAAATCAAAGAAAGTGAGTGATGAGGAATGGGCAACTCAACTCCAACCCATTTTCAAGGATCTCGTTATGAATGTATGCAAGGGGTGTACGTGGTTTGGATTGGGTTGGTTTTTGCCAAAACTAAAACCGAAACCAAATGGCAAATATGATACGTCGGATTTGGTCTAATAAAATAACCACTTGTTACAATATTGGACCGGGTTGGACAAATTCACTAATTTTCGGGTTGGGTTGGGTAGTGGATTATCCAAATTATTTTTATATTTTTTAAGATTAAATAACTAAATGACAAATCATCAAAAAAATTCATAAAAATAACTCGATCATTGTATTTTCTTAAAAACTAGTGTAACATATTGGAACTATGAAAAATAACCATCCATTTTGGTCGGGTAAACCCACTAATTTTCGGGTTGGATAGTGAGTTACCCAAATAATTTTTTTATTTTTCTTGATATTAAATGACTAAACGATGAATCGTCATATTTGTTTTATAAAAATTACTTAATCTTTTTATTTTCTTAAAACATGATGTAAGTTATTTTCCCTATAAAAAATATTTAACTAAGTTCAAACAAATAAAAATAAAAAATATTTAACTTTCAACAAACTATTTAGTATTTTTATAAAAAATATTTCAAAAAACTATAACACTATTGGGTCGGTGGGTATAATGGGTTGGGTCCGGTTTTGTCCGAAACCCAAAATCTTTTTATGGGTTTTTCATTTTTGAAATCCATATCCACCCAATTACCCGACCCAACCCAACTTTGAATTTGGTGGGTTTGACCGGGTCGACCGGATTTGTCCAATCCATGTACACCCCTAATACATACACTCCCTAAAATTCAAGCAAACAATATAAAGTAGTGCAGAGTATTTGTTTTGGTTTCCTATTTTAGTATGGAGTTTGTTTCGTCTTGGAGATTGTTTTTTACTTCAGATTTACATATTTGTTTCGATTCAAATTCAGTGGAGATTCAATGACTTTAGCACCATCAACGTTGATGATTCGGATACATGATTATTCTGGACATTTGAAGTTTGTCATATTAATCGTGGGCTTTGTCTTAGACATTAGACCATTTTGTGATATTAACTCGGATGTTGTGAGTTTGTTTGCAGTTAAATTGAATATGTAATAATGTCAATTAATGTATTCCCTATAAATTTGAATGAATGAATGAATATTGTTGTTTTTGAGGGAGAAAAAAATATAGACTATATATATTATTATTATTTTCAATAAATTTAAAAGTTATAATTTTTTTGTTTACATATAAGATTGGTTGGAGTATTAAAAAGGGAAATGTTGATAAGTATTTTTGGGAACTTTTTAAAGATCATAAATAGTATGGATAAATAAGTTTATAATTATTTCATATAAATATCTCAAATTTTATTTTTATTTCTTATAAAAAATTTAACAACTTTAGTCGTTCAAATATTTTCTACCATAATTTTTTGTCCATTCTTTTTAATCCACTCTTGTGTACTTTCATATTTTAGGATTTTTTAATTTATGTTTATAATATTATAAGAGTCTCTCCTACAAAAATTTAGAATTTTTTAAGATAAGAATAATTATTTATGAATTTTTAAGCGTAAATAACTAAAAAAAAGTATATTTAATTTGTCCCTTGTTAAAAAAAATTAAATTTCTGTAAAAGAGATTTTTATAATGTACCCATCGAAAAAAATTAAAATTTTGAATAACATAAACGAGTTGACTGAAAAGCAAATACCAAAAATAATGATAAGAAATATTTGAGTGACCAAAACTTGCTGAAATTTTTTATAGGAACTTAAAACAAATTTTGAGATATTTATATGAACCAAAAACATATTTCACCGTAAATGGTATGTTTGTATGAAAATGAGTAGAGTCAAAATTGAAATATTTAATTTTTTAAATAAAATTCTTAAAGAGACAAATTACTTTTTTTGGTTCATGTAATTTAATTCACAAATTTTCTAAAAAAAATAGTAAAAAATTATCCACATTAATTTAACGAAATTTAAATATATAATTAATTAACTTTGATGTTTCTAAATCAACATATCGTATATCACGTCAATTAAAATATATTTTTTAAATTAATTTTTTTATAGATGTTTAAAACTGTAATTAAATTTAAAAAATATAAGGAAAATGTTATTTGGGTGCCTTGAGGATACTTCTAAGAAGCTTAAATAATAAGTTTTAATCAAAATGTGTGAATTCATTGAAAATTAAAATGTTTAATTTTTTTAATAAAATTTTTATTTAAATGTAAATAAATATTGAACTTATAAAAAAAGTGTGTTATAATAGTTTTAAATTATTCTTAAAATTATTGACATTAGAAGAGTAAACAAATGTATGTTTCTTAATTATACATTAAATAAGATATTTTTATGAAAAATATTATTAATGAAAATAATTTTTTTAAAAGTTTAATCACAGTTATGGTCCTCTATTTTATGTCATTTACGAAAATGAAAATAAAAGCAACGATAATGATGAATGAGAGATTGTGAATTGGTTTATGGTTACGAGCCCTCCGTATTATCCAAATAGTCACCAATCAGATAACTTCGAAGCACTTCTTATCTTCAAAAAAGGAACCTGTAATATGATAAAATAATAAGGAAAAACAACCAGGCTATTATGAAAAGCACTCTGAATCCCTAATCATTGGAGAACGCCACACCACACCTTAGGTGACATATCACAAGTGATTCATTAGAACCATAACCAAGAACACAATGTTTAGCATCAAAATTCAAAATACCCCTTTAAAGAGGTTATCATGAGTAAGAATCCGATTCTCCATAAAACACCAAGAAAAAATTGAAACTTTTAATGGCACCACCTTGTTCCAAACCAATGTAGTAGAATTCAACACTGACTCCACTACCTTCTCAACACACGTTAAAGATTGATAAACACCCTTAACGGTAAAAACATTTGAGCGCAAAGACCTTCAAAGCCACCTATCAATCACAATAGGCTACAAGACAAATTATGAAACAGACCACAACACCCTTCCAACACATCCTCTTCCCACACAAACAGATGATGCCTCCAACTCCAATCGCCCCCACCCACGCCCCAACCCCTTCGACACATCTCAAACACTGACACCCCCTGATACAAAGTGTTCGAGTTTTGTTATTTTTTATTTATTTTTGTAGTGACACGTAACAAAGGACGAGACGGTAGAATTCGACGATCCAGACTCGGGCATGAAGACTTATTTCATCGTCAGGTAGAGAAGCATGTTGTTCATGAGGCTGAGGAGCATCAACACACAAATACATATCAATAAATATTAAGTATAACAAATAATAACTTTTATAAATCTAATCCGAACAATGCTGAAAAATACGCTAGTTTGGCATCAAAGTAAGATAATAAAACATGAGAAGCAATGTAATTACACAATAACAAACGATAATAGTGAATAAACACAAAATCTATTTCATAACCTATTTGAATAATCAATGAATCAATTCCATAACTCAGTTTAGAAAGTAAACACCAATAATATCCTTAAAAATTGTTAAGACAAAACGAATCGAGATTGTAAATTCCTAGAAAAATGGGAGAGAAAGGAATAGGAGAGAGAAAGATGGTTAAGAGAGAGGGGTAGGGGTGGACAAAAGGTCAGATAGGGTGGGTTTGGGCCCAAAAATACCATCCAGCCCAATTTGCGGTTGGAATAATGAGGTTCAATTCGACCTTTGTGAGTTTCGGTTTTTATGGGTTCAGTTTGTGCAGGTTGGCGGTTAGTCGGGTCGGTTAATTCGGTCTTGGACCAACAAATTTTGTTTACATAAGCTAAAGAAAAAAAGGTTTAGATCTATATCATTAAGAGTCAAGACATCTACCAATAATACAAAACAAAACTTAAAAAACAAAAACACAAAGAAAAAAAATTGAGATATGAGAAAGAAAAAAAAAATGATGATAGTGATGATGACGAAGAAGCAAAAAGAGGAGAGAAAGAAGACATATCAAGTTTGTGTTGCTAGAGGTAAAACCTAATTATTATTATGCATTAGTGGAGAAATATTTGTATGATGTAACTCTCTCTTCACCAAAGAATGAGAACATGTGAAGAAAAAAAATAGTAACAACAAAGGTGATTCTCGGACTAGTATTTGAAAGAGAGAAAGCTAGTGGTTTTCAACTACTAGTGGTTTCATGTTTCTACTTTTCAAGAAAATAAAATGTAACAAGTTTTGAGATTGTGTGTCTTGAGATATGTTCTGTCACTTCATCATGTTTTATATATTGAATAATAAAAAAACTTACCGAACTCGTCCATTTCAATCCGTCTAAAACTTAAAATGTGTGACTGACGACCTGCAGTGTAACAACCCGCTTGACCATTTTTCGGTTTGGGTCTATTTTCCATCCTAGAGAGGTTGGGAAAGATGAATGAGAAAACACATGAGAGAGAGAGAGAGAGAGAGAGAGAGAGAGAGAGAGAGAGAGAGAGAGAGAGAGAGAGAGAGAGAGAGAGAGAGAGAGAGAGAGAGAGAGAGAGAGAGAGAGAGAGAGAGAGAGAGAGAGAGAGAGAGAGAGAGAGAGAGAGAGAGAGAGAGAGAGAGAGAGAGGTTTGTTTGAAAGTCATCTTTACAAAATCTGTTTTTAATTTTATGGTTTTAAAAGCTAAAAAACAGAAATAGGTTATAGGTTGAATTCGAGAGGTCCCAAGTTCGAGCCCTGCTAGTGTCCTTGGTGGGAGTTAAATGTAATTACCTTTGTAAGTGCATTTTTAGCTCTAAGGTCTTTCCTGCCTTAGACTGAGACATCATCCTCTCACCCTAAATGTTTTTTACCCAAAAAAAAGGTTATAGGTGTTTTGCTTTTTAAAAATTATTTTTAAAATCTAATTTATAAAACAAATTTTAAAAACTAAAAAATAAAATTGTTTCAAACATGCCGTAAGAGAGTTATTTGTTTGTAAATAAATGGAAGAAAATAAGAGGAAAGAAAGAACGGGATTTATATAATTTTTGGTGACACAACTTGACAGGATTGTTTAATCATACAAGTAACAAATAATAAGATAGTGCTAATACAAATTATTGTAAGATTGAAAATATTTTAAAATTAATAATAAGTTTATAAAAACATAGATATAAGCCTTTAAAGTAGAAATAGAATAGTATATATTACTGCTAAGATAAAGTAATAATTTAGAATATTTCATGCAAATAAAAAATAAATTCAAGACACAACGAATGCAGTATACACTCCAACGGATCTAGATTTACGGTCGTTTTTTCGGGTACAAATTATATATCGATTTTAACATAACCGCTGATCTAAATTAGACGACTGAGTGTAGTAATCAGGGGCGGAGCAGTTAAGGGGCTGGGCAGGGTCATGGCCCGCCCCAAGTTTCAAAGTTTTCATTTTTTATAGGTATTTATATGCACATGTTTATAATTTAAGATCATATTATATAAATTATGCGTTGCAATTTAGATAAATTAAGTGAAGTTGCCCAGTGGCAAATAGCCTGCAAGGGATCTGTGTTCAATCCTTGAGGCTGACAGTTTATATTTTTAACACTATTTTTTAACAAAAAAACACTACAATATTGCAAAATGTGAAATTTGAATCCTTAGTTTGCAAGTAAAATTAAAATGAACAAATTTTTTTTTTTGAACAAGACAAAATGAGATATATTTATAAATAATCGCCAAACACATAGTCCCTTTAGCACAAGGTGTGCCAAAGAAAACTATAAGAGTTTACAAGAACAGTAATCGGATAATAAACACAAAGTTACTAGGTTACAGCAGGCCTAGACATGTGAACGGACTCGACCACCAGCTATGGTAGTTGGAAGTTATAGTAGAGTTTGTTGTCTTCAACCACCAGTACGAGTACAGTTTAACCTTGTCCAGCAAAAGGGGTGGGGACAGTTCTGAGTTTTGGAATAATCTTTGATTTCTTTCGTTCCAAATAACCCAGACACATAAAGCCAAATAAGCTGTAAGAAAGATCGACGCGCTCTGAGTCCACCAGAAGACTAAGTAAACTGAAGAAAATGATCAGTCAAAATAATAGGATCCACCGATGTAATGCCAAGCCACGCCCTAACCATCGACCAAAGGGAGCCAAAAGTACTGCATGCAAGAAACAAGTGTTGTGTTGACTCCATTTCTCCGCATCCGGCTACACACGACTGAGCATCTAGAGTGATAATACCACGGTTTGCCAAATTCATTCTAGTTGGCAACCTGTCTCGCAACAATCTCCAAGAAAAAATAGACACCTTTAGGGGAACCTGTCTATGCCAAATGAGATCGTCTGCACCGTCTAAAGGATCAAGCGGATGAGATGTCAATAGATAATACGCTCCCTGGACTGAATAGCCTCTGATAGGATCGGGCGGCCAAATCCACACATTTGGGGTCTGTGCTTGCACTAGATAATCGTGAAGTAAATTCTGACACTCACCCAACATCTCCTCCTCCCACGCCCACAACTGTCTCCGCCACACCCAAGCCCCCCCTCCGGTACCCCACCCTAAAGAGGAAAACTTAGCCACTGTACTCGATTTATACATTGTTAAATCGAATAAACGCTGAAACCTCACACACAAGGGAGTGTCATATATCCAAGTATCAGTCCAAAAAAATGTCTCGGATCCATTCCCCACCTTCTTCACCACACTCTCTCCAAACCACCCTCCTCCTATACCGCCTGCTCCATCACGGATCCTCACAATCTCCCTCCACCAGGCAGATCCCCTCCTCCCCCCCGCTCTCACACACCCTCTCTCAACCCCATACCGGGACGCCAACACCCTAAGCCATAACCCCCCTCTGTCTACCAGCATCCTCCAACACCATTTACCTAGAAGTGCAATATTAAACTCTCTCAACCGCCTAACCCCTAATTCTCCATACTCCTTTCTCTCGCAAATAGTGTCCCAGCTAACCCAAGAGATTTTCCTAGTTTCCTCACTCCCCCCCCCCCCCCCCAAAAAAATTTATTCAAAAGAGAATTAATATAAGAGATAGTACATGCGGGAGCTTTGAAGAAGGAAAGGGCATAGACAGGCAAAGAGGTCAACACAGACTTTAGAAGAACTAACCGACCACCGAATGACAGAAAACGACTTTTCCACCCTGACAAGTGATTCTAAATACGAGTCAACACCGGTTCCCAGAAACCCAAACGTGTCGGATCACCACCTATAGGAAGACCCAGATAAAGGAAAGGCACCTTTCCCACTTTGCAACGCAGAGTGGTCGCCGCCGCACTCAACCAAGAATCAACGATATTAACCCCAACCAGCATGCTCTTGTTAAAGTTCACCTTCAGTCCCGACATCGTCTCGAATAGCACCAGGGCAGCCCTCAGTGCACGAACATTCGCCCAACTTTTGGTTCCTAAAAGCAACGTGTCATCAGCAAACTGGAGGTGAGAAACAGAGTTTTGATTTTGTACTCCAAAGCTATACCCCGAGAAAAATTGGTGCTCAACCAAGGCTTGCATCAAAACATTCAATCCTTCCGCAGCTATCAGAAACAAGAAAGGAGATAATGGGTCCCCTTGTCTTAACCCTCTCTCCAAAGGGAATTCCTCTGTCGGGCTGCCATTGACTAAAACCGAAGTTGAGGCCGTCCTAATGCACTCTTTTATCCACTTCTTCCACAACACCGGAAAACTCATTCTCCCCATGACTGCATCTAAATAGCCCCAATCCACCGAATCATAAGCTTTCTCGAAGTCAACCTTAAATAACATCAACTCTTTCTTGTTCCTACGGGCTTCATCCACCGCCTCGTTCGCTATAAGGATCCCATCATGAATCTGCCTATCCTTTACAAAAGCAGTCTGGGACTCCGAAATCACGCTACCAATCACCATCCGCAATCTATTAGCTAAAACTTTTGCCAGGATTTTGTACAAGCTTCCCACTATAGAGATGGGCCGAAAATCGTTCAAACGTTGAGGACTATCAACCTTAGGGATAAGAGCTATGAATGTAGAATTTAAACCTTTCGTCAACTTCCCATTACGATGAAAATCAGTAACGAATCTCATAATGTCGTCCTGCAACTCCGGCCAGAAATCTTTAATAAAATCAAAATTAACCCCATCAGGTCCCGGACTTTTGTAGCTGTCGCAATCCCAAACCGATGTTTTAACCTCCTCAACTGAAAAAGGTATAATCAAGCTCCCGCCTTCAAGCGGAGTCAGCCTTCTGAACTGGAGATTATCCACCCCAGGCCTATCCACAACAGTTGCCTTAAAGTGAGAAGCAAAGTGTGCGACTACAGCCCGACGAATAGGTTGCACCCCTTCTATAGTAACGCCATCCACCTGAATAGAAGAAATGGCATTTACCCTCCTGCGATTAGCACTAACAGAGTGAAAGTATTTAGTATTCGCATCCCCCTCCTTAAGCCAAAGAGAACGAGACTGTTGCCAACTTATACTAGCACTCCTACGAGACAAGGAATGAATGTCGGACGTTATCCCATGCAGCTCCTCTAACTCGGCCTCTGATAAAGCCTCTTCTTCCCCTTTAACCTCTAAGGCTGAAAGGCGGCCTTTTAACAAATCTATCTTGCTAGGCAAATTTTGAGAGTGCGTCGCATGCCACTCTTTCAGGGCCAATTTGATCCTCTTAAGTTTTTCCTTCAAGACAAACCATCCCCATCCCTCAATATGCAAAGTTAACTTATTGCGCACAAATTGTTGATACCCAGGAACCTCTGTCCAACATTTCAACATCCGAGTAGGCCGAGGCCCCCAGTTTTCCTCATTGGCCTCCAACACCATGGGACAATGATCAGATAAACCCCTCAACTGTGCCACCTGTAAACAGTTGGGCCAGGTCAAACATCACTCCTCAGAGAGCAAAAATCTATCACTATTAACAAAGCATTATGGTGTAAAATTATACACTTATATTGCAAACATGACCTATAATTTTTTTTTACAAACACGGACCCCTAAAGAAATATCCTAGCTCCGCCATTGGTAGTAGTTGCCAAAATCCTGTTCTCATTGCAACAACTTCAATGGTGTGTACTTTAAGAGCGTAGAGATTGTTGGAAAACTTAAATAATTAAATGCTCTTTTAATTCAATATAAGAATCATTTCATTCTAATTAATTAGTGCTTGTTTGGTTGTGTATTTCATACTGCAAGCGCACATTCATCCTGCTTTCACGGTGAATTATAAGAAGATACAAAATCAAGTTTTTGCGTTGCCGAATTTTTTTGCCATAATTTTTGTAGATGTCTCCGATTTGGATCCTCGGCAGCAATTTTGTCTGCTGCCATCTCTGCTGCTATAGTAATTAACCGTTGGATTGACTTTCTCAATTGCAACCGTTTGATACACTAGCAGAGATGGCAGCAGGCAAAATTGATGCCGAGGATCCAAATCGCACACGGAACCAAACAAAAGTTGAACATTGATGTTGTTAATGATTACAAAAGATATGCTCATCAATATTTCCATTGTTAAAGATTAGGTTAAAACACACTTTTGCCCCCCTGCTTTCATAAATGCAGTTTCAACAATCTAATTTTTTGTTAAACAATTTTTTTTTGAGAAAATGGCTTGTTTCATACCTTAAAAATAACTTAAAAAAGAATTACCTGTTTTTTACAGAACAAATAAATATTAATTAAAAAATAAAAATAAAGATAGAGAAAACCCTTTTATTGTTAATATTTTATTTTTTAGAGAGAGAAAAAATAATATTCTCTTTCCGTGACCACTTTGATTTCTAAGCTAAGAGAGTTTAAAATATAATTTTGAGATAAGTAGAATGGATTCGGGTGAAGACCAATGTCCGCAATACCCGTCACACCTCATATTTTTTAAACCAGGGGAAAACTCAAAATATGAATCCAATTAATTTAAATTTTCTCATTAAAGTTGGAATGAGTTAATTGAACCTTTTATTATTAATGAAATGAGTTAATTGTATTTGGATCAACAAAAAAAAAACTTAGTATTTGAACCAAGAAGTAACGCACCAGAACACACCACTTTGTTTTATTGTGATTTTCTGAATGGTAAAAGCACACAATAATATGATGCAAATGCAAACACAGAAGGCAATTTATGTCATTTCTGTTTCAACAAATTCCATTCAATGCGAAAGAAATAAGTGAACCATAAATTACAACCATTTGGCAAAAATTGAATCTTGATTGCACAACAAATGGTCTTATCATAAACAAGCAAATACAAACCTAAATTCACTACACTCCAACAAAAATGATTTTCTTCACCGTTTCCACTGTGCCAGTCACTAGTTTGCAAAATGCAGAACATTCTGAAGTTGCCAAGCTAAATAATTTGAAACTCCATTCTTAAACAAAGGTAGTGAACACATTTTAGTATACTTTAGTCCTAATAACTAAAACAATTACTATCGAAAAATAAATAAAACAATTTCGCAATAACTATGAATTTCTTAAATAATAACTACACATATATAATATAACCCAATTGAGAAATTTTTTTTTTCTACCCCTACAAACTTCTCTATACCCCTACACTTAATGTTGAAATGACAAATATGCCCTCGTATAAAAGGTAAAACTGTTAAAAAATTTCATTTTCATCATTCTTTGAAAAAGTGTACCGAGCAGAAAATTTTCGAAAAACAGAGAGTAAGTGGATTTTTTCATTCCGGTACACTTTTTCAAGTGTACCGCAATATACATTGCTAGCGGTACACTATGAAAAAGTGTACCGGAATTCAATTTTTCAGACATTGTACCTTGCGGTACACTTGGTAAAAAGTATACCGCGCGTTTTGCATTGCGGTACACTTTTTTATCAAGTGTACCGATCGCAAATGCACTGCGGTACACTTTTTATCAAGTGTACCGAGTGTGTAAAATTTTATAACTGCGGTACACTTTTTTTGAAGTGTACCGCAGTGCATTTCGTTTTTTTTTTTTTTTACTTTTTTTTTTTTTAAGTTTTTTCTTTCTTCCATTTCAGTGGTGCGTACAAGAGGGAGAGACGGTAGAATTAGACATGCTGGCGTAGGACGTGGAGTTTCTATTCCTATTGAGCAGGAACAGGATATTGAGCAGCCTGTGTTTGTCGAGCAGCCTATGATGCAGGAGGATGAGGATGTTGCACAGCATGGATGGCCTGGAGGACCGCTTGATACGAGTATTCTGACGCGGTACTCAGACCATGTTGCTCGTTATATATGGTTTGGCACGGTATAAATTATTTTGCGTTGTTATTATTTGTTAATTATATTGATGAAGTTATCAACATAACTCTGATAATGTTTTTGTTTAAATGTCATTCTAGTTGTGATACTGATTTCGTTTAAATATATGTAGGAGCGTATTGAAGGACCGAAACCTGAGTTACGTATAGCATCTCTTGGTACGAAGCTTACTGGTTGGGTTCCTGGTCCTGGTGAACATCACCCAAATATTCAAGGCTGGTTGGATGATTCTGGGTTGAAATGGCTTGAGCGGACGAGTTTAAGTAAGGTGGATCCGCAGCTTTTATCAGCCTTTACTGAGAGGTGGCATCCAGAGACATCGTCATTTCACCTGCCGTTTGGTGAAATGACTATTACACTTGATGATGTGGCGTGTCTGTTACATATACCTGTTAGAGGTATATTTTACACGCCTGCACCGGTTTCCATGGAAGAAGCTGCTGCACTTGCTACTGAGTTGTTGGGAGTCCCGTATGAGGTGGCATATATGGAGACATCACGACAGAGGGGAGGAACTTTTACACAACAGTGGGTATATGATTGCTGGCAGAGGAATCTAAATATGTACCACAGATATGATTGTGCTGGGCGTATTTGTTGTTGTTGGTTGGATGTACCATTCTAACTGATAAGAGTTACACACGAGTCAACGCAAAATGGTTACCCATGTTTAGAGATTTGTCCACATGGAATAAATTTTCATGGGCTAGTGCTGCGTTGGTTTGTTTATATGATAATCTGAATGATGCATCCATGTTTACCACACATGCTCTTGCAGGGTATCCGACACTTCTACAGGTAACAATCGTATTAAGTAGTTTTTATTTGGATTATAATTTGATTTTTTTTTTATTATGAATATGTTCTGTTTTAGTGAAATCATGATTCTAATATATTGTTTTTGTTTTTGTTGTTTTGTAATAGTGTTGGATTCACGAGTATTTCCCTACCCTTGGTAGACGTGGAGAGTCTGTACACCGTTGTGATGACATGGGTTACCCTCGAGCTATGCGGTGGGTATATAAGTAGGGGAAGACGAAGCTTCCTGCTTATCGACCTATCATGGATGCACTGACTCCATCTGATGTGATTTGGCGTCCGTTTGAAGGTCATAGAGGTAGCATTCCTTCTGATCTGATTACCTGTTTCAGTGGTTACTTGCGTGGGTGTACCGTCGTTCCTTACTTGCCTGAGAGGTGTCTTAGACAGTTTGGATTCGTGCAGTACATACCACCACCACCACCACACCCAGCTCCATCATATACAGATATCGATACTCTGTGGTCTGGTTATCACACTTCTGTTGATCGGATACTTCAGTTCACACGTCCAGTGAGATTTGATGCTGAGACTACAGCTGATTACCTGCCATGGTACTATACTGTATCACATCCTATACTGTGTCGTCCGCATGATGGCCCGCATGGAGCACCACCTGTTCCACAGTTTGTGCCTGCATATGCACCACCAGAATCAGATCCAGTACCACAAGATGCACCACCAGCACATGCACCACCATCTGGTGACCAGAGACGGATGGATGCGATTGCTTCTGCGCTGGAGAGATTTATCGGACAGGTGAATGCTGGTAGAGACGATGACGTGTTTGACGATCTTTTTTATGCATTGGATGTGGCCCGTGGTGATAGAGATATAGACGATGACTCGTTTGCTTATGTACTTTGAGTTTCATTATGTACTTTTATTATTGTTTATGTACTTTAAGTTTGATTACGTACTTTTATTATTTATTGCATTTGGAATAATATAGAAGTTTTATTAGTGCAACAACACATAAAATGTTTCACATAAAATCTTTGACAATAAAATATTTTGACGTAAAAATTAATCAACAACACCAACACCAACTGAAGGTTTAACTGAATGATCTAGAATTCGTCAATATTGTAAGCAGTTGGTTAAATTTGACATCCAAGATGTTGCTTCAGGTGAACGATATTTCTTCCAATCGAGTGTCACATCGGGCAACGGATACCCTGGTCTCATGTTAACCTGCAAGAACAAAGTGTACCGGTTCCCATTGTTATTTTTGTAACCGGTATACTTGAAACAAAGTATACCGCAATGTTAAATTTTTTTCCAGAATCGGTACACTTATACAAGTGTACCGCAATATACTTTGAAAAAAAAAAGAATTCCGGTACACTTAGAAAAAGTGTACCGGTAAATGTAACGTACTGGTAAAGGAATCTTGTCTGATCGGTGCACTTTTCAAAGGGTGTACGGATTTTACCGGCAAAGTGATAAAAAGACAAAGTAAAAAACATAAAATATACAAAAATATCATAAGGGTATAACGGGAATATTTAAAAAATTGTAGGGATATAAAGAGGTTTGTAGGGGTAGAAATTTTTTTTTTCCCCAATTGATTCAGAAACTCTCATTAGGACTTTCATAAGCGGATAATTTATTTAAATTGATAACTCTCGCAAACAGAAACATAAAGTTACTAAACCCACAAAGAAGAGACCAGTAAGCATACACAATGAAGACTTTTGAATAATAAACGTGATCATTTTTCATAAATATTTCATGAATATACTTTCAGCAAACCAAATAAAATTTGACAGATTTGGAATTACAACACAAAATATAGAATTGCTGAGTTCACAAAAAACAAGGGCAAGTGCAAAGCCTGGTTCATGTGCTGAAATAAATCCAAATCATTGCAGTTAGGAAAATACATAAATAACTGAATTGTGTGATCTCCCCAATCACATCTCGTATCCCTTTTCAAGACAAAAGATCATCGAACCAAAACCTGAAAAATACACACAAAATCAGATAAAGGAGCAGATAATAGCATAAAACATCACACGACTCGAGTACAAGGAATAACACGGGGAAAATAAATCAGTACTATTATTTGGAGACAACTTGTCTTTAGTTAGCAAATATGACTATGTCCTTAGTTAGTTTTCATTTATTTATTGATGTACCCAATTGTATTTGTACTATTATTAATAATGAAATACTCTGAGATTTTTTCTGAGCCATTTTTTTTTTATGTAAAGTTTATGTCTAATGCAGTTGATAAAATCAATGTTTAAAAACAAAGTAAAGTAAAATTAACCTTTGAGTTTTGTCTAGTGTGTATGATTAGATTACGGGTCTTTCTAACGAGTTTTGTCAGAATTGGGTGTTTACTTTAAATCAAAAGAGAATAGTAAGATTGAAAAATCGTAAATCGTAACCAAAATCGATGGATTCTACTCACTTAATTTTGTTGAATCGAAAAGGAAAATCAAAATCGCATAATCGAAAATCGCAATCAAAATCAATGGATTCAACTCATATAATAACTATTAGAATCAGAATATTTATACCTATTATTATATGATGATTTGTATCAATGTCAAAATAGGAAATATGTTTATTTGTAATTATTAGTTTCCAAATAAGACTTGACTAATACTTGTATATTATAGTGCAACTTCATCAATGAGAATCAGGGAATTGAATTCTTACATGGTATCAGAGCCTCTATGACTAAGTGGTCTAGAGTTCGATCCCCGCTCCCCTCACTTTCTAATTAAAAAGTGGAATTTAAGCATATGGTAGGTGGGCCTATGCATTATCCACGCTTCAAGCCCAAGTGGGCTCTTGCGTGAGGGGGTGTGTTAGAAATAATATAAAACCATTGATGTAGCCTTTCCTAACAGCTTAAGCTTTTGGGATAATCGGTTATTTTACATGGTATCACAAGCTGTACGATCCAAACCTCTCTAACCCTTATTTCTTTTCTTTTTTTGCTGCCGCCCATCTGCTGTACTGCCATGGCAGCAACCGGCTCTCCCACTAAAATTCCTGACGCCACTTCGTCAGCCTCCAATCATACCCCTCCTCCGGCGGCAGAAACCAAATTTCATTCCGCTTTCGCCGTCACCAACGTCAAAAACATCATTCCAGTGACGTTGGACAATGACTCCAATCTTTATCTTTCATGGTCTGCCCTATTCAAAGTGCAAGCACGTGTCCACAGAGTGCTCGACCATATCATCCCTCCCTCGGATGAACTTGCAATCCAAGCGGCAGCAACCATTAAGGTCAGCGATTCCGAGCTTTGGAATCGTCTCGATGCTGTTGTGTTGCAATGGATATATGCCACTGTCTCACAAGACATTCTCAATTCCATTCTTGTGATCGACGATACTGCCGAACAATGTTGGAATCGCATCACCGCCATGTTTAATGATAACAAACACTCAAGGGCTGTTCAACTTGAAAATCAGTTTAGCAACACCAATCTAGAGGATTTCCCGTCCACTACAACGTATTGCAATCGTCTCAAGCTTCTCTCCGATCAACTTGCAAATGTTGAGTCGCCGATCTCCAACACGCGCTTGGTATTGAAGATGATTTCTGGCCTCACTGATGCGTATGCTGGGTTCGTGACATACATCCAACAACATGATCACCTTCCAACATTTGCGGCTGCAAAATCTAGATTGGAACTTGAAGAATCCACGATGATTCAAAGAGCAGCACGTGAAAACGGCTCCTCTTCCACGCCGGCGGCACTCGTGGCAAACACCACTACACCAGAGTTTGCACCACCGCCCCAACCTTATCAGAACCGACCTCCTTCAAACAATGGTTCTCGTGGCAGAGGTAAGAAAAACAACTGCAACAACGGTGGTCGGAACTATGGCCGAGGTGGACGATTCGGCGGTGGTCGCGGTCCGCAACAACAGTGGCAACAGTGGGGTCCTGCTCCGTGGCAGCAGTGGGCTCCTTGGAATATACCACCCTGCCCTTATCCATCCTACAATTGGGGTAGGCCCAATAATGCTTCACAAACTCAACAAAGTGGAATTCTTGGACCAAAACCTCAGCAGGCTGCTTTCAATGTCAACACACCAAGTCCAACTGATATTGAAAATGCTCTTCACACCCTCAACCTTGCTCAGACGGATCCAACTTGGTATATGGACACCGGAGCCACTTCTCATATGACATCCTCGCAAGGTAATCTTTCGTCTTATTTTAATTTGAGCAAAACTAATAAAATAATTGTCGGCAATGGTCATTCTATTCCAATTCATGGTCTTGGTAGTGCACACATACCTGCCCCTCACCCTCCTTTAGTTCTAAACAAAGTACTTCATGCCCCAAATTTAATTAAAAATTTGATATCTGTTCGTCAATTTACTACGGATAATAAAGTTTCAATTGAATTTGACCCGTTTGGTTTTTCTGTGAAGGATTTTCAGACGGGGGTGCCTCTAATGAGATGTGAGAGCCAAGGTGATCTATACCCCATTACCAATACAGCCACAACAAATAAAGCCAAGCCCACCTTCTCATTTGCAGCTTTGTCGTCTAATATTTGGCATGATCGTTTGGGCCATCCAGGCGAACATGTTTTAAATTTTCTTAGCAACAATAAATTGATTGAATGTAATAAATCTAGAAAATTGCATTCTCATTTTTGTAATTCATGTCCTCTTGGTAAACATATTAAATTGCCTTTCATCAATTCTACAAATAGTAGTTTATTGCCTTTTGATATCTTACACAGCGATGTATGGACCTCTCCCGTTTTAAGTTCATCTGGTCATAAATATTATGTTCTTTTCTTGGATAACTATTCAAACTTTTTGTGGACATTTCCAATTTCACATAAATCTCAAGTATATCCAACTTTTCAAAAACTAAGAGCGTACATAAACACACAATTTCAACGGGAAATCAAAACCATTCAATGTGATAATGGTCGTGAATATGTCAACAGTAATTTTCGAAAAATATGTGAAAATAGTGGAATTTCTTTTCGTTTCTCGTGTCCTTACACGTCTTCTCAAAATGGCAAATCTGAACGAAAAATCCGTTCCATTAACAATATTATTCGAACCTTATTGATTCATGCGTCCTTACCTCCCTCTTTTTGGCACCATGCTCTAGAAATGGCAACATATCTTTTAAATATTTTACCAAGCAAAACTCTTAATCTTGAGTCACCTCTTAAAATGTTGTTTCACAAAGAACCCTCCTACTCCCACTTACGAGTGTTTGGTTGTTTATGTTTTCCTCTCTTTCCCTCAACTACCTTACATAAACTCCAACCTCGATCCACACCATGTGTTTTTCTTGGTTATCCGTCAAACTACCGCGGCTATAAATGTTTAGATTTATCTTCAAATAAAATAATTATTTGTCGACATGTCATGTTTGATGAAACAACTTTTCCGTATGCAAAGCTGCACACCCCCCACATACCTACATACACCTTCCTAGATAATGATTTATCCCCTTACCTAATAAATCATATCATGACACAAAACCTAACCAGCCCACAAAGTCATCCATCAACCCATCAAGATCACCATACCCCCCATCCTCTCTCGGCCTCAATAATAACCGAACCCCACTCACCAAACTCCATTCCTCAAAATGACACCCCTCAGCCTAGTCCACCTCCCTCCTCACCATCTCTAAGCACACCCCACATCTCCACATCACCACATCCTGCCAACAACATTCAACATAATATTCCCCCCATTTTCCAACCAACCTTACAGACAGATACCAAACCAGTCACTAGGAGTCAACATGGCATTTTTAAACCGAACCAAAAATATTATGGTCTTCACACCCATGTTACAAAATCTCCCCTACCTAGGAACCCTGTATCTGCACTTAAAGACCCAAATTGGAAAATGGCCATGGAAGATGAATATCATGCTCTAATTAAAAATGAGACATGGGATTTAGTACCACGACCACCTGATGTTAATGTTATTCGGTCTATGTGGATCTTTAGACATAAGGAAAAATCTGATGGTTCTTTTGAGAGGCATAAAGCCCGACTTGTAGGTGATGGTGCAGGTCAACAGGTTGGCATTGATTGCGGAGAAACGTTTAGCCCAGTTGTTAAACCGGCTACTATCCGAACAGTCCTCAGCATTGCTATCTCCAAAGCTTGGCAAATTCATCAACTGGATGTCAAGAATGCCTTTCTACACGGTGAACTAAAAGAAGTTGTCTACATGTATCAACCCTTGGGCTTTAAGGATTCAGAAAATCCAAATCATGTGTGTCGGCTACGCAAATCACTATATGGGCTCAAACAAGCTCCTCGAGCTTGGTATAAGCGGTTTGCTGATTATGTTTCCTCTATTGGCTTTTCTCAAAGCAAGTGTGATCACTCTCTCTTTATCTACAAGAAAGACAATCATATGGCTTACCTCCTACTTTATGTCGATGATATTATCCTAACCACATCATCTGACACTCTGCGACAATCTATCATTTCTCTTCTAAGTTCTGAGTTTGCTATGAAAGATCTAGGCCACCTCAGCTACTTCTTGGGTATTGCCGTCACACGCCACTCACAAGGTTTATTTCTCTCACAGAAAAAGTATGCCGAAGAAATACTTACACGTGCTGGCATGTCTTCTTGTAAATCATGTCCAACACCTGTTGATACAAAACCGAAGCTGAGTGCCACCCATAGCATACCATATGAGGATCCATCACTATTTCGTAGTCTTGCAGGTGCCCTTCAGTATCTCACCTTCACTCGACCAGACATTTCATATGCCGTACAACAGATATGTCTTTTCATGCATAACCCGATGGAAGCACACATGCACGCTCTCCGACGAATCTTGCGTTACATTCAGGGCACACGACACTACGGCTTACATCTCTATCCCTCGTCTACTACATCCTTAATTTCATACACTGATGCTGATTGGGGAGGATGCCCTGATACTCGACGGTCCACCTCTGGCTACTGTGTGTTTCTTGGTGATAACCTGCTATCATGGTCTTCTAAAAGGCAACCTACCTTATCTCGCTCTAGTGCTGAAGCTGAATATCGTGGCGTTGCCAATGTAGTGTCTGAATCATGTTGGCTACGCAACCTTCTTCTCGAGTTACATTGTCCTATTCACAAGGCTACCCTAGTTTACTGTGACAACGTCAGTGCCATCTATCTCTCCGGTAACCCTGTTCAACATCAGCGAACGAAACACATCGAGATGGATATTCATTTTGTTCGTGAAAAGGTAGCTCAAGGACATGTCCGTGTTCTTCATGTCCCATCACGGTATCAAATTGCAGACATCTTCACAAAAGGTCTTCCCTTAATATTGTTTCAGGATTTTCGAGACAGTCTCAGCGTTCGTCAACCTCCGGCTTCAACTGCGGGGGAGTATTAGAATCAGAATATTTATACCTATTATTATATGATGATTTGTATCAATGTCAAAATAGGAAATATGTTTATTTGTAATTATTAGTTTCCAAATAAGACTTGACTAATACTTGTATATTATAGTGCAACTTCATCAATGAGAATCAGGGAATTGAATTCTTACAATAACAAATATATATTTATTGGGATTTTGCTCTGATTTAGGATTCCACTCAGCATTCGGATCATTTAGGGTGAGCAAAATCGCAAAATCCATGAATTTTACGATTCTTACCCCGATTTTGACAAGTAGAAAACTTCCCAGACAATACTAATACCAAGTTTGGAGGAGTTTGGTTGGTTTTTTTTTGTTTTTTTATTACGAGTTTAGTTGGTTTAATTGGTATACATTGTTGTTTTAATTGGTATTCATTAATTTAAGTGTTGCTTCTTCTTTTTTTTTTTACAGTAATTTAAGCTTTGTTTTGATTTAACATAATTGTTTTAATTGGTATGTCATTGCTGCATGATTTTCTCTTGATGTATTCATGTTGGTTTTGACATGATTGTAAGATATCAGCATTTCTTTATCAATTGAACCTTTTTTCTGCGTAGAGCAATGACTTTTTTGAAGATTGAGCATCAAAAAAATTTCCTATATTTTATTTCAACACAAATTTCTCTATGCATGTCTTCCTTGCAGAAAATGAAATCAGTCGTTAGATAAATCCAACGATTAGTATATTCAATGATTTTTTTTTTAAAAAAAAAAACGCAGTTTCAATATTTCCCCCAATTCTTCACACATAGTCTCTGTAGTGGTAGGGAGTGGCTGAAATAAAGAAGACAACAAAGTTCAGTGGCAATCACCGCGGATGCCAACAAAAACATGGACATCCACCGACACTCTTACATCCACGGTAGAGAAGTCACGTTGTAGCAAAGGTGAGAATATAATATTGCTTCCATTTTTCGAACATTCAGCAGCAAGGCAAGGTCACGGCTCACTATGAAACAGAGGTGGGGACGAGACTCACAACTCTTGAAGTGGTAGGGATAAGTCATGATGCATTGATGCTTCTCTGAGTTTGCTATGAACTCATTTGTTTCTCATTAGACCAGTTCTCTCCACATTATTGAAACAAAACACATATTACTATTTCAAACGGTTGTACTTTAAATCCAACACTTTTTTTAGCGTAAATCGGGTATCTTTTGCGCATAACAGCATATACTAATCTCTCGAGCTTTATGGGACTCAAATGAACGACAAACTCCACCTAAGAGTTTTAATGTTGCATACCCAAACCAGGGATCAAACCCAAGACATTGGTTAAGCTAGAAGAAACTCGCGTCATCTCATCTAAGTGCTCAAGTTAAATTCAACTCTTTAATCAGATATAAAATACAACTTGTCACTATACCATATATATAGCTGAGCATTGAAGTATTAAAACAAAAGAAACAACAATTGCTGACTATAAATAAGGTATTGATAACACCAAATCTGTATCTAAATTGTAAGTGATGACAGTTACCAGATGAAGATTGACTATGTGATGTGATAGAGGACCACATTCCAATTGTATAAATTTTAACAGTAGCTAAAATAAAAATACTTTACAACTTGCCTACATATATATATATAAAATCTTTCACATGCCATGTGCTATGTGGAAACTTTCCACTTTGAATTATAACTTATATGACTTGCTCTATAGTCCATCCATTCTTGCCCACATTAGCTGTCACCCTCAATTATAGCACAATATATTCTTTTTTCAGTATGTGAAAATAACAGAAAATGGATGTTTGTGAAAATTTCTCACAGATACTGACTCATCTGACCCTACCAATTTACTACCATTTAGCATAAAGTGCACATATAATAGAACTATAACTATCATAATAACAACCTATTAAATAATGAAATATGGTAATCTTGTTTAACTAAATATTACATTTTGCTTAAAATGTCTGCAAACTGTTTTCATATCAGTTATAAGTTGTTTTTATAAGCTATTTTAAAGAGCCTATAAAAGTAAACCTTAAACAGCTTATGAACGATGTGTTATAAACTGTTACCGAAAGTTCTTCCCTCCCAAACAGTCTGACAAGTGTTTATATCAGTAGATAAGCACAAAGAAATATATTCAAATAGGCGTAAAATATGATAATGTAACTTGAAAGCACAATGCCTATAAATTATAATTTATTGATATATTGAAATTTGCGATCCTCTTATACAATAAACCAAGAAATTTTCCTGTACAATAAGAAAATTCCCTTTCCCAACAAAATAAGTGGAGAGCCACAAAATTCTTCATATTTACATTTCAAAATATAATAACTCGAAATAGTACGAGCAATAAGAGCTTGCCGCCAAAAAATTCCCAGCCCTTATAAAGAACTTTGATCCCATGCATAATAATAACAAATAAAATTATATTATACCTATTTGATGGCATACGAACGAGTACACACCGAGTCAAGAGCCTCAGTGAACAACGAAGAAAAACTGGTCAACGCTTGGAAGACTCCGGGCAAGCCTGTTTGTAGATTATTGAGTGTCATTGCTCTTGTTACCTCTACAGCTTTCGAATGCTTCATCATTTCGTCTTCAACGCGCCTTTGACAGGTTGCTAGTTCCATTTTTTTCTCAGCAAGTGGATCGCGCGCATCCAAGCCTTGTCCGTTATCAGGCGCTGTGTCAGGAAGGCTAATCCCTACCATAGAATACGAGCTGTAAAACTTTCTTTCTATATTCCGTACGGACGAAGCCTTTCTCTCGAGTTCCTTGGAAGCATTCTCAGTTCGCTTCTTTATTTTGAGTTCTTCAGCTTGTTTGGAAGATATGACATGGACAACATTGATAAAGCTTTTGATAGCTTCAGATGCAACTGTGTCGGGGACACGGTCAAGTGCAAGCTTCCAGTCATCAAAAAACATGTATGCATCAGAGTGTTCCATTCTGTTGTTGATGTTATCATTATCGACCGGAATAAGGCTAAGCTTAAACCAACCGTGTAAGGACAGAATAAAGTCCCGTTGAAATTTTATAAGGCGACAAAAACTTGAATGCCAAGCCGAGACAGCTGATTCAAGGTCACGAGTTGCTTGCCTGTGCAGTTCAGAAGTTGAATCACCTCCCGATCGGTTCACCAGGCCACGGACTTGCTGCACTATGTTGCTTTGGATTTCATGGCACTGATGCATCGATCTCCACATGTACATCATTCTACATTTATCATATCACGAAGTCACAATCATAAGAAAAGATCCGTAAACAGGTATCTCCTCCCTTTATAATTTGCAAAAATAAAAATGTTTAAAAATTAAAGTATCAATCACTAGATCACAAACATATTCTAGTTTAGATTTTGTGAAATTTTACATCCAAAATCTATATATATTTCAACAGTGCATTACATGAATCAAGTTCTTATATAAAAACTAATGAACAGTGTAATTCTGACAAATCTTATACTAGTAAATCAAATTATCAAAACTTTATTTATAAAAGTATAAGTAAATTAAAAATACATAACATGATCAACAGCAAGCAAAATGCGCCATCATAAACAGATAAATAACAGTAACAAATATTTCATTTATTTTATTCGAGTTATAGCAGCAACCAGGCAAATAGTTTAGAAACAGCCAATAGGTGTTTTGTACCATAGTTACTTTAATTAACACACCTAACCAATGAATAAATTTATTTTTGTTCAAATAGAGCCAAAGGAGACAAAATAAGATTTTGACAGGTGCAGTGGTGGCCCAAGATTTGATTATAAAAGGAAGGAAACAGTTGGACAGTTTGGTACCTAGAGGCACATGCCATTACACTGCTTATGAGGCAGGTAGAATATGAGAGGGGTAAGTCATAATGTTTTCAACTACCACACAAAAAATTTCTTACACACTAGTAGATAAGTGAGGGGGAAATTTTAAAAAAAATGATCAACCTTTATAATATACTAGCGGAAAGACGTGCACTAGTGTGTCCGTCTATCCGCTTTTCTATTGTGCTTAATTGTATATCTATTTTATCGCACATGGTTATAATTTTTTTGGCATATACCACAATCAAATAATTTTATAGTGCCAAATATTGTTCCTATTGCAATGGATTTAACTAGTTTTTTAATTAAAAATTTGAATAATATTATGAAAAGGATAAAATTGTAAATACAATTGTCTAATTGAAGGAGATAACCAAAACTATGTATTCCCTTTATATATAGAATAGATTAAATTTATATTAAATTTAAGTCTCGCGCTTGAGAATGAGAATTTTCTCCCAATCTACTCTCCAACTCGATGTGCCATACTACTTCAATAGCAAGGATTTCTTTTTCTTTTCTTTTGTTTATATTCCTATTTCTTTCTTACTACTGTCAGCTTTTCGTAACTATATAATTTTAATTTTTACATATCACTTTCATGATTTCAAATATTTTTTCTTTAATTTATACTTTAAAATTTTAAAAATACCATGTAAGGTAGAGTTAAAGATCTTTCAAAGGGGTTGTTACTTGTTACATTACATCTCAAAATCCACATATTCCACCATCCTTTGTATAAATTTGGGAATAAATATACTAGAAGCAAGCAAGAGCATGATCTAAATAATGGCAGCAGAACAAATCCAATGTGTATTTGATCATGAAGTATCAAAATCATATTTAATTCATAAAGGGACATAACAAGATCAAATAGACAGAAAATTTTGGGGGGACCCATGAATCTATTAAGGTTCATTCATTTAAAGTTGTAGTAAGGACAATTGTTTAGTGGGTTCTCATATTGCTAGGGGATTGTTTGGATTGGCTTATTTGAGCTTTATCTACTGACATAGGCACTTGTGAGACTATTTGAGAGAAGAGAACTCGTGGAAACAGCTTATGACATGTCCATAAGTTGTTTCCAGCTTATTTCCAAAAGATCTCCAGGATAGCTTACGAAAATAACTTAATAGTTTATATGAAAACGGTTTGATTTTGTTTTATCTTGTGACATAGAAATAGGGCGCTAATCCTATAATACAGGAACTTAATTTTTTATCAATTCCCAACATTAAACAAAATAGTAAAGCAATTCCAGAAGAAGCGTACGTACCCATGACAGAGCTCAACAAGCTGAGGAACAAGATCAGAGTCTCTAAGGCCAATAATAGCGGTCGAGGTGGTAGACACGGCCTGTGATGTAACAACAATTAGTGACTGCAGCCTATTTATGGCCGACTTAGTTTTGAATATCTTTGCTTCATCGTCTCCTTTGTATTCCTGACTCTGCAGTGCTGACAATTTCTTTTCATGTTCAATCTTCACGCCTTCTCTAGTCTATGATCAACAACAATTTGTAGAATGTGTTAGTATACCTGGTTCCAAAACCATGTTGTTTTCAGCTTTTAGCTATAAAATAAAATAAAACCAACAGAGTAACCTGACTTCAGTTTTGTAAAAGGGAAGCTACTTCCTCCGGTCGCATATATAAGCAAAAGTTCACTTTTTAGATTCATTTAACAACTAATATATTTAGTCTATATTATAGACCATATACATCAGTTATTAAATTAAATGAACCTAAAAAGTGAATTGTTGCTTATATATGAGACCGGAAGGAGTTAGTTGGACACAATATTTATGTGACTTCAAGCATTGTTTTAACTATCATTTAGCTTCACTCGTGTCAAATGACATCGGAGGTTCTAATTAAGTCGAGCACAAACATCAAAATCAGGATACTATCTCATATCATGGGCACTCAAAATCATTATTTGACATAAGATAAATACAATCATACCAGGCTTTGCATAACCTTATAATAATGATGATTTGAATGCTTGTAATAAACTGTGGCTAACTAAAAATTTCTCTGAGATTTATATGAGCAAAATAAGGCTGAAAGTTCATGCACTAAGCGGTGGTTATATTATCCTAGTCTATTGCTATTTCAACCAAAATGAATAAGAAAATAGTATAGTCAAATGAACTTATACTTTTCTATAAATTGATACTAATATTAAGTAACTTTCTGAATCCATTGTGCATAATCTACAACAATAATTACTATTTAGAAAAAGAGGGAATTTGAGTGTAGGTATAGAGACAAGAAGGAGGTGGATCTAACAATAATGAAATGATGAAAGTTGTGTAGATGTGAAAAGACATTAAGTTTTATACATATCTAGTATTATTAAAAAAATAAAAAAAAACAGAATTAAAAAAGTTGGTCGGTTGGTCCCAACCCAACATTAGGGGCTATTTTAGTCAATTCACATGGGAAGAAAAAAGGGGGAGGAGAAGAGATCATTTTCACACTAAATAAACAGTCAAATACTGCGGTTATCTTACGCTACCATCACACTACACTCACTGCATAGTGCATAGCCATAGCCTCACTCATTTCATTTTCATTTCCTTCACCTTTTACTGTCTCAAAAATTATAATATAAATTAATTTTCTAAAGGGCGAAGAACACCAATGTTCTTCAAAATCATACTAACAAAAAATTCTAAAAATTGAGGGTTACCGGGGCCGAACTATGGATTACCGGGGCCTCATTCCCCCTCAGAATCAGAGGGTTAATACAAAAAAAAAAATGTCTAGAAATTGAGAAGGGAAAAATTTACCTTGACTTCCTCATAGAGTTTCTTCTCCCAAGCCAAAAGCCGTTCCAAACTGGAGCAAAGACTCTTCTGACCACCACCCGGTTCATCCAATGAGCCGGTGTCAAGCCGGTACCTAACTGCCAACGGTGGTTTTGAGGTCCAAGTTGAGCTTAGGCTGCTCAATAAGCTATTTGAGTGATACACAGTTTCTGCAATCAAAAAACAAATTGTTAACTTCAGCTCAATCCAAACCTGCCCATAATCTTCAAATCCCTGTTTGGTAGTTTAAAATACCAAAAGCAATTATTTTTATCTGACCCAGAAACAAATTAGATGCAAAATGTCTGAAAAATTAAAATCCTTATCAAATTCTTTTACATATCAAACATAAATACTGAAAAAATAAATCAAAATTATCCAATTTAAAGCAAAAATTGAGAGCGAATAAGATTAAGAAAATGAATGAAGTTGAAGATTACTACTACTCACTTTTCAATTGCCTGAAACTTCGATCAAGCTGAGCTTTACTAATCTCAAGCATCTCAGAAACCTGATCTCCAGCAACAGCAGCTTTATCAAAATTCTCCTTAATAGAATCAACAATTTCCTTCAAATCTCTATGCCTAACCACCATCTTCATCTCCATCACTCCTTCACCCATGGAAGACGACGATGCCACGTCATCCGATTTCCCCACCGTCGCTACATACCCTTTAGCCGCCGCAGAAGATGACCCGAAATTGGACCTGGTCCCAATCTCAGACCTTGACTCAACATCACCATCAACTCCATCATCATGATCATGATCATTATCATCCTCATCTTCCTCATCATCATCCTCAGAGGATGTTGTTGTACTGTA